>CM076674.1:192205867-192710867 GCA_038501925.1 Xenopus petersii | reverse complement strand
TGTGGGGTCAGCGACACTATTAAGTTATTTGAGAAAGTCACTGCCATTTGCCAGGGAATTATGTGTAATTTATATCAGTGTTTGGGCTGTTCCTGCTGTTTGCTCTGTAGAACATTAGAGAAGTTATAATTACCCGGCTGTAACGACTCCCATGGTACAGGGCATTTCTCTAGGTCATGTTATTCATGTTTTTCCCATATAGAAACAAAGTGAAAGAAGATTGTTTTTCAGCTGTAACTTTGTTGGATGACAAGGAATTGCAAGCGGCACCCCCTTTGCTTTCACCAGATCAAATGTAACTGTTACACCAACTGAAAATATATTTTCCAATCATGCACAGATGGATGTAAAGATAACAGAGAATTTAAATGCAACAGCTATAGCGCCATATTTATTTATGTACCCAAAAGGTTTAGAGATTTACAAGATATTGACAAAGATAGGACGGTTGTCAATATTTTAATTGCAATGCACAATAGAGGAATGTGCTAACCATTAATATTTGTAATAAATGGCTACGTATTTAAAAAAAAATGGGATCTCTCTGTACAGACTATGAGCAAACTTAGGGACTGTTCCTGCTGAATTGTGCTTAGTACAGGGAATACCTATGCTGCTATAGTTTTATGGGATCTCTCTGTACAGACTATGAGCAAACTTAGGGGACTGTTCCTGCTGAATTGTGCTTAGTACAGGGAATACCTATGCTGCTATAGTTTTATGGGATCTCTCTGTACAGACTATGAGCAAACTTAGGGACTGTTCCTGCTGAATTGTGCTTAGTACAGGGAATACCTATGCTGCCATAGTTTTATGGTATCTCTCTGTACAGACTATGAGCAAACTTAGGGACTGTTCCTGCTGAATTGTGCTTAGTACAGGGAATACCTATGCTGCCATAGTTTTATGGGATCTCTCTGTACAGACTATGAGCAAACTTAGGGACTGTTCCTGCTGAATTGTGCTTAGTACAGGGAATACCTATGCTGCCATAGTTTTATGGGATCTCTGGAAGCCATAAACAAATAACCTTTCCAACTCCACAGATGAAAAACACCCTTGGTTTTGCTCTTTTAGTTCAGATTGTGAGACAAAACCTGCCGGAGAGGAATACTGAGCCTTGTGATCACTTGTCAGTGGAGCTTCAGTCGTACATTTCAGTTTATATAAAGCTGCAGAGGGACAAGTATAAAAGGCGACAGATTCGGTGTGTTCGTGTGCAAATTCAATTTCTTGTTTTCCTTTTTACAAACAGAGACTTGAGTAGCACACGCTCCCCACCCACGGGCACATTGTTTGTCTTACACGGAGCTGTGTGTCTGAGAGTGCGAGACTGAGTGTGAGTGTAAGTGTGAGTGTAAGTGTGCGCTTGATTACTGAATAATTAATTGTTTTTTCAGTCTGTATTAGTGATGGGCGAATTTATTCAGCAGGCGCGAATTCACGGTGAATTTGTGCGTTTCGCCGCCAGCGAATAAATTCGCGAAACGCCCTCGAAAAGCTGCAGGAAAATTTTTTTTTCCGGAAAATGGGTGCCGGCGTCAAAAACGGGCGCCGGCGTCAAAAGCGGGCGCTGGCGTCGAAAAAACGAGCGATGGCGTCAAAAATGGGCGCCGGCGTCAAAAACGAGACTTTTTTCGCGAATTTTTCGGCGAAGCTAAACGGCGCAAATTCGCCCATCACTAGTCTGTAGATAATATGGTTTTAATATGAATGTTGTTGGGAGGTTGTTGTTTTCTATTAACTGTTAGTATGATGTAGAGAGGGATACTCTGAGACAATTTGTATTTGTTTTTAATTTTTTATGATTTGTGCTTTTTGAGTTATTCAGCTTTTTATTCAGCAGCTCTCCAGTTTGCAGTTTCAGCCGTCTTGTTGCTAGGGTCTAAATTCCTGGACTGGAATATGTAAAGGAGAGGCCTGAATAGAAAGATGAGGAATAAAAACTAACAATAACAATACATTTGTAGCCTTACAGAGCATTTGTTTTTTAGATGGGGTCACTGACCCCCATTCAAAATCTGGAAAGAGTCAGAAGAAGAAGGCAAATAATTCAAAAACAATGAAGACCAAGTAAAAAGTTGCTAGAATTTTCTATTCTACAAAATACTAAAAGTTAACTTAAAGGTGACTCACCTCTTTAAAGGGGTGCATTGGATTTGAAATCTAACACAAGGCAAAGAGTGTAAGCTCTTGTGTTCCCGGATGCATACTTACAAAATACCTGCAAATTTATACATGCTCACAAAATGCTGAATTTTTACCCTAAATGCAGGCTAAATAGTTACATAGTTAGTTACATAGTTAAATCGGGTTGAAAAAAGACAAAGTCCATCAAGTCCAACCCCTCCAAATGAAAACCCAGCCCCATACACACACCCCTCCCTACTTTTAATTAAATTCTATATACCCATATCTATACTAACTATAGAGTTTAGTATCACAATAGCCTTTGTATTATGTCTGTCCAAGAAATCATCCAAGTCCCTCTTATAGTCATTAACTGAATCATCACCCGGCAGTGCATTCCCCAACCTCACTGTCCTCACTGTGATGAACCCCCTACTCTGTTCCTTTAAATGAAACTTCTTTTCCTCTAGTCTGAAGGGGAGGCCTCTGGTACGTGATTCTCTTTATGGGTAAAAAGGTCCCCTGCTATTTGTCTATAATGTCCTCTAATGTACTTGTAAAGTCTAATCATGTCCCCTCACAAGCGCCTTTTTTCCACAGAAAACAACCCCAACCTTGTCAGTCTCCCCTCATAATTTAAGTCTTCCCTCCCTCTAACCAGTTTAGTTGCACTTAGTCTCTGCACTCTCTCCAGCTCATTTATATCCCTCTTAAGGACTGGAGTCCAAAACTGCCCCCATACTCCAGATGAGGCCTCACCAGGGACCTATAAAGAGACATAATTATGTTTCATCCCTTGAGTTAATGCCCTTTTTTATACAAGAACTTTATTTGCTTTAGTAGCCACAGAATGACACTGCCCAGAATTAGACAACTTGTTATCTACAAAGACCCCAAGATCCTTCTCATTTAAGGAAACTCCCAACACACTGCCATTTAGTGTATAACTTGCATTTATATTATTTTTGCCAAAGTGCATAACCTGCATTTATCAACATTGAACCTCATTTTCCAGTTTGCTGCCCAGTTTTCCAGTTTAGACAAATCACTGTGCAAAGTGGCAGCATCCTGCATGGAACCTATAGTTCTGCACAATTTAGTCTCATCTGCAAAAATAGAACCAGTACTTTCAATGGCCACCTCCAGGTCATTAATAAACAAGTTGAAAAGCAAGGGACCTAGTACAGAGCCCTGCGGTACTCCACTAACAACATTGGTCCAATTAGAAAATGTTCCATTTACCACCACTCTTTGTAGTTTATCTTTTAGCCAGTTCTCTATCCAGGTACAAATACTGTGTTCCAGGCCAACATTCCTTCATTTAACCAGTAACCTTTTGTGTGGCACTGTATCAAATGCTTTAGCAAAGTCTAAGTAAATCACATCCACTGCCATCCCAGAATCGAGGTCTCTACTTACATTCTCATAAAAAGAAATTAAGTTAGTCTGGCAAGATCTATTACACATAAAACCATGCTGGCACACACTCATAGTATTATGATTTGCTATGAAGTCCAGTATCTTGTCCTTTATTAACCCTTCAAAAAGCTTTCCTACCACTGACGTCAGACTAACTGGCCTATAGTTTTGAGGCTGAGAACGGGATCCTTTTTTGAATAGAGGCCCCACATTAGAAATTCGTCTTTCGGCACTATGCCAGATCTCAATGAATCCTGAAAAATTAAGTAAAGAGGTTTGGCTATCACAGAGCTAAGCTCACTAATTACCCTGGGATGAATACCATCTGGCCACAGACCTTTGTTTATCTTAACATTTTCTAGTCTCTTTTGAATTTCCTCTTATGTGAACCATGCATCATTAGTTACAGGTATATTACTAGAATTGGGACCATTAAGAAGGAAACCTTCAATAACTTGTTCCTGATTTGTGTAGACAGACAAAAAATATGAGTTCAGAATCTGCGCTTTTTTTTTGTTTTCATCAACCAGCTGACCCCCCTCTGATACTAAAGGTCCCATCCCTTCCTGCTTCATTTTTTTACTATTAACATATTTAAAAAATAATTTTGAATTTTATTTACTGCTTGCTGCAATATCCTTTTCTACATCAATTTTAGCTTGCCTTATAGCTTCTTTTACAAGGCCTCCTTGTTCCTCCTTGTGCACGTCTTTTCTTAGCCACCTCAACACCAACACTTCTATTGAACCAAAATGCAATGTAATAACAGGTTCCTGCCAAAAGTGTCTACTTTATGTGGATTTATCCTTGAGTCTTACTTTGCCTTTCTTTTAACTAACTTGATAAATGAGAAGTGAGAGGAAAGAGAGGAGCAATAAGAGTCGGGCTCAGGCCGGGGAGTAGAGCCCGAGACTCAGGTGCTGAATGACATTTCTATTTGTCAATTGATCTCTCCCTTTCAGATCTCACTGTGATGGGGAATTAATTGGAAAGTTAATTACACAGAGTTGCCAGAGGGTATTTCCGCAGTTGAACACCAGTGCATTCCCACATGTCTCCAGTGTAGTGATGGGAAAATATGTCCTGTTTTGCTTCGCTGAAAAATTAGCGAATTTCCAGCTAAATTTTCACACATTTTTCTGAAGCGCGTCCAATTTTTTTTTTACGACTGCGAATATTTGCGGCAGTTTTGCGAATTTATTTGCCGGTGGTGAAAGACAGAAATATGCGCCTGACGAATTTATTCACCCATTACTACTCCAGTGTACAAAACTTCAGCTAAAATGATAAATAAATGGCTCATTAGGGCTGCGCCTCAGCTGTACAGGAAGGTTATGGACAGACAGAAACAGACCAATTGAGGTTATTTTACGCAAAGCAAAGATTAGGGGAGAATTAATACCATTAATAATAATAAAGCCTCTCATTTTGAAGACGTTATACAGGAGAGTGCAGCTTTGGCCGGGCAGACACTCTACGCAGTCACAGGGTTTTTCTGTAGAATAAAAAGAATTTCCAAGATAAATAGTGTTTTTGCCGTCTCTGCTGGATACAGAAAGCAGCCGTGTATTTAATGCGGGACATAAAGATACAGAGGAACGTGTTGCCATTAGCCGTGCGCTTTGGGCTCGCAGACCCAGCTGTGATGGAAAAGCAACGGAGACGCTGGTTGCCCCAAGAAATGAGTGACATTTAGATCAATTATAGTCATTGAAAGGCAGTGGATGACTCCGACCATCATTTCCCTGCTGCTACTGAACCAACTGCTCACTATATTTCTGGTTTTCTCTTTATTTGCCCATTTTCAGCCGGGCTCAAAAGGTGCCACAAACATACACAATACCAAACATACACACAGACACACACATATATACGCACATATACACATATATGCACATATACAGCAGTCCTGTCCTACTTTATGGCAGCTGAGATTCTAGCTATTTGTATAACAGAACATTCTGTCCCAGTGGCTGCACAGATCCTATCTGATCCCCATTGTAAGCAGCAGTCCTGTCCTGCTTTATGGCAGCTGAGATTCTAGCTATCTGTATAACAGAACATTCTGTCCCAGTGGCTGCACAGATCCTATCTGATCCCCATTGTAAGCAGCAGTCCTGTCCTGCTTTATGGCAGCTGAGATTCTAGCTATCTGTATAACAGAACATTCTGTCCCAGTGGCTGCACAGATCCTATCTGATCCCCATTGTAAGCAGCAGTCCTGTCCTGCTTTATGGCAGCTGAGATTCTAGCTATCTGTATAACAGAACATTCTGTCCCAGTGGCTGCACAGATCCTATCTGATCCCCATTGTAAGCAGCAGTCCTGTCCTGCTTTATGGCAGCTGAGATTCTAGCTATCTCTATAACAGAACATTCTGTCCCAGTGGCTGCACAGATCCTATCTGATCCCCATTGTAAGCAGCAGTCCTGCTTTATGGCAGCTGAGATTCTAGCTATCTGTATAACAGAACATTCTGTCCTATGGAACAAAGTAAAAAAAAGCCACTGTGTGTATGCACCTTTATTTGTCCTTTAATAGAGAAATTGTGATGCTGGGCAAGGCAAAGATCAAAAAATAACTTGAATCATAAAATCTATGGAGTGGGCAGGTTAATAGTTTTATAGTGAAATGTAAAGAGTTAATTTAAAAAAAAACCTTAAGAGAAATGAGGTCTATTGTTCAATTAGAAGCCATGGGTTTTTATAGATTCAGATGGCAGACAAATTATTTCAGATTTTCATGCTTTTGCGGTTGATGAAAGTTAAAACAAATGCAATTACCTGATAGTTTCTCCTGTTCTGTAAAACACTGGGGATGAAGGCGTCGTTGCGAGACGGTGATTAATGCAGAAATGTGTTTATTTTATGGACATAATTCATGCGTGTCCGACATTTGTGTATGATACAGCGGCAAATGAAAGGTTACGCTTGGCGGGCCTGAAAGTCGTATTTCTCACAAGTTCATTTGTTTATGACAATATCTGTATAAGGAACGGGACAATCAATAAATAACATTCCCTATTCTTACTCTGCCTTTGGATAACTCAGGATAATGAGAATTGTAGTTCGGCAAGAACTGGAAGGACAGGGCTGTGATGTATTTATTCTAAATTATATTTGTTAAAAAATAAATTCCAGTGATCCCTTTAAGAATTAAAGTGATACTGTCATCATCCCAAATAAGGGGTTGGTTTTGTCTGAAAGCAATGTGTAATTGTTGTGTAGCGTTGGAAAACGCACGTTCACAACGGAAAAGGGTTTATACTCACTTTTTTTACTTACATAGCAATGTACTTCCTGGTAATCATGTGACTGTCTCTACTTCCTTCCTGCCAATAACACAGCTCACCTTCTCTGCTGTAATGCCTGCTCTGCTTGAGATTATACTGGGCCATCTCCTATACTGTATGATTACGGGGGCAGATTCACTTTCAGTCAACTTTTTTTTATTTTATTTTTTGTATTTGAACAAAAAAAAAGTGAGAATTTCTTTAGAATTTAAGAGTTTTTTTAAACCAAAACTTACAGTTAGCAAATGTCTATACAACCTATGGCCAATAGTTTGCCAGAAATCATTTTGAAATGTGCATGAAATTTCTTTTTCAGGACAGGTGAATTTTTTTTTTCTTTTATAATAGTCATCTATAGGAGAATTTCATTTTAAAGAAAAACATTTTTATGACAATTTTAATAAATAATGGCAAATTGCAGGGAATTTTTTTTATTATACCATAAACACATTGCAACCCACAGGGTTTGAAAGAATTCTTTCATTTTTATCAGTTTGAAAAATCCATGAATTTTTTTTACTTGGGTGAAAAACATTGTTATTCTTCTCATTGTTATTCTTTTTTTCTTTTAGGAAAAAGGTGTTTTTGATTTTATGTTTATTAAAATAAACCATTTTATGATACTTTTGTGATGCTGTTGTGTCAAAAACCACTGGGCCAATTTATTATATTAAAGGTTAGAAGAGGGAAATCATGTTTTGGTCAATCCTTTCCAGTTTACCTGTAGGGTAATGATATCTCCATGTATCGTGTGCCCCCATGTCTGTTCCATAAAGAAAGAATGGGAAAATGACCTTTATTGAGTATTTTCCTAGGGTAGATAAGTGGGAGGCTCCATGTGGGGTAATGTTGTATTTTAGATGTTTCAATAAATATATTTTTAATACATCATGACTACAGAGAAAAGTTTTTGGACTTAATAGATAAATAGATAAGTTGGAGGCCTACTGTGGGATGACCCCATTATAGGATACAGATCTAGAACCTGAACATAAGGCCTTAGAGGGTTGGGGGGGCATATTAACAAAATCAAGAGTTATTTAAACTCCACAGAGTATAGGTATGGGATCCATTATCCAGAAACCCATTATCCAGAAAGCTCTGAATTAAGGGAGAATCATCTCCCATTGACTCCATTTTAACCAAATGATCCACATTTTTGAAAGCTATTTTCTTTTTCAGTGTAATAATAAAACCGTAGCTTGTACTTGATCCCAACTAAGATATAATTATTCCTTAATAGAAACTAAACAAACAAAATTGGGTTTATTTAATGTTTAAATCATTTTCTAGTAGCTATAAAGATCCAAATTATAGAAAGATTTGTTATCTGAAAAGCTCCAGGTCCCAAGCTTTCTGGAAAACAGGTCCCATACCTGTAGTATGAGTAGGGTTAATACCCCATTATTGCCCACCAGCCTAGGGACCCAGTGACTCTGTATTTTTAACTGAATGTCACCACACATAGGACCCAACTTAATACAATAACAGCGAAGGCTCAAGTATCTGAGGTCTTGAATCTGCAGTCAATGTTCTGTACAATGTACAAGGTGGTTTCTCAACTCTCTTTCAAACTAAAGCAGAGACAGAAATCAGCATGGGTCTGCAGTTGCCGCCTGGTTGGGAGCTGTGCTCAGCCTCTAATGAGGCCATGGAATGTCAAGCTTGTTGTCAAGTTCCTTGACCTTCTCCTTAATGCTTAATAGCATGGTCTCCATTATCCCCTTCACAGAATGAGAGTCTGTGATGCTTAGTCTGTGAATAGAGAAGGAAGGACCCTGGTTCAAATCTGACCCCAAGCACAACCGTGCTGAAGAATTCAGGAGGAACAGCTATAACATAAAATCCTCTTTTACACTTTTCCGTTCTCTAGATAGATAAATAATAAGAGAACATATGGAACAAACCCCTATTAACTCTGAATATTAAAGATGACTCTCATGTGCTTCAACAATTTGTCACCGTGTGAAGTCATCTACTTGGCTTCCCAAGAAACAGCAGTTTCATTATCAACAGAGACAATGCAAAGGTTTGCAGTCAGAATGTGAACATATAGAAACTTGTCAAGGAAAGCCTGAGGTAGGACGCATTGGGATAACTCTAGCTACATGTGTAACCAGAAATTGGCATGTTCCTTGTAGTGATTACATGATACAAAAAATGCACCCGTCTGACCCTAGAGTAGACTATCAACTATAGACTGACACATCTTGCTGTAAATGGTTTGCATCAACGCTAAAAATAAAATACTGTGTCAGCTGAAAAAAATATAATCCAGAGAATGGTTTAAAAGTAGCTATTAGAGACGAGTTGAATACACACGCATGTACATACACCCACTCAGACTCGCTGATATTTTGTTATTCATATTGCTTCTGCCACTGACAAAGCTGTGTTGGTATTTTCTGCTCGAGCAGAGTTAGAGGTGTGATTACCTTATTAAAGATCATAGGGAAAGAAGAAGGAAAATTAAATTGGATCAGTGTCAAACTATCAAATCTGTCAGGCAAAGCCGAGGATAGCCGATCCTGCTCGGGGAATAGGTTTGAAGGGAAAATCTTATTTTTAGATGATGGAATTGGTTTTTAACAGAAAACAACTGCAGCTAAGCAGCTTTTATATTTAATATGATTTCTGTGGCAAATACCCCTGTCAGCAAGAGTTTGAGGACAAAGGTTTTGGGGGCATTGCAGCATCAAAAAGTACAACTGAGCATGCATGAAAATGTCTAACTGAGCATGTCTTGGAAAATTGTTGGCATGGAACGGTCTCATGGTTGTACCATTAAATCAAGTTGGACATCTAACTGAGCATGTCTTGGAACATTGTTTGGTTGTACCATTAAATCAAGTAGGAGATCTATGGTTCTATCATAAAATCAAGTAGTACATCTAACTAAGCATGTCTGAGCATGTCTTGGAAATTGTTTGGCATGGGAAGGTCTCGTAGCTGTGCTATTAAATGAAGTAGGACATCTAACTGAGCATGTCTTGGAAACTTGTTTGACTTGGGAAGTTCTTGTGGTTGTGCCATTAAATCAAGTAGGAGATCTATGGTTCTATCATAAAATGAAGTAGGACATCTAACTTGGAAAATTATTGGCATGGGAAGGTCTTATGATTGTACCATGAAATCAAGTAGGAGATCTAACTGAGCATGTCTTGCAAGATTGTTTGGCTTGGGAAGGTCTCATGGTTTTACCATTAAATCAAGTAGGAGATCTAACTGAGCATGTCTTGGAAAAGTGTTGGCATAGGAAGGTCTCATGGTTATACCATTAAATCAAGTAGGAGATCTAACTGAGCATGTCTTGGAAAAGTGTTGGCATAGGAAGGTCTTGTGGTTGTGCGATTAAATCAAGTAGGAGATCTATAGTTTTATCATTAAATCAAGTAGGACATCTAACTGAGCATGTCTTGAAAATTGTTGGCGTTTGAATGTCTCATGGTTGTACAATTAAATCAAGTAGGAGATCTAACTGGGCATGTCTTGGAATATTGTTTGGCATGGGAAGGTCTCATGGTTGTACCAATAAATCAAATAGGAGATCAAACTGAGCATGTCTTGGAAATTTTTTGGCATGAAAGGTCTCATGGTTGTTCCATTAAATTAAGTAGGAATGATGGGTGAAGAAGCAAATTATATGTGGAGTGGGTGTTTCTTCCAGGATGAAAAAAGCAGGAGAGTTTCTTATAGCTTTGCTATGATATAATTCTTAATGGGCATGCTTGGGGTTGTCCCATATAATGGACAGAGCTAAGGGTTTCCCAGTAATATTAAAGGAAATGGCAGGGATGAAGTCTTTTGGGGCCCCCTCAAGTTGTAGAGAGTTTTTATGTCCAGGTGCTTGGTTATGAGATCTCATTGAAGAGTAATGTTGGGTTATGGAACCCATTGAATGAGGCATGGGCAGTATTAGGATTTATAGTTGTGAGACAGGTGCTTTATAAAAATATGATAAAGAGCGTTGTTTAGTTGAAGCATCTAAGGCTCCACCAAGACAGTTAGGAATGGGAATTACTTATATAGTGCTTTTCTACCATAGTTCTTTACAGAGATCAAGGCAGTCATGAAGGGCACACTAGTATACCAGGAGATTAAGGGACCTGTAAAAGGTTTTAAGGAGTCTGGGGTCTTCAGCGTGAGATCCTGCACCAGAGACTTGTTCACTTAACCTCTTGGCCATAGTCTGCTCCAGTTGGAAGAGTATTTACTCTTTATATTGGCACTATCTTTGCATATGAATGGAAGTATGGGTGTACATAACAGTTTGAGGGTATCCCTGAAATTGCTAGAAGGTTTCACAGAAAGAGGGGCATTTTAGACAAAAGGGCATGAATAGAGGAGAAAGCTAGAACTTTTTCGATTGAATTTCAACTAACAAAGCAAAGCTGAGGAGAAAGTCAACAGGGCAGTGGAGCACCCAGTCAGTCTAAGGTAGATCTTTCCCTGATGCAAATTTGCTTCTAATAAATCCATGTCTGTAACTTACTCTAGAACCTTTCCCCCCCCTCCCTTAGAAACTTTTTGTCATTTTCTAATATGTTTCACTTTTACACCTTCTGACTTGTTTGTAGGATTTTCTCATCCCTTTGTCAGAATGACAGACGAGGATCTTTACAAAACGTGAAGTAGAAGTAATTGGTGTGAAGAGCCTTGCGCGGCGGCATTTGGACATCAGAACACGCTCGGCAGAGGATGGGTTTCCTGAAATTTGGCTTATTGTTTGGCACAGAAAAGAGCCTGGTGTTTCTTAATCCAAATTAATCTCCAAACAATTAAACAATGTGTCCCTGTCCCTCTGTTGTTCTATTATAAATTAACTGTTATGATGTAGCGAGGGATATTCTGAGACAATTTGCATTTGGTTTTAATTTTTTATTATTTGTGGTTTTTGAGTTATTTAGCTTCTTATTCACTAATTCTCCAGTTTACAGTTTCAGCAATATCAGTCTCTGTCTCTATATATTAGGTACCTATCTAGTGCTACCAATCCCTATTTCTGTAGGGAAATGAGAGAGAGCAGACAGTAACCCTTCCAACACTTTCCTCTTGTCTCTATATATTAGGTACCTATCTAGTGTTACCAATCCCTATTTCTGTAGGGAAATGAGAGAGAGCAGACAGTAACCCTTCCAACACTTTCCTCTTGTCTCTATATATTAGGTACCTATCTAGTGTTACCAACCCCTATTTCTGTAGGGAAATGAGAGAGCAGACAGTAACCCTTCCAACACTTTCCTCTTGTCTCTATATATTAGGTACCTATCTAGTGCTACCAATCCCTATTTCTGTAGGGAAATGAGAGAGAGCAGACAGTAACCCTTCCAACACTTTCCTCTTGTCTCTATATATTAGGTACCTATCTAGTGTTACCAATCCCTATTTCTGTAGGGAAATGAGAGAGAGCAGACAGTAACCCTTCCAACACTTTCCTCTTGTCTCTATATATTAGGTACCTATCTAGTGCTACCAATCCCTATTTCTGTAGGGAAATGAGAGAGAGCAGACAGTAACACTTCCAACACTACTGGTTGCTATGCCATTTGTTCAGAGCTACTCTTAATCCCCAAAACCAGGTTCCTGGCTGTTGGTTGTTCCATACAAACGGACAGTATGAAACAAGTAGTTAGTAAAGCATCTGCACATTTCTGCTTCTGTGACTGTTTCGTGTCATTATCCCGACACTATTGAGCAGACAACACATATGCTCAATGTCTCACATAATGGGGACACGCGTGTAATGTACATGTTTGAGGCAGTAAAACATGGATCTGCCTGTCAGCCAAACAAGACAGAAACATGTTTTATTCTGCAAACATTGTGGCCTTAGCAATACTGTTCCACGCAGCATTAAAAAGCTGTGTAAATCCCCCAGGATCTACTTAAAACTGTCATGAAATATGGGAGAGAGTTTTCTGATACCGGGAACAAACGTGCAGGTTTCATGTAAAGCCGTTGTGTGCCCCTCGGCAATGTCAATCTCACATCAGCCACAATGTAATTGGCACAATTAAATATATATATATATATGTGTGTGTGTGTTTTTAGCTGGGATTTGTTTTTCCACTGCAAAGGAATCTGTTTCTCTTCTGCCTAAGACCTCAGAAGCCGTAAGAGAAGATTCCTGCTAATGATGTTTCCCAGCCTGACCCAAACCACACGGGTTCAGACGTTGCATCGAGTAGAGGTTTCAGCTCCAAACCCAAATGTTTGTGTTACCATTTATATTGACTGTATTGCTCGTATTAATAGGCGGGACATCGTTTTTGTTTCCTTCCTTTGTTTTGTTTTAAAAGGGGAACCGCACCCAAAAATTATCTTGTTGGAAATGAAAGAAAATATATTTCTTAACAGCTTCCCAATCAACCTTCATGGCACATTTTAAAAGGTTTTAAGGGTAATTTGGACCCTAGCAATTAGATGGCTGAAATTACAAACGGGAGAAATGCTGAATAAAAAATGAAATAACTGGAAATTGCTATTGAAAGTAGTATGTCTTTGGGGATAAATATATATATATATATATATATATAGCAGAAATGTAGAAAATACCCGCACTCATTCACTTGTATTTCTTTGCCGGGTGCTAGGTTAAATATAGTTATATATGAAAAAATGGCAGAAAGGACCAGCACTCCGTGTTCCAAAAAATTCAACGGTTTATTCAAAAACTCACAGTGTCTCCTGTGAGTTTTTGAATAAACCGTTGAATTTTTTGGAACACGGAGTGCTGGTCCTTTCTGCCATTTTTTCATATATATATATATATTTATCTATATTAACCAATCCATATGTTGCATTCACTGCCCTGAGGTTCAATGTGTTGGTATAGGTTATAAAACCTGGGGCGACTTTGTACCCCACATTACATGACCCCCCCCAAAATCTCAATATTTTATAGCACATAATCTTTCTACCTAAGTGATATAGATTTGCTTCAATCCACCCCAAGGTTCTAATTAGTATAAAAAAATGAAGGCGTCAAAATATTTTGCTTGTTAATTGTTGCCCAGAATCTGTAATTTTGATGGATCTAAATAAGTTTGTGCCTCTCATTAATGTGCTCTGGGCACTCATTTAAATAAATGACTTTCTTGGATCGGCACAGAACTGTCTGCAGTGTTCCAGCACCTCCGCTGCCTAGAAACTCACGCTGGCAACAAGAAATATTTGAAAGCTGTTCCCTGATGTGAGAGTAAATAAGTCCCTATATAAAGGGGAATATTGGGGGGATACACATATTGTGGGGGTACAGAGATCTCAGTACATTCCCCTTAAGTCCCTATAAAGAGGAATGTTCGGGGGATACACATAATGTGGGGGTACATAGATCTCAGTACATTTCCCATAAGTCCCTATATAAAGAGGAATGTTGGGGGGATACACATAATGTGGGGGGTACAGAGATCTCAGTACATTTCCCATAAGTCCCTATATAAAGGGGGATGTTGGGGGATACACCTAATGTGGGGTTACAGAGATCTCGGTACATTTCCCATAAGTTCCTATATAAAGGGGAATGTTGGGGGGATACACATAATGTGGGGGTACAGCGATCTCAGTACATTTCCCATAAGTCCCTATATAAAGAGGAATGTTGGGGGGATACACATAATGTGGGGGGTACAGAGATCTCAGTACATTTCCCATAAGTCCCTATATAAAGGGGGATGTTGGGGGGATACACCTAATGTGGGGGTACAGAGATCTCAGTACATTTCCCATAAGTCCCTATATAAAGGGGGATGTTGGGGGGATACACCTAATGTGGGGTACAGAGATCTCAGTACATTTCCCATAAGTCCCTATATAAAGGGGGATGTTGGGGGATACACCTAATGTGGGGTACAGAGATCTCAGTACATTTCCCATAAGTCCCTATATAAAGGGGGATGTTGGGGGGATACACCTAATGTGGGGTACAGAGATCTCAGTACATTTCCCATAAGTCCCTATATAAAGGGGGATGTTGGGGGATACACCTAATGTGGGGGTACAGAGATCTTGGTACATTTCCCATAAGTTCCTATATAAAGGGGAATGTTGGGGGGATACACATAATGTGGGGGGTACAGAGATCTCAGTAAATTTCCCATAAGTTCCTATACAAAGGGGAATGTTGGGGGTACACATAATGTGGGGGTACAGAGAGCTCAGTACATTTCCCATAAGTCCCTATATAAAGAGGAATGTTGGGGGGATACACATAATGTGGGGGTACAGAGATCTCAGTACATTTCCCATAAGTCCCTATATAAAGGGGAATGTTGGGGGGATACACATAATGTGGGGGTACAGAGATCTCAGTACATTTCCCATAAGTCCATATATAAAGAGGAATGTTGGGGGGATACACATAATGTGGGGGTACAGAGATCTCAGTACATTTCCCATAAGTCCCTATACAAAGGGGAATGTTGGGGGGATACACATAATGGGGGGGCGGGGTACAGAGATATATACCTGCCCAACCACTTACTACGCTCCTCTACTGACCTGTTCCTCAACTCTTCTCTCATTACCTCCTCACATGCTCACATTCAAGACTTTGCAAGGGCTGCACCCCTCCTCTGGAACTCTCTCCCACGGTCTGTCCAACTTTCTCCCAACCTTTCTGCTTTCAAGAAATCTCTTAAAACGCACTTCTATCGAGAAGCCTCCCCTCACTCTGCTTAACTACCAAACGCAACACCACATACAGTACCACATTTCTCACCCACTTAATTTGATCTTGCCCACTCCCACACCTTGTGTATTACTCCCTTCCCTTTAGAGTGTAAGCTCTTCTGCATAGGGCCTTCCTCACCTTTTTCTACCAGTATTGATTGTGTTGTATGTAACTCCATATGTTCATGTGATTTAGTTGTATAATCACATTTACTTTACAGTGCCACGCAATATGTTGGCGCTATATAAATACATGTTAATAATAATAATAATAATAGTAATAGCAAAACCATCACTGCACCCTGGGAACCAATTTTACCCCCAAACCCACTTGAGCAAAGCAACACACAATGTAAGAAGCCATTAAAAACACAAACACTTTCTTAAATGACAACAAATCGCTTCCTCCATTAATTTTCTGGCAGCGCCCGCGCCCGCGTCCAGATAGGCTTTTCTAATTACGTGCGGGGAAATAAATGGGTCCACGTTCCATTATGATCCAGGGCCAAGCAAAGTTGAGCAGCACCAGCCAATAACATGATTGATAGTGTGATGCCGTTTCCAGCGTTCCGGCGGCAGATGGTGGGTTTAGGTAATTAGACACGAGGGGGTGGAAATGGTTATGACATTAAACACAGTCCTGGAAATCTCCGAGAGTAAAGCCCAACTCATTCCACTGCACTATTTGCTATTTTCGTCTTCTTTTTTACTGCCATTGCAGTCACTTTGTGCAACCAATCAGAGCAAGGCAAGCTTTGGGTCATAAATGTGAGCAGAATCAACTTGCGAATAAGCCTGGGCCTTATAAGCAACTGCTCCTTTAAGAAGCACTTTGATGCAACCAACTCATAAATTGAGCATATTTTCCCTTTAATCCTTTTCTGTTTATTGCATGTTTACGGCTTTATTCATTACGTGGCCCATGGTAAAACTTTAATATACTTTCAATAGCAACAAAGCCACGTAATGCCAGATAAGCACCAGGCTAGGTATCTCTTCTGGAGCCAACTGCTCTCCCTTTATGGTGCTATTAATGAGTAAAGAGTGATTATTTATTTACAGACCAGAACTGCGGAGGTTTCACAGGAGCAATAAGGCCTCATGTCATTATATAGTTCACTTTTTAATGGCACCCGGGCTTAACGCATTTCTTGAGCCTGATAATTACATGCGGGGCCCAAAGTTTGGACTCTGGCTTTTCTCATTGTTTAACTTTAGCTACTCACTGTGTATGTGAGGTTCTGCAATTCTATAGATAGAGATAAGAGGAAAGTGTTGGAAGGGTTACTGTCTGCTCTCTCTCATTTCCCTACAGAAATAGGGATTGGTAGCACTAGATAGGTACCTAATATATAGAGACAAGAGGAAAGTGTTGGAAGGGTTACTGTCTGCTCTCTCTCATTTCCCTACAGAAATAGGGATTGGTAACACTAGATAGGTACCTAATATATAGAGACAAGAGGAAAGTGTTGGAAGGGTTACTGTCTGCTCTCTCTCATTTCCCTACAGAAATAGGGATTGGTAACACTAGATAGGTACCTAATATATAGAGACAAGAGGAAAGTGTTGGAAGGGTTACTGTCTGCTCTCTCTCATTTCCCTACAGAAATAGGGATTGGTAGCACTAGATAGGTACCTAATATATAGAGACAAGAGGAAAGTGTTGGAAGGGTTACTGTCTGCTCTCTCATTTCCCTACAGAAATAGGGATTGGTAACACTAGATAGGTACCTAATATATAGAGACAAGAGGAAAGTGTTGGAAGGGTTACTGTCTGCTCTCTCTCATTTCCCTACAGAAATAGGGATTGGTAACACTAGAGAGGTACCTAATATATAGAGACAAGAGGAAAGTGTTGGAAGGGTTACTGTCTGCTCTCTCTCATTTCCCTACAGAAATAGGGATTGGTAGCACTAGATAGGTACCTAATATATAGAGACAAGAGGAAAGTGTTGGAAGGGTTACTGTCTGCTCTCTCTCCTTTCCCTACAGAAATAGGGATTGGTAACACTAGATAGGTACCTGATATATAGAGACAAGAGGAAAGTGTTGGAAGGGTTACTGTCTGCTCTCTCTCATTTCCCTACAGAAATAGGGATTGGTAACACTAGATAGGTACCTAATATATAGAGACAAGAGGAAAGTGTTGGAAGGGTTACTGTCTGCTCTCTCTCATTTCCCTACAGAAATAGGGATTGGTAGCACTAGATAGGTACCTAATATATAGAGACAAGAGGAAAGTGTTGGAAGGGTTACTGTCTGCTCTGGTAGACCAGGATTGTTTTCCATTAACCATACACTGCACAGGACCTTTCTATTAAAACAGATGGGTTTTTATTTCCCCTCACCAGTAAATGCCACTATCCAGTTCTCCTTGTGAGCCAAACCATCATCTCACAGCCAATGAGTGGGAGGTAAGTATTACCGGCACCTGCTGCTAATTATACAGAGATGGAAATCACTGCTTATTCCTATGAAGGTAAAAGAAAAGGAAGTCACTTTTGGAGGACGGAAACATTTTATCCTACAGAAGAGACCAGAGAAATTGATTCAACCTTCCCCTCAATTAATTTGGTTGCCTGCCCTCTAACCTTTTTGAACTTCTCTCAGAGCAAAGGAGCCCATCCTATGCTGATTGTAAATCCTCGTTTCCTCTACAAGCGAATAGCTGATTATTGTCACTTGAACAAATCCAATTTGTCAAGTCTTTCATTTCCTTCTTCATTAATTTGGACGCCCGTCTCTGACACTGTGAAGTTTCTGTACATAAACAGGTACCACAAAACGGTGCAGCGAATGCAGATCAGGTTAATGGGTTACGTGTTGTTACTGGGAGAAATATCTCAGAACAAAGCCCAGAGATGTTGAAAGAAACTCGTTTGATGGCGGCTGCTTAAAACGTGCCTGACTGAAAGAAGAAAAAGCTGCATTTGTGTAATAGTTGCTGTTTCAGGGCCTTATTGTTTCTAAATGAAAAGCCGTATTTACACTGCGTAAGGAAGAGGCAAAACGTTCAGCAAAGTGTAGCAGATGCCATTCATGCTGCTAATTGGGTAATAGTTTAAATTCTACAATTTGATAGGATTAAGCATATTCCAGACTTCCTCAGTACAAGCCCCGCTTTGAGGACCAAAATCTCATGTGGGCCCTAAATTTCAACTTATATGTCTCTTAAGATGAGCCATAATTGGTATTATCTCGAATTCCTGTAGCCCCCCACCTATACTATAGTTCTGTAACCCCACCCATAGATTTACATCCTCCATCCATGGCTTTGGCTAGTCCTTACCCTTAACTCTGAACCTGCCAGTGCCACCCATAGCTGGTCTCCCCACCCATAGCTTTCTGGACCCTGCACCCATAACTCTGAACCTTCCACCCATAGCTCTGTTCCTCCCACCCATTGCTCTCTGGACTCTACACTAGTGATGTGCGGGTCGGTTTACCCGCTGATTACCCGCCGGCCAACCTTGCACTCTTCTCTGCAGGTAATGGGCGGGTTGAGCTCTTCTCCTGCTCTCCCAGCTCGCCACCGTCAAATGGCGGCTTCCGACTTCCAGGCTATTCTTTTATAGACGATGCGCCTGCTCACCCTGCCCCTTTTGTAATGTCACCGGCAGGGTGGCATGGGTCTAGAAAAGGAACCCGGAAGTTGGGCACAGGTGGGGGGTGGTCAGGTGATGGATGGGTGTGAGTCAGGGAAATCCCAACCCGCACATCACTACCCTAAACCCATAACTCTGAACCTTCCACTCATAGCTCTTGTCCACCCCACTCATAGATGTGGCCTTAGCACCCATATGTAGAGGCCATGCACCCATAGCTCTGGATCCTTCCACCCATAGCTGCGGACCCTTCCACCCATAGATCTGGACCCTTCTACCCATAGCTTTGTACTCCACACCCATTGCTCTCAACCACAGAGCTGGACTAGGGATGAGCTAAATATTTCGCCACGTTTCACAGTGAAAAAAAAACGCCCCTAGACTTTAAAGTATAGTAAAAAAAAATGTTGCGCAGTTGTCTCACAAAAAAAAATGGCCATTGACTTCAATGTGATGGCAAATATTTTGCCGTTTCGTGAAATTTCGGTGAAAGGATTCACCCGTCACTTCTCTGGACCCCTGCACTGGAGCCTTCCACCCAAAGCTGTAAAACCTTCCACCCATGGCTGTGGAGCATTGCATTCATAGCTCTGGACACTACCACCCATAAATCTGGATCCCTCTAGCCATAGCTCTGTACTCCACACCCATTGCTCTTGTTTTCTGCACCCATAGCTTTGAGTTCTGCACCCATAGCTTTTGACTCCTGTATCCATACCTCTGGACATCCCTGGGAGGGGTCACCCAACATTTTGGGAACTGCTGATCTACTATCTAACCTTAGAAATCATTGCTGATGCTACAGTAGATCAGGAGGATGTTGTTAATGCACATAATTTGCCATCCGAGTGAATATTGATGCAACTCACTGTTTCAGGGAACCTTGGACCTACCACCCTTGGTAGTGGTGCCAATTCCAAGGTTCCTCATCACCAATCAGTGCACTTGTACCCAATCCATCAGAGCAGACTGGGCAGACACATTGGCAAGAGTAATGCTTGGGTGCAAGTGCTTTTATTGTATGGCTTTGACAAGCAGCTTTTTATCCTGGACTTACACTGGTCATAAATGCACAAGACTTAGATTTACATTTACTTTCAGGCATATTTTTATTCCTTGGTTACTTCCCCTTGAAATTATTAAAGATTTCCCTTCTCGTTTATTCGAGTTTTTAAGAGTTTCACACAACTGGAAATTCCCAACTGTTGGTTGTGGCCCCTTGTGCCCCCAGGGTGGACGATGTTTAATTACAAACTGAAGAGCCTGCACCAAATTGAAGTTGTATTTGTTATTATGTAAAGCAACGATCGTTAAGGGAAAAATAGAAAAACAGGGAGAGACTGATGGGACCAATCAATGAAACTGGACTGGATTTGCACTGGCAGATGGGAGGAAAATGGAACCATACGGCTGCCCAGGGACAAAAACCCTGCTGTGCTCAGCTCCACCAAATGGAGTTATTGTTCTCATTGCAGCGTACGGGCCTCTCAGATCCATTGGTTTCAGTTGAATTTATTTGAGAGAGATACACAGATACTAATATTATTATCTGCTAGGGATGCACCGAATCCACTATTTTGGATTCGGGCGAACCCCCAAATCCTTTGCGAAAGATTCGGCCGAATACCGAACCGAATCTGAACCCTATTTTTTACTTCTTTGTTTTGTGACAAAAAGTCACGCGATTTCCCTCCCCACCCCTAATTTTGAATATGCAAATTAGCATTCGGATTTGGTTCGGCCGGGCAGAAGGATTCGGCCAAATCCGAATCCTGCTGAAAAAGGCCGAATCCTGGCCGAATCCCGAACTGAATCCTGGATTCGATGCATCCCTATTATCTGCCCAGAATGGAGGCTACATATAATTACAGTAATTGGTGTTTTCTATACACTAAGGGTGATACAAAGCATAATAATAATCAAAATCACGTTGCCGATTTATTCATTATTCATTATGTTTTTAATAGCATAGTTTTTCTTCTTGAAAAACTCTCACTTGTGTGAAGGTCCAACTGTTTCCTGACACTTATTTCCTGACCCATACTCCTATCTGAACCTACCTGTCACGGTCGGCACCCTACACCAAAACAGAAACCAAGCACCCTGGTCTCGATTCGACTTCACCTGTTAAGTGACCGCCTTTGGCCTCGGGAGGAGCCCTCAGCTTACTCAGATGCCACCTGGACTTAACAAGAGGTGCAAGGTGTAAGTTCTGGCAGGCAATGGGGCACGACTGTTTACTAGGATGCTGGAAGATATGAAGACACCAGGAACAGGCAGGCCGGGCCAGCACAAGCAGTTAGAATAGTCAGACAGGCCAGAATCAGGATTAGAGATCGTAGAATAGTCGAAGAACAGGCAAGGTTTCAGGATTGGAGAGAACAACGTAGTTTCAGGCAGGCAAGGTCAGGATTGGAGAGGTCAGAATAGTAGCAGGCAGGCAAGGGTCAAACACAGTAGATCAAGTCAGGAATCACAATAAACACCCAGGAACAAGCTAATTGAACCTAACAACGGGCAAGGTCCTGTTATCTAAATGGGCTTTATATACCTTTGAATTTCGCCCCAATTGTGCGCTGGCGTGATGACGCCAGCGCGACTGCGCCTTTAAATAACGAGCGTGCGTGCCGCGCGCGCCCTAGAGGAAGCCGGCACAGGAGAAGGAAGCAGCACAATGGGCGTCCACGCCGAGGACGCGGCGTGGACCCCGCTGCCGCTAGACCACCAGGGTAAGTTCCTTACACTGCCTCTTCTTGACCCATGCCCAGCCTAGTCCAAGGGTTTGCCTGCCTTTTTAGTCCTATGCCTGACCAGACCTCTATGGTGATGTCACAGATTGACATCACATAGTTGAATATGTCATTGTAGGGCAGTGGTCAATAACCAGAAGCTCATAAGCAACATGTTGAACATCAGCCACTTGAATGTTGCTCTCAGTGGCCTCAAAGCAGGTGCTTATTTTTGAATTAATGGCATGGAGGTAAGTTATAATTGCATAAAAACCAGGTGTACTGCCCAATAGAGCCTTCTGTAGGCTGCCAGTCCACATAGGGGCTACCAAATAGTCAATCATAGCCCTCATTTGACACCCCAGGAAATTTTTCATGCTTGTGTTGCTCCCCAACTCTTTTTACATTTGAATATGGCTCATGGGTAAAAGTTGGGTAAGAAAAGTTGGGGACCCCTGTTGTAGAAGGTGGAATATGCCTGGTGATATCATTAAAGGGGCAGCAATGTGCAGTGAAATCATAATAGACATCATTGTAGACTCAATCAAGTTCAAGTTTTGGTGTAAAAAAAACAACCTGAGGCGCATCCAATTTTCCTTCCTGACTCCAAGATTTTGATCAGATTTTCTCACTTATTAAAATGATCACACCAGGAGGGCAAAACACTTTTTAAAAATCACAGCTAGGTACAGCAGATACTTTGGTTATGTAATTATACCAAACCCTGACAAAAACATCACAGAATGGGACAGATATGCCTTGTAATATCATTGTGGCGTCACCAGATGGGCTGGGGTATGTGCTGTGATGTCACCAGAGAGGCAAAGAACCAGGGTCGCACTGGGCCTCTGTCTTCCCCCCTCTGAAACGATCATGTCTGCAACTACTGGACCAATATTTGCAGTCTTTCAGAGGGGGAGGGTTGTTACTGAGGAGGGGGGCCTGTAGGGGGGTTGCAGCACAGGCGGGGGGGGGGCCTGTGGTGGAAGTCTTGGTGGGCCTCTGACCCTCCAGTCCAACCCTGCAAAGAACTTTAAAAAAACCCAGCCCACACCTGTGCAAATTAGTTAAACTACAAGGTGCCATTTCCCCGGCATCTTTACATGTATAATTTATTTTCCTGTGCCAATGGGAATTGACCATCCCGCCCCAGAGGAGCACAGAGAAATTCAACTCTTTGTTTATGACTTGAGCAAAGATTATTCTTCCAATGAAAGAAGTGCCAATCATCACTCCAGGATCTACCGCTCTTTGCTCAACCCCGGTACCAAGCCGGCATGTCTTGCAATTAATTCATCAAGCTTCCTGCAGGTCCAACTGAGATCACAAACGACACCGATAAATGCAAAACAAACATCTCCCGCGCCCAACGTCTTTCATTCTAACAAAGCTGTGAATAATTATGGAATTTGCCGCATCACTCTGACTGATTGCTCCACCGGTGTAATAATATTGCCTTTTTTTTTTTTTGATTCTTCTTCTCCTCAATGTTCGTGATGGATCCTCTTCTCAGTTTGCCTTGATAGAAGTCTTTTTTGTTACTGACTGAAATTACAATTTACATGTGGAAAAGGAGTCTGATGAATGCTTAAATCTGCCAGCGGTAAAAGGAAGAATTATTCCAGACGTGAGCCGTGAAGGCGCAACTTAGAACTTTGATGCATTTCACCCCCTGAGTTGCTGATGAAGGTAGATTTCCAATTGTACAGGCTCTTGATTTATGATGGCGAGACAACATTAAAAGCTGTAAATTATGACAGAAAACAACAGCCTCCTATTCTTGTGCCTTTGTTTCATCCCTTGAAGCTGCCCTGCATGCATTCGCCAGCAATATAATGAACCGCTCCTTGGTTCCTCTGAACAACAGGATCCATTAATGTCTCTCAAACACCAGCAGTCATGAATATGAATAAAATGTACTTAGGAGGTCGGCTTCATGACTCAGCATTTTGGATGGAGGTAATTAAGGGATAGCCTGGGGGTGATTGTGGTTTATGAGGTAATAACCATTTGCTGTAAAATCTACACCATGGGCGAAGGCTAAGAATAAAAAGGGAAAAAAAAAATCATCTGCCGTT
This sequence comes from Xenopus petersii, assembly GCA_038501925.1. NCBI lineage: Eukaryota > Metazoa > Chordata > Amphibia > Anura > Pipidae > Xenopus > Xenopus petersii. The sequence continues at coordinate 192,686,944 of CM076674.1, read as the reverse complement.
TTTATAGACAGGATTCATCATGCAGACTGCAAATTCCAGAGATGCCAGAATTGGGGTCTTTTAACAACTGGCATTTGAAACTCCCAGTTTCCTCAACAGAGCTAAGGGTATTGGTCCTTTTGGCAGAGAGCTATAGGTCTAGACTGACATGAAGTTAAGCTGAAGTTCCTAAGCTGTTGTTGGTCTTTAGTTCTCTTCACTCTTAGGCTGAGCTTATTACCTTTTTCCATGTGACTGGGATCTTCTAATCATGCATGGTACTCTTCTGTGAAATGTGTACAGATTTCCATAGAACACTACTTTGAGATGTGGCTTCCTCTATACATGCATGAGCAACTACCTTGAGATGTATCTAATATACATGCACTGGTGTGGCTTCCTGAGTACATGCAAGTCATGCTATTGCTATATAGTGATGTGGAGGAGTAATGATGGGTCTCCTATACATGCACTGCCTACGACCAAGAGATTTGAGATACTTGGAGATCTGTGTACATTTATGACTTTGGCTTACTAGGTTTAAAAGGGTTTAAATTGATAGTGTTTTACTCAGTCAAGAGAAAAGTGGTGGAAGGGGCAATGCCTCATTGCCTTTGGTTGCTCCAGTCACCAAGTGATGTCAATGTTACTGCCTTACCTTCTTTCATTTCCCATGTAGAAATAGGTAACATAGGTGAGTGATAGGTGCTTGTAAATCACCAGCCAAAAATGGAGACAGTATTAGAAAATTCCTTTCCACTTCTCCTTGAACTGCTTCATTGCCTGACCCTGTCTGAAGTTCTACATTCCTGCTCTCACCACTAACATCAGTGGTCCCCTTCCAGTGGCTCTGGAGCTACATGTTCCTCAGCGTCCCCTTGGATGTTGCTCCTATTGGCCTCAGAGCAGGTGATTATTTTGAATTCCTGGCTTGGAGGAAAGTTTTAGTTGCCTAAAAACCATATGTACTGCCAAAAAGAGCCTCATGTAGGCTGTGAATCCACATAAGGGCTACCAAATAACCAGTCACATGACTTTTTTTGCAGCAACCATTTGTCATGCTCCCAAGCTTTTTTTACATCTTAAGTTTGCTCACAGGTGAAAAGGGTTGGGGACCACTGACAAATTCTAAAATCCTCCCTATTCTATGGACTTCACACCTCAGAGATGTCACTGCCTGGATAGTTTAGGTGGCGACCCTATAGGTGCCTAATATAGTGTTGAAAGGGGTAATGCTTGTTTTGATTTCCTCTATATAATAGTGATATTTAGTCATGTGCCAATAATATCCTTCATTTTCCACTAAAGGGTGGGGCCTCAATGTATGTGTTCTCATTAAACTAAATTCCTATTTTCAGGTCAATCTAATTGAGACTGAAATCTTCATAAGCCCATTAGTGAAATACTATTTCTGTGGAGTCTTTCAAGAACTGATCATTTTGGGTAAACAATGTCAATCAATTCACTTGCTTCTACTGACTATACCCCCCGTCTCCCTGTCCAGATCTCTAACCTGCGGTGCAGAAATAAGAGGAGTATCACTCCAGGTCCTTGGCTTTTTCATTATACTCCATGTACAAATGGATTCCTCTGCTGCTGAGCAGCTATTGTGTGCGCCAGTAATTCTATAGCGGCCCATTCAGTCGCAGCAGAATCTCTTACAAAGGAGAGCGCAGACATCTCAATGCAACTTTATCCCGCTCCCTGATGATCATTGGCATTGATTCGTGTGATGCCGCAGAGCTCTTGTTAACCTCATATTGAATTTTTTCCCTTCCCTTGACATCACAAAAATATGCAAAAAAAAAAAAGCTGGAAATCAGTAATTGAGTTCCTTTCCGGGCACTTAAACAGTTTTGACATCTAGTCGAGGTGAAAGTGCTGTGTTTTGACTTGTAAAAATGGATGTTAGGGATTGAATGGGAGGTCCCAGGATAAAAGCCTTCTCCACCGGATGGTTTAGGATCTCACACTGAGAGATGTTGTTCTGAACCATTCAACTCTGAATTAATTAATTAATCATTAGATCTTTGCATTGCTGTCTTATTATAAGTACAGTAAGGAAAATATTAGGGGCTGATCATGTGCTAGAAATTATGTTAATTCTCTGTACAGAGATATTGCACATGGGAAGGGGTCCCAATGAATAGAAGGTCCTGATAAAAGACCCTAGTGAGGGTTAATATGATAGGGACTTTAGATTGTAAACTCCACTGGAGCAGGGACTGATGGGAATGTGATAGGGAGGGACCTTAGATTGTAAGCTCAATGGGGCATAGACTGATTACTGGTACAGGGACTTATATGAATTTGATAGTGATCTTAAATTGTAAGCTCACTGAGGCAGGGCCTGATGAAGATGTGATAGGGACCTTAGATTGTAAACTCAGTGGGGCAGGGACTGATAGGAATGTGATAGCGACCTTAGATTGTAAGCTCACTGGGGCAAGGACTCATGTGCGTGTGATTTTGACCTTAGATTGTGAGCTCCACTGGGCCGGGACTGATGGGAATATGATAATGACCTTAGATTGTAAACTCCACTGGGGCAGGGATTTATTGGAAGGTGATAGAACCATAAATTGTAAACTCCAATGGGGCAGGGATTTATGGGAATAATGTATTAGAATATGTTCTAAATAAAGGAGAGGAATAACAAAACAGAGGAAAGAGGAAATGTTAATTATGACCAGTGGTCCCTATGAAATTGGAGGCTCAAGATCAATGCACTTTTAGACTCATTTTCACAGCCATCATTGGATTATGTTGTCAACCATAGACTGCACGTAGGTACTTTTAAATCTGATCAGATTTTGGTTGGGAATTGACAAACTTGGTTTGCCGTCGGACAACTGTCCTGTGCCCATACAGGTATTTGTCTGTGTATGTGCCAATACAATGCTCTAGGAGCACTGGTGTGGATAAGATGGGTAGCAATGTAGATATGGAGGGTAGCAATGTAGAAAATGAGGGTAGCAATGTAGATTCGGTGGGTACCAATGTGGATAAGGAGGGTAGCAATGTAGATAAGGAGGGTAGCAATGTAGATTAGGGATGTAGCGAACCGCCGCCAATGTGTTCGCGAACGCCGTTCGCGAACACCGGCAAAATTTGCGAACAGTTCGCGAACTTCGAACATCCGAAAATCGTTCGATTTGAACGATCGAAGGATTTTAATCGTTCGATCGAACGATTTTCGTTCGAATCGAACGATCGAAGCCATTGGATCGAATGATTTCATTCAATCCAATGGCTTCGATCGTTCGATTCGAACGAAAATCCTTCGATTTTAGCGATCGAATGGTTGAATGGTTGAACGATTTTGACGCAAACGCCTATTGGCGAACGTCGCGCGACGTTCGCGAACTTGCGGCGGACGCGAACAGCCGATGTTCGCGCGAACAAGTTCGCCGGCGAACAGTCCGCGACATCCCTAATGTAGATAAGGTGGGTAGCAATGTAGATAAGGAGGGTAACAATGTAGATAAGGAGGGTAGCAATGTAGATAAGGTGGGTAGCAATTTGGATAAGGAGGGTAACAATGTAGATAAGGAGGATAGCAATGTAGATAAGGAGGGTAACAATGTAGATAAGGAGGGTAACAATGTGGATAAGGAGGGTAACAATGTGGATAGAGGGGGTAGCAATGTAGATAAGGAGAGTAGCAAGAACACAAAATAAATGAGCAATACGCATCTGATATTTTGCTCTTTATCGTTAAGGCAGAACTGTTATCACACATACTTTTCATGCAAGCAGCAACCAGCCGAGTCCTAACAACCGAAAAAGTTTTTGAGCCAAGTTCAAAGTTCCATGAATTGTAATATCTCTCTATTAACACCTGCTGAAAAGGTAACCCGCCTGCACCACATCCCGACAGCTCCTAGAAATGATTCATTCATTAGCATTCAGTTTCCTGGGACTCGGCATGCAATGTTACTTACTCTTTTATCCCATTACATTGTGCCGCTGCATTTATTATGCAAAAATTATTTCGGTCATTCACAGGCGGCGCGGCAATACGATCACACAAAGGCCATAGAACATATTGTACTGTAATTCTGACCTGGTGTTACATATGACAAGGGCACGTGGGAAAGGGCACAGCAATACGGTATGTTGATTGGGGCCTTACCATTTCTAAAGAATGCACCAATCATAAGGCAGTAGATGTGGTGTTTATACAAATGGCCTGCAGGTGTCACTGTGCACATGAGTTATACTGTGTATACATAGTACTATCAATACTGCTTAAGAATGATAGAGTTGGAAGTTGGGATTTGGAAGTTGTTGTGTAATGGCTGCATGAGTCTGCTAATAAAGCTCTGTTATACTAATCCCCGGCTACCAAAACATAACAGTAGAAGTCTTGTTTTTCCAGAATCTCTGGCATATTCACTAAGGTACCCCCCATAGGCAGGACATACCCATTCTTCTCTGCCAGGCCAGACACATCTTTGCCAATAATGCCAGCTCTTTGTGCCCGTTGCTCTTGTGCAAGTGCCAGATTGGAATTGCTCCAGTTAAAACAACTGACTATTTAAAGAAACTCTTTGGCATGGATCCAGCCAGATTTCAACCCAAAATTCCGCTAAGCATAGCCCAGCCCCGTACTCCATTCCCAGCTTGCGCAACCTCACCCCCACTCACAACCCCTACTTTCTTACCTACTGCCTAAAGCTGCTGGTGCCATTCCACTGTTGCTGGCACTGGGGACTAGGTGGGTGCCAGGATCTTTGTGGCCTAGCCAAAAATCTAGACCTGGCATGGACAATGCTGGAGGAGGGATTATTGGTGATTACAAGAACATAGTAAAGGGGGTGGTTCCACTATGAGACGTTGGGAAGAGAAGGAGAAAGGGAGAAACACTAAGGGGCAGATTTACTATGGGTCGAATATCGAGGGTTAATTAACCCTTGATATTCGACTAGGAATTTAAATCCTTCGACTTCGAATATCGAAGTCGAAGGATTTAGCAGAGAAAATTCGATCAAAGGATTATTCATTCGATCGAACGATTAAATCCTTCGAAACGAACGATTCAAAGGATTTTAATCCAACGATCGAATGAATATCCTTAGATCAAAAAAACTTGGGCAAGCCTATGGGGACCTTCCCCATAGGCTAACATTGTGTTCGGTAGCTTTTATCTGCCGAACTAGGGGGTCAAAGGTTTTTTTAAAGAGACAGTACTTCGACTATCGAATGGTCGAATAGTCGAACGATTTTTAGTTCGAATCGTTCGATAGTCGTAGTCGAAGGTCGAAGTAGCCCATTCGATGGTCGAAGTAGCCCAAAAAACACTTCGAAATTCGAAGTTTTTTTAATTCGAACCCTTCACTCGAATTTAGTAAATCTGCCCCTAAATTTGAGTATGAAGCAGTCCATGATATTTTGATACAGATCTTTGTAGTTTGTAATTCACTCTTTTTAGCATTCAGAAAATTCCTTTCTGGTTAATAGGGGGTCACTGACCCTGACAACCAAAAAAAAACCAGCAGATTCAATTTTTATCTTTATGAAAAATCGTATCCGTTTCAGGTCCTATCGATTTTCCAATCGATCATTCCCACCTTCAATCAAGCTTATCTGGCACGGGAAGGGAAAACCATTGCTCCATGTGAATCCATAAGAAAAAAAGATTGTCTACCAAGTTAGAGGGGTTGTTCACCTCTAGATTACCTGTTAGTATGATATAGAGAGGGATATTCTGAGACAATTTGCAATTGGTTTTCATTTTTTATTATTTGTGGTTTTTTTTTTTTTTTTTTTATAACTTGCAAGTTTATTGTGAAACAGCAAGAGTCAAAATGTACATACTGAGAAAGTATAAACAGGTCAGTAATGCAGATCATCAAGTACCTTCATAAGCAACTTACACAATGAACAAGCAAAGAGAAAGGAAATAACAGAAAAGAGAAAACATAATAGAACAACATAAAAGAAAAGAAAACAGATCGTACACGGTATACGGACAGTTCCCCAGTGCATTAAGGAACAAAAGGAGGACTGCAAACAGTTACGATAACAAATAGACTAAATGCATAGTTCACAAACATCATTACTGGAATTGTACAGAGTGCCAGTCATCCCAGATTTGCGCACATTTAGTTCTAGCTTCTAAAGACCCCGCTGCCAACCGCTCCATAGACTCTCTAGAATCCAGCTGGGTAAGCAGGTGCTGAATGTTAGGAGTCTCTGGTTGCTTCCAAGATTGTGCTATCAAGTTAGCTGCAGCGTTGAATATATGAAACAGAAGCTTACGGTTCAATCCAGCAAGATGTGGAGGGTAAAGTTGAAGAAGGGCCACCTGAGGCTGAGAGGGTAGCGTGTATCCCAGTCGAGTCGCCAGGAGACCAAAAACAGCAGTCCAAAAAGGTCTAATAACGGGGCAATGCCACCACATATGCAAAAACGTCCCAAGTTGCCCACATTTCCGCCAGCATAGTGGAGAGTACTGTGGATTCATAGAGGCAATACGTTGTGGGGTAAGGTACCATCTGTGCGTAATTTTGGTGTGTGTTTCAACATGGTTGGTACAGCTAGTAGCACCTCTGGTAGCTGCTAAAACCTTGCACCATTGTTGTGGAGAGATCTGGAGTTGGAGCTCATCCTCCCATTTCAGCATATATGAAAATTTAAAATCCTCAGGCAGCTGGAGTTGTTGCCGATAGCAGTCCGAGATGATGCCCTTACCATCCCACCCTTTACCACACAGGTGCGCCATCCCAGTATTGTAGCTTGCATCAGCAGCTTTCGAAGAATGGGATCTCAACAGATGAGATATTTGCAGGTATGTATAATGCTGGGAGTGTGGCAGACCAAAACTTGCAACCAGATCCTCAAATCTCTTCATAGTAGAGGCAATGTATAACTGACCAACGTTATATATCCCACAAAGCTCCCAGGAACGGAGAGTAACATTTGGAATAAGATATTTCAGAGCTGCAATAGGGGTCAAAGAAGACGGGAATGTTTTAATCCTGAGCTTGGTAGTCATAGCGTCCCATACATGCAAGGAGAGCTGAGTGGTTGGCAGCAGGGTCAAAGTTGAAGGCCTATTGCGCCTAGGAAGCCAAAACAGCTGAACCAAATTTTTATCCACGGCAAAGCCGGATTCCAAATCCACCCAATTACGGAAACCAGGAGGGGAGTGAGCACGAACCACCGTTTCCAGTATGGTAGCTATATAATACAGTTTAATGTTAGGAATGCCCAATCCCCCAACATTTCTAGCATACTGGGAGCAACGAAAAGCTATACGCGGGGGCTTGTTAGCCCAGATATATTTGTTAATGATGCGTTGCAGAGCAGGGCTAAAATGTGGGGGAAGTGCTATGTGAAGGGTCCGGAACAAATAAAGTATTTTAGGGAGGATGTTCATCTTTATTGATACGATCCTACCTAGCCAAGACACAGATTCCCCCTTCCATCGAAGACATTCAGCTTCCACCAATCTAAGAAGTGGCTGATAATTCAATTTATAAATGTGAGCAGGGTCCCTGGGCAGTTTCAAGCCTAGATACTGCAAATAGGAATCTCTCCATTCAAAATCGTACTCTTGTTGAAACCTTTGCAAGGAAAGATGCGGGATGTTAAATGGAAGAGCCTGGGATTTAGATTGATTGATCTTAAACCAGGAAACCGATTGGAACTCCAGTAGTTCCTTAAATACATTAGGAAGTGAAATCGGGATATTTCTAAGAGTGAGTAAAATATCGTCCGCGAAGAGCCCTATTTTATGTTGCTCGGCAAGGGTGGATATTCCCATGATGTCTGGATTATCTCTAATTTTAGAAGCTAACGGTTCGACCATCAATGCAAATATGAGGGGGGACAAGGGACAACCCTGCCTTGTACCATTCGATATTTGGAAGGCGTCCGATAGGGCCCCAGCCGTGGACACTCTAGCAGAGGGATTGGTGTACAAAGGATGCACTGCTTTTAAGAACATCGGACCTAATTGAAAATGTCTAAGAGTTTCGGCCATATAGTCCCAGTTGACCCTATCGAACGCCTTCTCCGCATCAAGCGATAAAACCAAGGCTGGGGTCTTCTGAGTCTTCAGTATGTGTATGATATTGTGAAATCTGCGGGTACTATCAGAGCCCTGTCTATTTAAGATAAAGCCAACCTGGTTAGGATTAATTAGCGACGGGAGGACCTGGTTTAGGCGAAGAGCTAAAATTTTGGCATAAAGCTTCAGGTCTGTGTTTAGAAGAGCAATCGGGCGATAACTCTGACACAAGTCTTGAGGTTTCCCAGGTTTGGGGATCGTTACTATATGAGCTTGTAAGTATTCTGGAGCGATAGACCCAGTGACCATAATGTTCTGGTAAACGTGGAGTAAAGATGGTGTGAGTATAGTCGAGAACAATTTATAATAGATGTTAGAAAAACCATCGGGGCCAGGAGACTTGTTAGTTTTAAGGGTCTTAATCGCCGCAGCAATCTCCTCACGTGAAATCGGGGCGTTCAGGATGTCTATGTGTGATTGTGAGGGGGGAGGGAGTGTTAAATCCTTTAAGTACGCCTTAATAACGTCTAGGGTGGGCTTCACCGTGGCAGCATCTGTTCCTAGTTATATAGGCCCGAATAATATTTAGCAAACTGATCTGCAATCGCCTTGGGATCCGTTATAATGCCCTGGGTAGAAGCCAAGTGGCTAATCCTAGATTGGGCTTGCTGTTTTTTTAATTGTGCTGCAAGCAATTTGTCCGCTTTGTTGCCTTTAGTGTAGAATAACTTTTTAAGCAATTTCAGCCTATAGGAGGTTTTTGCAGACAGAATGTCATTCAGTTTTCGTCTCGTTTCAGCTAATTCCGGCAGAGATGGGGAGATTTTACGTTGAAATACTAATTTTTCAATATCTCTAAGCCTCGTTTCCAATTGCAATTGATTCTCCTCCCTAAATTTTTTAAGAGTCTTCGCAAGAGAAATAAATTCCCCACGAAGGACTGCCTTGTGAGCCAGCCACACTGTTTGCGGGTTGACTTCCCCTCCGGAATTTTCGGCAAAATATCGTGTAATAGTCTGTTCTATATGCTTTTTGTGTTCTTCTCTAAGTAACAAGCCACCGTTCAAGCGCCACGTCAATTTGTCCCCAAGAGAGGTGTGATTTGGGATCTCAAGACCTATGGGGGCGTGATCAGACCATGTCCGTAACCCTATCCAGGCTTTGGTAGTTTGGGTGCAGGTTTGGGGATCTGCCAAAAACGCATCTATTCTCGTATGGGTAAGGAAACGGGGAGAAAAATATGTAAAATCTCTGGCCCCAGGATGTTTAGCCCTCCACACATCAATCAACCCTTGCCCGTGTAACAAACTAGTGAAGGCTTTAGAGTGACTGCTCTGCGACTTAGAGATAGGGCCCCTGTTACCCTTAAGACAATCTACAGTAGGGTCAGAGACCATGTTAAAATCTCCAACCACGACACATTTCCCTACTCTATATTGGAGAAGTTTGGACAAAACCCGTTTCAGAAAAACAGTTTGATTGTCGTTGGGGGCATAGACGTTAATCAGGGAAAATGTGGTGCCAGCAAGTTCACAAATCAACATCAGATATCTACCTGCAGGGTCAGCATGCATGCCCTTGAAAACAAACGGCGTCCTGGACGAAATAAGAATCGAAACCCCTTTAGACTTGTTGCTGGAATAGGCATGGAAGTTATGGGGGAATCTCTTAGTGTGGAATTTAGGAGGGGCCGACTTACAGAAATGCGTCTCCTGGCAAAACAGTACATCCGTGTTGGATTTACAGGCATCGTGAAGGAGCTGGTTACGCTTGTTGGGGGAATTCAACCCCCTACAATTTAAAGAATAAAAACGCACCATTTGCAATCAGGGCATGCACACTCACCCAAGAGGGAAACAATACATATTAGCATAGTAAATCGACAATACCATGTACGTAAGAACAAAAATCTCAAAACAACTCTAACTAACAGCAAAAAAACAATAAGTAAATAATGCATAAGTAAAACAGAAAACCTATGAAATGTGGTTTTCAGTAGGTAACCACTGGACGACTCCGAAAGAAAAGTTCTGGAGCCTGTGGGGTAAGAGAACGATGATCAGACCTCGTCTCCAAAGGAGGTAACACTTCCAATAGAACTAGACATCCATGAGGGAAAGCTCTAAAACTCAGGAAGAGCGTGACGCTTTGTGCCAATCCAGCTGCAATTTCTGCGGTGGCTGAGGGGATGATGGCTTCCGCGTAGGAGACCCAGGGTCGGCAGCCGGAGTAAGACCCCACCTCTCGAGAGCTTTCTTAGCGTCGCTCACTGTGGAAAGAGTGGTGGGCGTCCCATTTCGTTGCACGATCAACTTGACCGGGTATCCCCAGCGATACGGGATGTCATTGTGCCGCAGGAGTTTTGTGATATCCATGAAAGCCTTGCGCCTCACCAGGGTTGCAGGGGATAGGTCCATATAGATTTCAAGCTGTTGATATTGCGCAGGCCAATTTTCCTTCTTGCGTGCAAGAGAGAGCAATTTGTCCCTTGTTTGATAGAAGACAAACTTGGCGAGCACATCACGAGGTACATTATCCGGCGCTGCCCTAGGTTTGGGGACTCGGTGTATACGGTCCATAGCCAGTTCCAAAGTATGGAGGTCGGGCAGGGTCAATTTGAGCAGGTCAGTAACATGCTGCTCCAAGTCCCTGGGAAGCACGGACTCTGGTATGCCCCGAAAACGCAGGTTGTTCCTGCGGGACCTGTCCTCCAGATCAATGACTTTATCAGAAAGGCGCTCTAGCTCAGCGTGGGCCTTGGTGTGCACATCTGCCAGCTCATTGTGCGCTTCCGCGAACTCACCCAACCTGTCTTCCAGATGCGCCGTACGCTCACCGAGATCTCTGATGTCTTTCTTGAGATCGTCGGTAAGCAATTTAATGTCGCTCCGCAATGTCTGCTGCATGACTTGGAGCATATCCTTGATCTGTGCGGCTGTAGCTGGAGAATGGTCCGCAGTGCCGTCTGCCATGCTCGTCGCTCGTGAAGCTTTGGAGGTGCGTGGCGGATCCAAGATGGCGCTAGAGTCCGCATCCTCGCATGTGGCTTTGGGAGAGGCAGAAGTAAAAAAAGCTGTGACCGCTTTTTGGCTCTTTTTCTGAGCTTTCTTATTCCCCCTCATTTACTCGATGATTAGCTGTAGGTTTGAGATCGCTGGGGGAAGCCGTTCAGTATTATTCCCTCATTTCGTTCTCCTCATAGACGGAGCGCTCGCATCAAGCGCCCATCTTAGTTAGCAGGCAAACTCCGCCCCCTTATTTGTGGTTTTTGACTTATTTAGCTTTTTATTCAGCAGCTCTCCAGTTTGTTAATTCCCCTAGCAACCATGCATTGATTTGAATAAGAGACCGGAATATGAATAGGAGAGGCCTGAATAGAAAGATGAGGAATGAAAAGTACAATAACAATACATTTGTAGCCTTACAGAGTATTTGTTTTTTAGAAAGCTGGAAAGAGTCAGAAAAAGAAGGGAAATAATCAGGGGAATAACTATAGAGGAAGCAGTTTCCTCTATTGCATTTAAATTCCACTCCCCTTCAAATTCCGCTTCCCCTTTCTGTTTCTTTTAATTGATGCGCTCACATCTGAGTGACCACATGGTGGGGGTTGTAGAGAGGAGCAAGCAGGAGCGTTCTGGTGGGTGAGCCCCATGTGCTTTTGTTACACCCCTGCAAATTATTAAAATACTATAAAAAAAAAATAATAAAGACTAATTAGTAACCATTTTATAACATACTAAAAGTTAACTTAAAGCTGAACCACCCCTTTTCCCATAGATCCAGTTATTAATAATGGACGACAGATCTGAAGTGACCCTCGGTGTTGCCGCCCCCTGTATCCTTACGGTGCCTTTATTTTCTCTATTCTCTGTATACTCTCCAGCTCCCGACTCTTTCAGGGGCCCATCCATCTTTGCCAGAGTCTAATCCCTTTGGAAACCAATCTCGTTCCCACTGTAATAGCCCATGAATAAGCCATAGCGCATTGTTTTACTGTACCGGTCCGGCACATCTTTTACCAATGCCTTTAAAATGTTTTCCCATAGTTCAAGAAACGGTATGGAACACGGATTCCCCAAAGTGCACTATTCCGTGATGTATGGTTTGTAATTAAGTACTTGGGAGAGACAAAATATAATAATAATACAGCCATTTCTTTGTCCTGCCGCAAGCGCTGACAGCTGAAGAAACTGGCAGCTCTCATAACAAATAGGCTTTGGAGTCTGGCTCAGCCCTGTGGCTTTTCTGACGTGGCTCATACGGAACCGCCAGCAAAATAAACCCAACGCTGAGCAGCAACAGAGAGTGAGAAATCCTTATTTTCCCTTGTCAGTGAGAAGAGCATCAGTAGCACCTGAGCTTTTGCACATCATCCCCCCGAGGCAAAGTCTACTCGATTATTTCCCTCTCAGCTGACAAATCTGAAAACATCTGCAAAAAGGGAATTTGAGCTCTTCCGTTGGAGAATGTTATAAATAAAAACAGTTAGGCAAGGCAGGGTCAGAGTCTGAGCACAGAGGGGTCAGGGCAATACAATAATGTCGAAAAGTAGTTGGTCTGACCCCAAAGTGATCTCTCATGCTGCTCATTTACTAATGCAAATCCAATGGAAATTACCATAACCTGGTGGTTTAATTGGTAGAACTTCCACTTTGTAGGCCCTGATTTGGATTATGACTTGGGCAGTATCTGTTTCTATGATCTCCCCATATCTGCATGACTTTCCTCCTGATAAAATTGGACTTAGTCAGTGAGATAGGGACCTTAGATTGTAAGCTCTGATGGAGCAGAGAATATATTTAATGAATGGCATCAATGTGCACAACAACTATGTCCGCTTTTGCCCAGTTGCAGGTAGCACTAGTAAATGAGTCCTTGTATGGCTGTAAACCATCTAAAAAATATGTCGGCACACATACAGAGAACTTATAATGCAGCATCTTTCCCATAATTCCAGTGTAATGTTGCATCTATTTTTAGAGCTGGATCACTTCTGGAGAATGTGTTAAATACAGCAATTGCATTGGAGCAATTGGGTACCAGTCTGGCGTGTCTATCAACTCAACTCAAGGAATGGGACCATGGGACTACCACCAGGTCTTGGGTGATGGTTGCTCTATGCAGGTCCGGACTGAGAATTAAAATAGGCCCTGGCATTTCAGAGGTCCAATCAGCCCACATAGAGGCCCAAACAGCCCCCACCAGCCCACTAAATACTGACTTTCTATGGCACCTTATAGCAGCCCCTCTGGCATTTGCCAGAGCCCACAGATTGCCAGTCCGGGCCTGGCTCTATGGTTCCCTGCCATCAATAGACACAGTTGTGCACCCTTCATCAGGACCAGCAGGATTAGCAACCATGTGGAAGTGTAGGTTGTGTTTGTATTATTGTATCCATTTAAGAACACCCACTGTGCATATGTAAATGGCCTTGTAATCTCCGTGGCTATTTTCCTAAACACTAGTATCTGAATGAGGTTCAGTCCTTAATCTCATCTGGAACTAGTCATTATTCCTCTGTAAATCCCAAACTCCTTTGTTGCTGAACTTCAAGTCTTGGTTGTAGTTGAGTTAAACGGGGATCTATGACTCCCCTGTGGAGATACAGTATCAGAATACAGATGTAAATAATTCCTCACATTCTGCTTTCCCTTTATTGCATCTGTCAGATGGGGACATAAACATGGGGCTCATTATAAGCACCTGCAAATAGACCCAGGCTGATGACTAGATATTTGATTGTTTCGGAATTAGGAATGATGCTTCTCTGAGCAGGTGGCAAAATATCTGGATTGTACCAAGACCAAGTGGCATCATCAGTGGTGGTCCGACATTATCCCTCATTATTGGCCCTGTGGGTTCAGTGATCATTTAATATTCTGCTGCAAGGAGTCAATTCATTGATCAGCACAGGAGACCAGATTATTATTTCCTACCTATTTCATACCTATCATTTTTGTTTTGCTTTCATTAGCTCGTTGTGCCGCCTCGGTCTTCCAAGTAGGCTTTGCCGCGCAGCTGCTGGAGAATTCTTAACTGCCTTTGGAGCGGATGAGTCTGTAATATATCCTTGTACAGCCCCTGAGGCAGAGAACAATATACACAATTATGTGTGAGAGCCTCATTGCAAAACTCTTCCATCTCTAATTGCATTTGCACAAAATCAAGCTTGAAGGACCACGACACTCTTGGGTCTCCAGCCACAAAAATAGGAGCAGATCTCTCAACATCCTCCTCGTCTTGGCCTAATTCTGTGTTTTTATATCCAACGCCAGATCTTAAGGCTCTGCTACTCCTTATCCTCTATACATCAATAGAAGTGGCACTTTCAAAGTGTTCCTGGAAATGGCTGTAAAAAATAGCCACCCCGGGGAAGCCCGGTTTCCATGATTATACACTTGTAATGACAAACTCAGCTCATATATACATCACTGTCAGGAACAAAGTCAATGTGTAAATAACACCGCAAATCCCCTCGCCTGCACTCACCTTCAGCAGTCTCAGCAGCAAAGTTTAACTGAACCAGTCTTGATTGGATCAGTACAGACATAAATTGGACCTTGAACTGTGAGTATCACTCATGTATTATAAGGGATAATGTACTCCCTACTGTAAATGATAAGGATATTAGAAGTCACTGAGGAGTTGTTCTGTGACCATATAAAGGCACAAGGCTGCAGGCTGAGTTATACAGGGAACTCTGAGTATCACTCATGTATTATAAGGGATAATGTACCCCCTACTGTAAATGATAAGGATATTAGAAGTCACTGAGGAGTTGTTCTGTGACCATATAAAGGCACAAGGCTGCAGGCTGAGTTATACAAGGAACTTTGAGTATCACTCATGTATTATAAGGGACAATGTACCCCCTACTGTAAATGATAAGGATATAAGAAGTCACTGAGGGGCTGTTCTGTGACCATAAAAAGGCAGAAGGCACAAGGCTGAGTTTTACAGGGAACTCTGAGTAGCACTCATGTATTATAAGGGATAATGTGCCCCCTACTGTAAATGATAAGGATATTAGAAGTCACTGAGGAGTTCTGTGACCATATAAAGGCACAAGGCTGCAGGCTGAGTTATACAGGGAACTCTGAGTATCACTCATGTATTATAAGGGATAATGTACCCCCTACTGTAAATGATAAGGATATTAGAAGTCACTGAGGGGTTGTTCTGTGACCATATAAAGGCACAAGGCTGCAGACTGAGTTATATAGGGAACTCTGAGTATCACTCATGTATTATAAGGGATAATGTGCCCCCTACTGTAAATGATAAGGATATTAGAAGTCACTGAGGAGTTCTGTGACCATATAAAGGCACAAGGCTGCAGGCTACTCACTAATATTACACACATTGAGAGGACAGACAGAATGGGGGATATGGGAGTAGGTCATATGTAGACGTTCAAGTCAAACACAACCAAAACCTCTGCCACCTTTCTTATGCTAGACTTTTATGTTCAACCTCTGAAGCAAATGAGCTGCAGGTACGTCTGGTCGCTGAGTTGTGACTATTGCGGGGGGAACCTCTCAAGATCAGATATTAGGATGCGTGCACTCAAGTCTTCTATAGATCTGTACAAAGACTGCAAACTCTGCTTCCAGTCCCATTACTAATGATTCATTAACCCTCATTTCCCGGAGCCACGTTCACGGATGACAAATATCATACACAGACATGTTTTAATCCAGGTGGTCATGGAAACAGTAATGACAGTTAGTGGGAATCGTGTCTAATGCATTTATTCTCTCCATCGTTATTCATCAGCAAGGGCAGTGTGGCCCCATGTCAAGGGACAGCGAGCCTTAGAATTTATTTTTCAACTGAAACCCTAATTGTCTTGTTAGATAAATCTTTCCATCCCACTTTTATTTATTGCTGCATTCTCCATTATTTTTTACCTTTAACTTTGCACTCCTATAGACAGTAAGGGCAAACAGTAATATCCATAGGACATAGACACAAGAAGACATTGGTCCATCAAGTTCAACCGTTTATGTCTATATATAACCTGTCTAACTGCCAGTTGATCCAGAGAAAGGCAAAAAACCCCACTTGAAGTCTCTCCAATTTGCCTCAGAGGGGAAAAAATTCCTTCCTGACTCCAAAATGGCAATGGGACCAGTCCCTGGATCAACTTGTACTATGAGCTATCTTCCATATCCCTGTATTCCCATCCAACCCCTTCTTAAAGTTATCTAATGTATCAGCCAGTACGACTCAGGGAGAGAATTCCATATCTTTGCCTCTTCTCCATCATGAACAACCCTGAGTTGGCCAGTCTTTCCTTAAAGCTCAGATTTTCCATACCTTTTTCCAATGCCTTTATACAGCTCAAGACCTTATTTGCTCTTCAAGCTGGTGACTGGCATTGCTTGCTACAGCCAAGTTTATTATCTACAAGAACTCTGTGGGTGAATTATAAACACTGGGCAAATTTGCACCGGGGCAATAATCCATGGCAACCAATCAGATGATTGCTTTCAGTGTTCAATTTACAGCTGGCTGAAAAAAACATAATAACTACTGTTATGGGTTACTGCCCAGGTGAAATTCAGCCCAGTGTTTATGAATGAGCCTTTTTAACTTCCACCCATTGATATGATTGAATATGATTCTAAAAATTCCATAGGAATGAACAGAAAGTGAGTGAATTATTTAATGGTGAGTTCTAATCTAATATTTTGACAAATCTACCCCTATAATCTTCTCCCATAGCCCTCCGTTTGTTTTATAATATTATATCCCCTTCTGGGAGACTGAAAAATGGAAGTACATTTAAAATTGTATTCCTATCAATGTTTCAATTTTCTGTTGACTTGAGCAAGAATGAAAAGACTCTGGTAATTTCTCAGCAACTTTCCAGACGAGAAAGGTCTTCATCTTGTCTGAAGAATAACTGGGCTTCACCGTTTCAAGAGTGGAGAACCAAGGAAGGTGGAACAGACAGACACTACTTTCAATCATATGTGTATTTACAAATTTAAAACTCTTTTATTGTACTGTAATGAATATATTTGATGTATTTTGCTTAAAATTATATTTTCTTTCATTATCATCCCCTTTAAGAAATGACAAGACCTTAAACCTCCCATTATGCACTTGTAGATCAGACACCTTTAAGCCAACAATAAGCAAATGTTGATATCCCCAAAATAAAGGTTACCCAGGCAGACATATATAATAGGCCTGGATGTTTACCGAATCAATTTTTTATCAACAAAAGAGTTCAAAACCATAAGCCGATTGGCATTCCGCCCCCGCAGGATTTCTGGCTTCAACATCAAGTGACTCAGAGACTAACAGGCAAACACAACAGAGCCATGCTGAAATTAAACACATCTCAAAGAAAGCACAATGAATGGAGCAGCATAACAAACAGGAATTCTAGACCAATTTGTCAAAAACATTGGGGAAAAAACTTTGGGGGAAAATGCATTCTTAAATATCAGGGAATTTTTTACTTATCAATCTAGATAATGTTTGATTGATGAGTTTGAATATGATTAGAGATGAGCCTGATTTAATACAAATTGTGGAATCAGAATTTGGAGGGATCTACAAGTTTGACTGCAAAAATAAGCAAAAACTATGAAAAAATTGAGGACCCAGAATTAACTTGTTTGCACAATTTTTCTTCTTTCTGGACAAAGATTAGAAATACAAGCCGCGCAAGAAAATTCCCAATTCATGAAATGATGAAAAGAAACACAGAAAAAGGGAAGGAATGTATTAATGGAGCCAAGGTAGGGCCTCAAATTGCAAGAAAAAGCCCAGCAACTGGTGTTTGTATTTTAAAGAAAACTTGTATGTCTTTTTAAGAACGAGGGTTTTTTATACGTATTTCACAAATCAATAATTCATGGATTTTGGTCAAACACAGAATCTTTGGCAAACGATTTGGCAGAATGCTGAATTGAATTCGAACCCTAGTTTGAATATTTATGAAAAAATTGTATAAACAAAAATAGTTTCATCTAGTGTGAATTTAAGGGTTCCACTGAAGTGACTAAATACCCTAAGGATTTGGCAAAATCTGGCAAAAGTGCTAGAAATCATAAATCAATTGATGGATTTGGGGCATCTGTAGGAAGAAGGTGGTTCTTGTGTAGGCTAAACACATAAAACCTTTTTAGTTTACCTGAGGAAATATCATTTTTAATTCCCCACAACACACAGCAGAATAAATACAGTTCAATTCCATGTATAATACCCCAGAACACATGGCAAGATAAATATCATGCCAATCCCATGTATAATACCCCAAAACACACAACAGGATAAATACAGGGCCAATGCCATGTATAATACCCCAAAACACACAACAGGATAAATACAGGGCCAATGCCACGTATAATACCCCAAAACACACAGCAGGATAAATACAGAGCAAATTCCATGTATAATACCCCAAAAACACACAGCAGGATAAATACAGGGCCAATGCCATGTCCAATACCCCAAAACACACAGCAGGATAAATACAGTGCCAATTCCATGTATAATACCCCAAAACACACAGCAGGATAAATACAGTGCCAATTCCATGTATAATACCCCAGAACACACAGCAGGATAAATACAGTGCCAATTCCATGTATAATACCCCAAAACACACAGCAGGATAAATACAGTGCCAATTACATGTATAATACCCCAGAACACACAGCAGGATAAATACAGTGCCAATTACATGTATAATACCCCAGAACACACAGCAGGATGAATACAGGGCCAATTCCATGTATAATACCCCAAAACACACAGCAGATAAATACAGTGCCAATTCCATGTATAATACCCCAGAACACACAGCGGGATAAATACAGGACCAATTCCATGTATAATACCCCAGAACACACAGCAGGATAAATACAGTGCCAATTACATGTATAATACCCCAGAACACGCAGCAGATAAATACAGAGCCAATTCCATGTATAATACCCCAGAACACAAGACAGAAGAAAAACAATGGTCATTTTAGCTACAGTATATTACCTCCAGAACACATTAAAATCATCCTGAAAAAATTCTTGCATTATTCTAAAGAATCTAGCGTATATCTTCCAGATCGATCAGTATATGTTAGATAACTGTAATTCAAGCCATGCCACATATCTCCAGATTGTTTTCCATATCTCACCAGTCGTCACTCGTCCAACATGCCGTCCTATGGGCATATCATGCGCATTTGCATTCAGTTTACAAATACAGTAAATTGGCGTATAATAAAATTCCATCGGAAGTGTTGCTTTTTGTAATGGGACCTAGTCAACTCTTTTAACCAAATGGCTTTGTTGGAGTAAAGCCCCAACACGAAGAATGAATACGCTTCCATTTATACTTTCCATCATCGTTGCATGTAGACATCAAGGCATATAAATAACCTCTCCGCATCTCTAACAGTCCGGGAATAAAAATAAATAGCAACATTGAGCAACGTATAAAACAAATCACTGCTGCTCGGCAATTGTTCTCAATTGTGAAATGCCATATTTACATGCCTTGCCTTGCGTCTAATAGCACATAATTCTATTGTTTAGTTGACCTTAAATGTTGATGAATGCATATTCTGAAAATTGTACCCGGCGAGGAATTTCTTGTTATACATAAGGTTGTATCTAAGTAAATAGCTGAGGTCTGTCTCACTTATTTAATGCTGTCTAATCATCACAGCGCATTCACTGTCACAGCGGGAATAGGAGCCGAGTAAAACCATCCCACCTCTGATTATCTCCAAGGGAAATCGGCACAACCATTGATTTAGTTATCCTTAGACTTGTCACCACCAGTTAATAACATGTAGTGTAATAGTGTGGAACACAGAACAGCTGTTACGAAAACCTGTTGAATAATAAAACTAAAAAGAAATTGGCTTCTCTGGAATTTCCAAAAATTGATTTCCAGGGCCTGTTTTTTGGTCTTTGGGACTTCAATGGTTACTTAAGGGCTGATATTTTTAGCCCAATTAACAACCCCAATGAAAGTCAAGAAAAAAAACCAATGCAATCTACAGATTTCTGCAGTGTCTCCATCTCGCTGCAAAAGGTTTAACCTGGATAATTAATGGGTTGATGAGGTTCTATCGGTGTTAAAAAAATATGGAAGCTGACAATTCTTATGTGGATTTTCAGACTATAAACAAAGAAAATGGAATTTATTCTTAACGTAGTTCTTAATATAGTAAATTCATCTCTTGGCTGCCTATTCATGAACCTTTAAACATTTCTGGGGATGACAAGTCAATGTCAAAGAAACAAGTGAAAAAAGTATATTAAAATACCTAGTGAAGATAAGTCTAAAGAAACTGGACGTTCTGAGTTTTCGTGAAAACTTTTCTCCACTCAGCTGAGTGGCTTCTTCAGTTCCACTGGCAAGTGGTGAATGCTTTCAAGAATAATCAGTAAGTCCACTTGGTTTAGACTTATCTCCACTAGATAGTTATCAAAAGTCAGCACAATAACAACATTTTTATCCCTTGCTTTGGGAAATCTTTGTCCGAGATTTTGGTGGAAGATAATACAGTAGTGTTTTGGGTTTCTAGCTCTGATGCTTGAGAACTGGGGTCCCCAACCTTTTCTACCTATGAGAAACACTTTCAAGATTGCTTAGCAAGTCCAGTTGTCATGAATAAAATGCTATTGCCTACTGCGATGACTGAACACCCACACATGCACGCACACTCACTCTTTATTGTAGTCCTCTCTCTCCAAATTCAGCCCCAATCAGTGTTCTGCAATGTGTTCTGCACCCACCCATGTCTGACATCACCAGGGACAGGACAGACATGAGTATATAAGAAATTGCAGCTGTTGGGTTGAGTTGGGGGAGTTGGAGGCAGTGTCATACTGGGATTTCTGAGGCCCACAGACACTGCCATCTCATAGGCCCCCAACCCGGTCATGGCCCTCTCTGTTCCAGTTGCACCCTTCACCCCAGGCCCAAGCTCTTCCTCCTGCCCCCTGTGTGGCCCATGAGGACTGGGGCACACAGAGTTTTTTTCAGGTGCCCCTCCCAGTCCAACCCTGGCTGGAGAGCTGAGGGTTGTTTAATCACCTGTAGAGATACAAAATATCATCACAAATATGAGCACAGTTCAGCAGGAACAATCCCCTACATTTTTTCACAGCCTATGTAAAGAGAAAATCAGCTAAGGCATATCTATAGGAAACATAAGCCTCTCCAGAAAATCTTTGACTTTATATTTATATATCCCACCCTTCTACTGTTTTGCCAAGGCGCTCACAGAAATGCATGATATGCGGAAGAGTAGAGTTCTTGCCGCCTCCAAATTGCAGGCTCCCAAAATTGCTACAAATCAGTTGTATAAACTGCTGTGAACCAATCCAAAAAATCATCCCACTAATGTGCCTGTGTTTCCCGTGAGATAAAGAGAAGTTCATCATTGCCCCGGGCTCTAAACGATAACATCTTCTCACTGGTCTTGTAATAATCACAATTCAAATGAGGTCACCCCCTCTCCCCACAGAATATTACAGGCTGAATCCTCAAGACAAAACAAGGCATAGTCTATCTCTATCTTTCTCTCTTATTCTTCTTCACTAGGAAGAGAAAAATATTAATGTGACAAACTGAGAGAGCATTGCAGCGGTGCATATTAATCTGCCATCACAGAGTCGAGCTCTATGGCACTGACAGCCCCAGGCAAATGCCTTCCTCTCGAAAATGACATTAACACTAATGATTATGATGCCCGGGAGCTGGCGCACTAATTCTGGTGATTTGGTTCCAGATTCTGATTTTGTTGCCATCAAATACCCCCCCCCTCCCGTTCATGTTGAGTGATTTCCATGTGACAAGAAGTACAGTATGTAGCAAGATTTACAATATGCAATGGGATTAAGTCCTTATCGAAGTACAAAAGCCCAATTGCACCCATGGCACAGAGCAAGAGTTGTACTTAACACCTGCCTTGTGTAGGCTGCAACTACAGGGCTCAAAATGCACCTTGTGTAGAGTGTATCCATGTGAATGTGACACCTGCCAGACTGGAAAAGAGGTACAAAGAGTCACACTATTTATATAACACCACCATACATGTGGTAGCACCAGGAGGATGAAGTGCCTTTTTGGAAAAAAAGATGGTGCATTGAACCATTGCTGCCCAAGTTAAAGAGGAACAAAACCCTACCTACAACCCCAGGCTCCTTCCAAAGTCTCCTGAACTGAACCACCTGTTAGTCTTATAACTAGTTCAATCGATGTACCTGGTAAAAACTGCAGATCAGGTTTGCTAAGAGCTGTCTTGCATTTTTTTGGTTCCTCTTCTTTTTAATGGTCTACATGGAGCATATGGAGTTGAAGCCATGTCCAGATTGGAGTCAAATCCTTATGCTCTTGTGGCACAGAAAATGACCCCAAAATAACACAAGATGGCACCTGCCAAACCTGCATTTTTGGCCAGGTAAATATTCAGACCGGTTGTAAGAAAGGTGCTGTGATTTTGGGTCATTGGGTTGTAAGGGGGCAGTATCTTCTCCTTTAAGATATAACAGTTGGAGAGGTTAAGAGGTAGTACCCATGAAGGAAGAAGGTAGGTGGATAGGTTTTATTGCACTTCTTTACTATCCAGATAAATAAACGATAAGTGGGATAAAAGAGCAAAAGGAAGCGTGAGCTCCCAGGATCATGGATGAGTTGAAGAAGTGCATCTTTATTCAACGCCTTTTGCAGTTTTTTTTTTTTTCTAACCTAAGGCAGGAGCCCAAGGCAGTGACTTGTACTGGCAGTGAATAAAGCAATGCCTGAAGAGCTCATCTACATGTCTCTGTCTGGAATACTAAAAATCCCAGGTGTTTCTCCATCAGTTTCTATATTTAAGGGGAATGTTGTTTTTTTCAAAATTTTGCCTTGTCTTTTTTGTTCACTTTTATATCTTTAATTCATGGAATTAATCCGACTTCTTGTATAAGTTATAATGATCCTCAGATGCTGGAAACCAGTTGGGCACTGAGATGCACAACAACAGATGTTTCCAGATACATCGATGGAGCCGGTTATTTTATAGAGAAGCCTCAAGCTATCCCTCAGCTCTACAGGTGTATATAAAGTTTTACTCCTGTCTATAATAAGAGTAAGATCATTCAAGCCTGTAGGCTTATGCCTCAATGTCCATGTAGTGACGACTAGGTGGGGTGGTGACATTTTGGTTTGCTGGTAGGTCCAATTTTTGTGGAGCCATAAGTCTTCATTGTTCTCCATTTAATGGCCGTGGTCATTTCTTAGTATAAGCTATTCAATTCAATTATACCAAGAGGCACCATCAAGAAGACATGGTGGGTAGAAGAGCCAAGAGGCACCATCAAGAAGACATGGTGGGTAGAAGAACCTGGGTGTACAGGTAGGGAATTTTTTTTAGCGTCAGACTTGGGCACTAGTTCAAGTGCCTGCCTAGCAACCTCTGGGGGGCCTCCACTTGATGCTTGGTTATCCCATCCACCCCTGGGGCACACCCACATGCCTTCTTCTTTAATTTAATGGTGCAACTCGGGCAGGGGAGTGGGTCTGGATCAGCAGGGCCCACTGGGTATTTTGCCAGTGTCCTCCAGTCTCAGTCTCAGTTATACAGAATGCTTGAGATCTGGAGTCTATTGATAAAGGAGTCTTTCCACAATGTGAAGAACCTTAGAAGTATAATAAAAACATAAATTACTCAATAAGATATTTTTAGAGTGATGGGTGAATCTGTCCTGTTTTACTTCATTGAACAATTAGCAAAATTAGGAAAATTTGTGAAATGCATTGAAATCAATTGCGACAACGTTTTTCAAGCCGCACAACATTTTTTATGATACATTTGTGCTCATGGGAGGTTTTTTTAGCGGCAAAACCAGGTGAAAATTTCACCCATCACTAGTAGTGATTGGTGAATATATCCGCAAGGCTCAAATTCGACGGCAAAGGGCATGCGTCAGAAAAGACACATGCCCAATTGACGTGAATTGACGAGGACGTCAAAATTGGAGCATGCTTCAAATTTCGAGTTTTGTTAATTTTTCGGGAGAAATTCGTCTATTACTAATCGCACGCCCTCAACCATCCTGAGATGGAGCCAGCAGGTTGCACTGTTTTTATTTACTGTATATATGTACATGTACCCAACCTGCTCCCCTCTGACATCATTGTAGGTGGTGGGGCCCTTTGTAAATGGCAGCATCATATAGTTTAGTCATTAGAAAAAGGGGTTATAATTGGGCAGGGAAGGATTAAGGGCATTGGCATAACTAGAAGTTACGTGGCCCCTCAGCAAATTAATTTTAGGGCCCCAACGTATTTGCAGGTTGTCCTGTTTTACTAATATATTTTGAAATTGCTCATTAATTAGGGCCTCATGGAGCCTTTATACCTCCTGGACCCACCTGCAGCTGCAGGGTCTGCTTCCTCTGTAGTTACACCCCTGATGAAGGAGCTGGGCTAGCAAAGAGTCATACCCACTACTCGCTGGAGGGACACTTGGTCAGCCTGAATCCATTGGACTCAAATTTTTGGCCAACCAGCACATAACTACTTACCATCAAGTACAAAGAACCTTCTTATAATGTATTTTCAGATTCTTACCTGTATATTACCTTCGCCGTTTCCGTTGGAACATGTAACGCATAACAGAACAATAACTGGCGGAGATATTAAGAGAAGCAAAACACAATCCTTTGGGAAGATTACTTTAATTTCTTAAAATAATCTCCCCTTTCTCCCTTTACTAAATGTAAGATCTTAATTAACTCCCTTTAGCGACACGGTGAATGCGAACAGCAACGCTACGCAGATTATTCGGGTTAAAGGTTAATGCAGTTTAAATAATGGAAATGTTACTTTATGTTATTAGAAAAAAAAAGCAAAATCTGAATTGCGCTGTTCTAATGTGACTTAAATGGCCCCTCCAGTAACCACATGAGTGTTCCCTTTAATTGCTGGAGAGACGGTGCGACAATGTGGCGGGTCACTCGGAGCCACAGGCAAAATTGCTTTTTGTTAGATGACATCATTGGCTCGGAGCTGGAGATTTCACCTAAAAACAATCGATTTTGCCTGCAGTTGTTTGTTCTATCCCAGGCTTTACTTAGACATGAATTTACTCAAAGGCCAACGTTGCCTTAACATTAACAATTTGTAGGAAGAGGAAACTGGTAATAACAGGGAAAGTTCCTGTAATAGAATACTATGAAGCTCAGATAATCCCTGTACATATCCCAAGTCAAGTATTGGTCAGTCTCATCTCTGCACAATCCCAACACTTCTCATAGTAATGCACAATAAGTGCCAGAGCACAACTACCAGATAATGGATTTGTCTGATGAACAGAATTCTGGCACCTGAATTTAACAGCATAGGGACTTCCACTTACTGACTGTACTTAGTGAATCAAGCAACAAATAGGCTGGATAATCAGAGGCAAGCTTTGGGGAAGGGAGTGTGACTGTGGGATAGCAGGTATAGTAGGGAGAGATTGTGCCTATAGTAACAGTGGATAATAGTCTCTGGGAAGGGAGTGTGACTGTGGGATAGCAGGTATAGTAGGGAGAGATGGTACCTATAGTAACAGTGGATAATAGTCTCTGGGAAGGGAGTGTGACTGTGGGATAGCAGGTATAGTAGGGAGAGATGGTGCCTATAGTAACAGTGGATAATAGTCTCTGGGAAGGGAGTGTGACTGTGGGATAGCAGGTATAGTAGGGAGAGATGGTGCCTATAGTAACAGTGGGCATAATAGTCTCTGGGAAGGGAGTGTGACTGTGGGATAGCAGGTATAGTAGGGAGAGATGGTGCCTATAGTAACAGTGGATAATAGTCTCTGGGAAGGGAGTGTGACTGTGGGATAGCAGGTATAGTAGGGAGAGATGGTGTCTATAGTAACAGTGGGATAATAGTCTCTGGGAACGGAGTGTGACTGTGGGATAGCAGGTATAGTAGGGAGAGATGGTGCCTATAGTAACAGTGGATAATAGTCTCTGGGAAGGGAGTGTGACTGTGGGATAGCAGGTATAATAGGGAGAGATGGTGTTTATAGTAACAGTGGATAATAGTCTCTGGGAAGGGAGTGTGACTGTGGGATAGCAGGTATAGTAGGGAGAGATGTGCCTATAGTAACAGTGGGCATAATAGTCTCTGGGAAGGGAGTGTGACTGTGGGATAGCAGGTATAGTAGGGAGAGATGGTGCCTATAGTAACAGTGGGCATAATAGTCTCTGGGAAGGGAGTGTGACTGTGGGATAGCAGGTATAGTAGGGAGAGATGTGCCTATAGTAACAGTGGGCATAATAGTCTCTGGGAAGGGAGTGTGACTGTGGGATAGCAGGTATAGTAGGGAGAGATGGTGCCTATAGTAACAGTGGATAATAGTCTCTGGGAAGGGAGTGTGACTGTGGGATAGCAGGTATAGTAGGGAGAGATGGTGTCTATAGTAACAGTGGGATAATAGTCTCTGGGAAGGGAGTGTGACTGTGGGATAGCAGGTATAATAGGGAGAGATGGTGCCTATAGTAACAGTGGGACAATAGTCTCTGGGAACGGAGTGTGACTGTGGGATAGCAGGTATAGTAGGGAGAGATGGTGTCTATAGTAACAGTGGATAATAGTCTCTGGGAAGGGAGTGTGACTGTGGGATAGCAGGTATAGTAGGGAGAGATGTGCCTATAGTAACAGTGGGCATAATAGTCTCTGGGAAGGGAGTGTGACTGTGGGATAGCAGGTATAGTAGGGAGAGATGGTGCCTATAGTAACAGTGGGATAATAGTCTCTGGGAAGGGAGTGTGACTGTGGGATAGCAGGTATAGTAGGGAGAGATGGTGCCTATAGTAACAGTGGGACAATAGTCTCTGGGAACGGAGTGTGACTGTGGGATAGCAGGTATAGTAGGGAGAGATGGTGTCTATAGTAACAGTGGGATAATAGTCTCTGGGAAGGGAGTGTGACTGTGGGATAGCAGGTATAGTAGGGAGAGATGGTGTCTATAGTAACAGTGGGATAATAGTCTCTGGGAAGGGAATGTGACTGTGGGATAGCAGGTATAGTAGGGAGAAATTGTGCCTATAGTAACAGTGGGACAATAGTCTCTGGGATGGGAGTGTGACTGTGGGATAGCAGGTATAGTAGGGAGAGATGGTGCCTATAGTAACAGTGGGACAATAGTCTCTGGGATGGGAGTGTGACTGTGGGATAGCAGGTATAGTAGGGAGAGATGGTGTCTATAGTAACAGTGGATAATAGTCTTTGGGAAGGGAATGTGACTGTGGGATAGCAGGTATAGTAGGGAGAGATGGTGCCTATAGTAACAGTGGGACAATAGTCTCTGGGATGGGAGTGTGACTGTGGAATAGCAGGTATAGTAGGGAGAGATGGTGCCTATAGTAACAGTGGATAATAGTCTCTGGGAAGGGAGTGTGACTGTGGGATAACAGGTATAGTAGGGAGAGATGGTGTCTATAGTAACAGTGGATAATAGTCTCTGGGAAGGGAGTGTGACTGTGGGATAGCAGGTATAGTAGGGAGAGATGTGTCTATAGTAAATAAGAAGATAATATTAATTTGTTGTTGAGATGTAGTACAATAACACCTACATGGCTACAGGTTGCTTAAACATAGAAACACACAACTAGACACAGTTATGGATGAATTCTCTTTATAATCCAATAAGAAGTGCATTTCAACCAAGCAAACATTTTTAATGACACTCTAAATCACCAAAGGATAAAGCCTCATTTACCGTCATGGACTTGTATCTTCGCTAATGAAAACGCAGTGCATGATGGGATCTCGCTGGAAGCCGGCGCCTTACAATTCGATTAGGGCATTTCAGCGCCCAATTAGACACAGGAGCCTTAACTTCCATTAAAGGAAAGGTCTTACTTGGATGAATCCTTCCCAGTGTTTAGGAACCGAGTGCTTAAACGGCGGGAAGTGATGAGGAGCGCGGAACAGAATGATATTTTAAGCCCAAAAAGTTTTTAAAAATTAACTAACTGTCTTACCCCTCTAATAATTTGTTTTATTTTATCATACCTCCCTACATTTAAATTTTTAATAGGACCATGCCCTTGAGTCATATAAGCCACACCCAGATCATCCACAAACCCCTCCCACTTTCCAGTAAGCTCCACCCTTTGAAAAGCCTTAGGTTTAGGCCTGGAGTAGCATGTTATATTATGTTATATCACTATCACTTCAAGCCAAGACACATTCATCACAAAAGCCTATCAAAGTGCACCGGAAAAAAATTACTTCTCCAAAAATCCTTTTTAGACTCTTTTTATTTCCCTAATGAGAGCGCGGCTCGTTGTCGCCTTTACAGAAAATACGTCTCTGCAATAAAGAAACGTTTATTTGACTTGTGTCACACAGGCAGAGCATTCACAGAAATCAAGGGACGGGCGCAGATCATTAATCGTAGGTATTTCTGTCGGATTTAGTGCGAAACTGAACACAATCAAAAGATAGTGCGTGGGGGGAGCACGGAATCTCATTATGGAATATATTCATGGATTGTCTCTGTTACGATTGTCACACACCTAAATGTCTTAAACGTTAAAAAGAAGGATTTACCCTTTAAACACGTTATGGGCTCTTTTATTTTGCAACCCCCCCACCCCCGCCTTACCCCAAACCTTGGGGATAATGATCTGTATCTCACACATAGGGGCAGATTTATCAAAGGTCGAGGTGAAGGTTCGAAGTGAAAAACTTTGAATTTCGAGGTATTTTTTGTGTACTTCGACTAGTCAATAGTCGATTCGAATTTGAAAAAACAACGAAATGCGAAGGTCGAATTTTTTTAAAGTACTGTCTCTTTAAAACTTCGACTTGGACCATTCGCCACCTTAAAGCTGCCGAAGTGCTATTTTAGCCTATGGGGGACCTCCTAGAACCCGTATGGAGGCAATTGGGGGAGTTTGGGAGATCGAAGGTCGAAGTTAAAAAAACTTTGAATCGAAGTACGATCGCAGCTCGATCGTACGATTCAAAGTAGGCCGAATTCGGCCCACTTCGACCCCTAAAAAACGTCGAACTCCGAATCCTGCCCTAATCCCGAACCGAATCCTGGATTCGGTGCATCCCTAATATATATGCCCCATAAATTGATATTGTACATCAGTCAGGAACCCCACTGTCCCTCTATACTCCTGCACCCCCAAACCTTGGGGATAATGATCTGTATCTCACACATTAATTTATATTGTTCATCAGTCAGGAACCCCACTGTCCCCTCTATACTCCTGCACCCCCAAACCTTGGGATAATGATCTGTATCTCACACATATATTGATATTGTACATCAGTCAGGAACCCACTGTCCCCTCTATACTCCTGCACCCCCAAACCTTGGGATAATGATCTGTATCTCACACATTAATTTATATTGTTCATCAGTCAGGAACCCACTGTCCCTCTATACTCCTGCACCCCCAAACCTTGGGATAACGATCTGTATCTCACACATATATTGATATTATACATCAGTCAGGGACCCCACTGTCCCCTCTATACTCCTGCACCCCCAAACCTTGGGATAATGATCTGTATCTCACACATATATTGATATTGTACATCAGTCAGGGACCCCACTGTCCCCTCTATACTCCTGCACCCCCAAACCTTGGGATAATGATCTGTATCTCACACGTATATTGATATTGTACATCAATCAGGGACCCCACAGTCCCTCTATACTCCTGCACCCCCAAACCTTGGGATAATGATCTGTATCTCACACATATATTGATATTGTACATCAGTCAGGGACCCCACTGTCCCTCTATACTCCTGCACCCCAAACCTTGGGATAATGATCTGTATCTCACACATATATTGATATTGTACATCAGTCAGGAACCCCACTGTCCCTCTATACTCCTGCACCCCCAAACCTTGTGATAATGATCTGTATCTCACACATATATTGATATTGTACATCAGTCAGGAACCCCACTGAGCTCTCTTTTTTCCTGGGGCCCCTCTAGGTTGTTCACCACAGAGCACCAATCAATATGAGATTTTTCATCACTTGCTCGTTTTAAACATTCCTGGCCGCACAGCAGTTATTTCTGGGCTGTCAGATCCAATATGTAAATCAATGTCCCCTTTAAAGGCTCAGTAAGTTTTCTGCTACAGCATGTGGTCGCACTTTTCCTTTCCCGATCACCTAATTGGGATAAATATGTAGCAGCTCATGCCTTCCCTGTAAATTAACTTCAAAATGCAAATCAATAAGCCGATAGGAGACATTCTCTGGACCGAGGCAACATAACATGTTATTGACTGCACTGCTGCTTCCAACTCTGGACTTTCCCTTGCGCCAAAGAGGAAACATTTAAAGTGGAAGTTGATTACATGGGGGGGGGGGGGTGCTCAGTTCAGCTATAACTCATCTGGTGACTTTAAGATACAGACTGACAACCACTGAAGGCTACAGGTTGATTGTCCATGAGATAAAACAAACATTGTATATTGTTACATAGTAGTTTAAATTGAGATGGGCACATGTCCATCAACTTTACTTCATTCATTCAGTGGGAATAGCACTTGCCTGTAGGTGACCCATTTGTTTTTTTATATATATATATATATATATATATATATATATATATATATATATATATATATATATATATATATATATATATATATATATATATATATATATAATTATTCCCTTAATTGCCAAAATGACAGCAACCGTCCCTTTCTTAAAACTATGATATCTATTGTATATGCCATTACAACAACTTATAGTAGAGCATTTTCCCTTTCACTATAAAAGAAAACACTTTCTTCACTTCAAGATGGACTGAAAGGTACAGCAGATCTAACGTAAGCAGCTTTGCAATTGGTCTGAGAAAGGTGCCGGTTGGGTGGGGAGCAGGGAGACGGGAGGGGTCTGGCAGAGAATTCTACACCAACTCCCTGATCTTCTCCCTGCCCATATTATCAAAGGAATGAGGTTGGCAGGAGGATCTTGAGAAAGGGTACTCTGTATTCCTGCAACCCCAAACCTTGGGGATAATGATCTGTATCTCACACATATATTGATATTGTACATCAGTCAAGAACCTCACGGTCCCTCTGTACTCCTGCACCCCCAAACCTTGGGATAATGATCTGTATCTCACACATATATTGATATTGTACATCAGTCAATAACCCCACTGTCCCTCTATACTCCTGCACCCCCAAACCTTGGGATAATGATCTGTATCTCACACATATATTGATATTGTACATCAAACAAGAACCCCACTGTCCCTTTATACTCCTGCACCCCCAAACCTTGGGGATAATGATCTGTATCTCACACATATATTGATATTGTACATCAAACAAGAACCCCACTGTCCCTCTATACTCCTGCACCCCCAAACCTTGGGATAATGATCTGTATCTCACACATATATTGATATTGTACATCAAACAAGAACCCCACTGTCCCTCTATACTCCTGCAGCCCCAAACCTTGGGATAATGATCTGTATCTCACACATATATTGATATTGAACATCAGTGATGTTGGGAGGAAGATCTTGAAAAGATCAGGGTACCTTCCCAAAAATCACTTATAATTGTGTGGGTAGCATATCAACCTTCAAAAAGCATAGGGTAGAGGGCCACAGGTGGTACAGGTGCCAGTTGGGCAACCAGCTGGACCAGAAAACAACCAATTGAACCTTTCCATGGAAAGAAGATTTTTGAGATTGTTTTTGGAGTACTTTCCCCTAACAGACTGTTAGAAAGGGAGTCTGCTTAGCTTGTTAGATAGACTTTATAGCTTTGATATTACATGGGTACATTACTACTGACTGATATTTATTGACCCTATGCATGGGAGTTGCCATATTACTTCCCTATAGACTGCCATGACTACAGTACAATAAATGAATAATGAACTTTTATTGTATGTTTATTGATGTAAAAGGACACAGTCAAGCCACGCAATAAGCTAGGGGGAAAGGAATGTTCTGAGCACATTATAAGCCTTGAACTTTTACACTACTTCATTGAACGCTCAAGAGTCAATAAATGGAACAAACACTTCTTACAACAGGAACTATTTGTCCTCTATAAAGATGTAATTCTCGAGTATTTAAACTTTATATGTGAACAATATGGTCATTAACACACAGTAACAAGCTCTGAAAGGCACCGCTAGGAGATTTCACCTACTATGTGCTGGGGCTTGCCTCATATCATGCACACGGTTAAGGATCAGTCATGTAGTGTCATTAAAAATCACTTACCTAGAAAGAAAGAAAAAGAGAAGATATATTAGCAATATTTAAAAGACAAGAGAAACCAAGCATGTTTGGACAATTCTGACTTGACTAATAAAACTCCAAGTCCTGTAGTTCTTCCTGTACATTTGATCAAAGGTTCCCAAAACATGAAACTGACCTCCGGGGTTCAGCCTTAATACTCAGTCTGAAGTCCAGTCAGAGAAGTTACAGTGAATGGATATTTGCTCCTCTAGATTCAACTGAAAGCCCAGCTTTAAGTTGAGTTCGGGTAAAAATGTATTTGATGCACTAGATTTTCTTGGAACTGTGAATGAATGAGTGTTACCTTGATACTTTTTTATATAACCTTTACCTTATTATGAGATAGGTCTGACCAAAGGTTGAACCTCCAAAAGGGGCCTGGAATTAGAAAGTCCTACAACCTCTGTATTAGACTATTCCACTTTTCCATAGTAGTTGGCCAACTAGCTGACATGCTAAATGTTTATGAGCCAGAATATATCAGACTGTGTTTGAACAAGACTTTCATTCAAGCACATAATATATACTGTATGCTATAGAATATATGTGGTTGGTTCATTGTGACAGAACCGAAGGGCTGTAGAAGATAATGGACATACTGAGAAAGTGGAAACGTGAGTGAATTCTGAAAGCCACAGAACTTGCCTGTGTTATAAATAAAATACCCAGTGTACCATCATTACGTGCCTCTATATAGCCAGATGAGAGACTTATGATTTATACAATTCCACTGCATAAAAGTCAGCACTTGGCCACCCAAGCCACTGCCAACTATTAAAAATGGTTAAAATTATATTATTTTGAGGTCTATAGTGCTGAGAAGCATATTCATTGCATTATGAGTCTCATATAAAAGGAAACTAAACATTTTCTGTGTCTTTATATATCAAGGTGACTTTACACTTCTGTTTAAATCCTACCCCAAATCCTTCTCCCAAAGACCTTCATTGGAACACATACTGAACATTAACTCATGGGGCTTCATTAAATGGTTATCTGTGCATTATATACACAGGTCACTCTTTCTCACCTTCTCCATACACCTTTTGAAGACCCTTGAAAGAGTTTCACAGAAGGTCCTAAATCTTGACCTATTTCAGTTTGCACTGAAGACTCGTGAGTGTGCTCTAGATTTATGATAGGAAACATGTTTGATAGTTTTGACTTTTTCGAGAGAGAGAGAGAGAGAGAGAGAGAGAGAGAGAGAGAGAGAGAGAGAGAGAGAGAGATGATAGATGATAGATAGATAGATAGATAGATAGATAGATAGATAGATGATAGATAGATAGATAGATAGATAGATAGATATAGAGAGATTGAGCTCTTTACATTGAAACATTGTTTGCATTTACAGTATATTCTGCAAGCTCATTAAACATTATAATAGATACATGTTTGCTTGCCCTTTACCAATACCTGCCTGAGGTTCACATCTTACTAGAAGAAAATCTATTTACAGTAGATACTGTAAGTCAAGTGAAATGTAATGCAGAGCTTTGATCTCAAATGAAAAACAGATAAAATGAGTAAAGAATGGGGGTGTATGGGCTGGGGAATATTGAGGTTACATGGAAAAAGAAAGAGAGAGGGAGGGAAAGAACGAAGTTATATAAATAAAAAAAAAGAAACAAGAAAGAATACGAATAGAAGAAAGATGGGAGGAGGAAGGAAGGATCTATGCAGTGATGGAAAGAAAGGAAGGCTTTATGCAGCAATGCAACAAAGGGAGGAAGGAAGGAAGGAAGGAAGGAAGGAAGGAAGGAAGGAAAGAAGGCAGGAAGGAAGAAAGGAAGGAAGGAAGGAAGGAAGGAAGGAAGGAAGGAAGGAAGGAAGGAAGGAAGGAAGGAAGGAAGGAAGGAAGGACCTATGCATCAATGCAAATAAAGGAAAGGAAGGAAGTATGGATCTATGCAGTGATGGGAAGGATCTATGCAGTGATGGAATGGAAGGAAGAAAGGAAGTATCTATGCAGTGATCCAAAAGAAAGGAAGGAATGAATGATGTCAACAAACCAATTATAATTAAACATTGATTTTTTTTATAACTTAGTTCCCCTTCACACTAAATGGGACATAAAACAAGACCTGGAGTGGATCATTGTTGCCATCAGGACATAGATTTAATTGACAGACTATGTGTGGGCTTTTTTTTATACAAGAGGATTCTACATTGGCACTTTGTTATTTGTTAATGGTGAAAGCTGTGTCTATCCATATTTCCTGCACTGCTTTCCTGACTGTTGAGGATGCTGCAGGAGTTACCCCTCATCCAGTCACCTACCCACAATGCCTCCTGCAGGAGTCTGCAGGAGGGCTCACTATTATTATATTTTGCAATGGCACATTTAGTCAGGACCAGCAAAGCAGAGAATAGCAATGGACAGACAGATATTGCTTTGAATAACAATTACATGTACCTTTCATGTGGCTCTGATATGGTAGAAGAAAACCTGCTAAGTTTGTGATTCCCCAGGATCGACACTTGTAAAATGAAAGCTAGTTGCCCTTTAAGTGCTATTTGGATTTGTTCTGTGTGTTTTCTTCCCTAAACACCTGCATTATTTACACTCCTTCCCTGTTCCACTGGCCTAAACCAACAGACGCTCGCAGAGTCTTTAAATCTCTCAGAGACATTAGGCTTAGCTGGACGCCGGCCTATTTGTTCTCCAGCAGACACTTATACACACACACAATCCATCTCCTCCCCCCTCGGCTACTCCGAAATGGCTCCCAGCAAGCGGCAAATTTCTTAATTGTGTTATTAGCTGAATTATTAATTGATGTAGAACACCATTTTACTGGGCATAAAAAGTAATTTGTAAATTAGATGAACCCTTCTCCACACTTCTGCCTGTACCGGAACACTCCATTGGCTTTTGCTGCGTAATAAAGAAGTCTGGGAAATTGATGCTCCTAAAAAAATATTTTTTGCTAAAGTCGCTGTGTATTTTGAAGGGCTGTTGCACCTTCTTCTTGCATTCTTGCATTGTTTACCATAACTTTTATCAGCATTGTACTGGCCTGCCTGGATACTGGGGAAAATCATGGTGGGCCATGGGTTGGTTGAACCCTCCCTACAACACTAGGTCCCATTGTTTGCATTAGCTCTGTGGCTCCTTGCAACCCAACAAATCAAATTTTATGTGCCACTCTCGTCTAAGCTTTTCATGCATTTTACTGTGGGGGAAGTGAGTGTTCACTTAGGAGTCAATGGATTAAGGTTCTCTGGTGGGTCCATGGTGCCTTATTGCAACACTGGCTTCTTTGAAGGGTTTCTGCTTCTAGTTTTGTCTATTAGTAAGACTACACTCTGTCACCCTTTCTTACAATCTACCCCAGTCTTCCTACTGTGCCGTATACCCTTACAAGAAGGCAGTAGGCCGTGGCTTAAAGCAAGGCTGTCATGATAGACTTCTTAGTATGGACAAAGTCATGTTTGCATGGAACACACTTGGTTTGCTTCAGTCAAGCATCTCTCCTGATGTGTGTGTAGCAGCTCCAATTCATTTTTCTCTTATCCAATCAATTTAGGAATATTTACAGGGAGAAATATGCACCAACTGATACATAGAACGGGCCCACCTTGCAATTGAGACCCAATTGATTAGATGGAACAGAGAAGCACAACTAATTGTACAAGTCGGCAGTTGGATGTAGGACGGCATCTTCTGGCACTGCTTATTTTACAAGTCAATGAGGAGTTTTCTTTATAAACTGACCCGTCATGCAAAGCCGCCTGCAACTTGTCAACAAATCGCCATCAATCTGTCACATTCTGGCAAACCTACTAATTTAGTAATAACTGCTTGACAGTCATTGAATTGCTAACTGGATGCACTGACGGCACAAATTCTAATCTTCTGGGAAGATGAACA
This sequence comes from Xenopus petersii, assembly GCA_038501925.1. Classification (NCBI taxonomy): domain Eukaryota; kingdom Metazoa; phylum Chordata; class Amphibia; order Anura; family Pipidae; genus Xenopus; species Xenopus petersii. The sequence continues at coordinate 192,650,799 of CM076674.1, read as the reverse complement.
CTGCACCGCCGAGCAGGAATAAGTGTATCTCCAGCCTTTCAACATCAGGGTTCTTTATTTATACTCCCGAGCAAGTCTATCAGAAGGATACTAGGACATGGGGAAGCCACAGGGTCTGCTTCCTCTATAGTTACACCATTACCCTTTTGTGTGCATCATGGTTCAGGTATGGGGTAACTAAGGGTAAATAGATGGGTGGCAGACAGAACTCTCCTCTACAGAGATAATGATTGGATGTGGAACCTAAATCAAATGTTTTGACAAATGAAAGTACCGAGCTTGACTGATCTTTAAATATTACATTATGGTACATGTTGCTGTTATTCACTTAAAACAGTACGGGGAGTCTATTGACAGAAAGGCTGAGGTTTAGGCATAAGGCAATGTTTTCTGTGTTATCCTTGAGCGATTGCCAAGGTGAGAAATCTGTTTATCTCCTGTATCTCTCGCCGTTCATCTTGTTTTATCTTTTTTTCCCCTTCTCTTGGCTGAAGCTATTGTTCCTATAGGTGTTTTTCTCTAAGCACTGTCATATATGCCAGGCATAAAATATTAATGCCTCCATCTCTTCATCTTCTATGAAAACATTCTAGACCTGATCCTATTGATCTAAAGAGACACTTAAACTAAAACCCATTCCAATATCGAAAATATTCAGTAGCTCAAACAGCAGATTGCAGCTCTTGACTTGTCAAGCGATACCTAAAGCACAACATGCCCAAATATTGCTCCTCTAAGGAGAAGACTCTCCCTTTTCTGCTCTTTGTCCCGCAGTGCCATCACAAATTATTAATGTTGTCTTATTGTTCCTTTGTGTGCAACAGTTTCTTTTTATCTCGAATGCCAACCTCCCATCCAACAATTTCTGGTGCTTATCTCGCTCTTTGTTATCCAACTCTCCTCTTGCAAATGACATGAGAGACTAATGTACCTGCTTGATGTTTTATTCGTTTGTTGACTAACATTGCCTTCTGCTTGTTGTTGCTGTAGGCGCAACATCAAATTTATTCTTAAGGTGATGGCTTTCCATTTTGTCTATTGCACATTAGCAAACATTAGCAAACATTTTGTTGTCCTTTTGCCATCTATCTATCTATCTATCTATCTATCTATCATCTATGATCACCTGTCTATTGGTGGGCCCCCATCTATCTATGTTTCTATCATCTATGTATCTATTATCTATCTATCTATCTATCTATCTATCTATCTATCTATCTATCTATCTATCTATCTATCTATCTATCTATCATATATATATATATATATATATATATATATATATATATATATATATATATATATATGTCTGTCATCTATCTATCATCTATCTATCTATCTATCATATATCTATCTATCTATCTATCATCTTCTATCATCTTCTATCATCTACCTATCTATCTATCTATCTATCTATCTATCTATCTATCTATCTATCCTGTTTCAAAATCTAGTGAAGACCTTTAAAGAGTAGGCTTGAGAAGGAAAGGGAGGGCCAACTACCTACATTTATAAAATAGACAAAATAGATGCATCTATCATATTTCTATTTATCCTGTCTATTCCAGGGATTCTTAACCAGTGGATCCCTTGATATTGAGGGTGGGCCTTCAATTTGCCCTTTCTCCTACAATCTAACCATAATTAAAATGAGGTGCCAAATTCTGAACTAGTTTAAGGCAAAAACCTAAATCACCAATTTAATTTAGGTCCATTGAGAAGAATGAGCATAGAAAACAACCAGGGAAAATTGGTCAGCACTCACCCAAACCAAACAATCTATCGAGATGATGCACGTGCAGGGTTGTCCACTCCAACCGGATGAATAATGCCAAAACGAAATCACAGCACCATCCAAAGCGTATTTTTCTTAAAAAGCCTTTATTGCATTTTCTGGCTTGGATCTCAAATGAACAACGTTTCAGGCCTATGTGGCCCTTTATCAAGTTAATAAATTACTGCTGATTGCACAGTTTTATACTCACATGTTAGATCGCCCTCTAGGGGCCAACAATCAAAATTGATTGATGCACAAAAGAAACATAAAGGCAACATTGTCAGATACATTATAATATATGGAAAAGTGTCCACTTGTTTCCTGTGGGTTATATTCTTCCTATATAGTATTATACTACATTTGCAATTTATGCAATAAAGTGCCCATGTGGTCGACTTTATATAGGACAGACAACTCGGGCTGTAAAAGACAGAATACGGGAACATAAATCGGCAGTGAAATTAAAAAAACTAGATCAAGCGGTTTCTAGTCATTTTGCAGAAAAAGGTCATGGGGTCCAGCAATTAAAGTTTCAGGTAATTGACAATATTCCAAAACTTCGACGCGGCAGCGACCGGGTTAAAATGCTGTTAAAAAAGGAAGCACAATGGATACGATGCCTAGAAACACTGGAACCCCATGGCCTTAATCGCGAATATGACTTGCATCCCATATACCGATAGTATTTTAATGATTGTTTTTAATAATACTAGTGCTAAATCATTCTGTCCACAAATATTGGTCATTTTTTATTGTTTTGCAGATACCATATTATGAAAATTAAATCCTATATAGGAAGAATATAACCCACAGGAAACAAGTGGACACTTTTCCATATATTATAATGTTGCCTTTATGTTTCTTTTGTGCATCAATCAATTTTGATTGTTGGCCCCTAGAGGGCGATCTAACATGTGAGTATAAAACTGTGCAATCAGCAGTAATTTATTAACTTGATAAAGGGCCACATAGGCCTGAAACGTTGTTCATTTGAGATCCAAGGCAGAAAATGCAATAAAGGCTTTTTAAGAAAAATACGCTTTGGATGGTGCTGTGATTTCGTTTTGGCATAGAAAACAACCAGCCAGGTGTAGAACAAGGATTCTCTGCATATTTTTTTTAATAGGAAGCTCAGTGACATCATTTTACACCACTTTATGAGAGTAATCATGTACTAGTGTCTCAACAATCTCTGCAGAACACACCATACATGCATACCTAAAATTTGAGTAATAAAAAGCAACTCATGCCACATCAAAGTTCCCCTTGAAGTCAAGTGAAGTCCAAAAATACCCTTGCCTCTTGATATCCTGGTCTAGGAGGTCCTGTCTATTTCACGTCCATGATTGAGGTCACACATACACTGTAAACTGGGACAACTTCAAGGCATAAAAACATTGCTGTACACCATTTTGCAATAAAACGACTTTATACATTGCCCAAGTGCCTTTTATTCCAGGCAGAACTCACTAGGCTGCAATTTAAAAGGTTAATCCAAGAATATATAAAACCTCACTGATAGTTCTCTTTTAATCTCCAGTCCCAGGGATGGCTGTACTATGACATTTTTCCAAAGCTGCCGATATATTTCCTTGTAATGATATTTCTTTTCTAACTCAGAAAGTAGAGGATCAGTGCGACGTGGCTCTTGTTCTATTCAGTTGGGTCTCACACTGCGTGGATTTTCCGGTTCCCCCTTTTCCGTTTAGTAAAATTACTTTCTGCTCCTAAATTCCTTTTTGATATCCTTAATGAACGAATTCATCACCTCATGGTTTCTTTTGTCTGCACTAGATGAATAAATATTTTGTAGGTGACAGATTGATGAAAAGGCTGGAGATTGGGCTCTCGCTCGTACCTGCCGTGTTCTCAATAGAGGAACTATTTATATGTCGAGGAATCGAGATCTTAAGTACAGCGGGGTGAGACGAAGTCTGAATGCTTAAGCGGAGGGAACCAGGGGCTGCTGGCTTGGGCAAAATACTTTCCTTTAAATGAAGTAGTGCCTTTCAGAGAGCACATGCTATGCAATTAGGCATTAGGCTTACACAGTGATTGTTCTGCTGCAGAGCTGGCCCAATTCTTTCTTTTTAATGGGCTGATTATTTGTTACAGCCACAATGGGCTTTCACTTTCATTGATTTCTTACCAATTGTTCTACATGTCACTAATGCCATTTTTTTAACTCAGCCTTGTAATTACTGACATATAACAAAAGTACAGTGTAAAGTGCAAAATTTGATGAAAAATCTCATCCATCCAAATGCTATTGTGATAATTATGCGCCAAAATGGCACTTTGCTGGATGCAAGGTACGAAATATAAGCGGCTTCACTGGAGTTGTTGTACACTCTGCTATGTGGACATGGGAGCAAAACCAGGCTTTTTTGTACACATTGCATATGTCACTGTCTGGGTTTGTGGGTTGGGCATTGGTAAATACAGATGAATCCAAGAAAATCACTGCACTCACAGCTGATTCAAGCAGGGAAAAACCCTTGCCTGTTTATTTGCAGTTGTGCAACGTTTTGGGCCGTATATACTCGAGTATAAGCCGAGTTTTTCAGCCCCCAAAAATGCTGAAAAACTCTACCTCGGCTTATACTCGTGTCAAGCGCAAAAACGGTCGCCGGCATCTAAGAATAGTCACCGGCGCCTAAGAATAGTCACCGGCGTCCAAGAAAAGTCACCGGCATCCAAGAATAGTCACCGGTGTCCAAGAATAGTCTCCAAGAATATTCGCCGTCATCCAAGAATGGTCGCCGGCATCCAAAAACGAGACGCCGGCACCTCCAATGGGAGCAGAAACCCTCAATTTTTTGATTGAAACTTACCAGAAGCTGCTGCATTTCTCACCCTAGGCTTATACTCGAGTCAATAAGCTTTCCCAGTTTTTGGAGGTAAAATTAGGTACCTCGGCTTATACTCGGGACGGCTTATACTCGAGTATATACGGTAGTACTCCTTTGTCAAGATGCAGCCGTGAGTGCCATTGAATTTCTTGGAACTTTCTGTGTGGGAAGGTGCCAATCCCTCCATCACCCTGTGCCAGGCGATATCTACAGAAGGCCAGAGTGTGCGAGCAGGCCATACATTACAGTGAATACAGATGAAGCCATTGAGATTTCACATTTTGTCGCACCTTGTACAGATACCATTTTTTTGTTCTGAATCCTGCCTCTAGATGGTGTTAGAGTGCAATTTTTTTCACTACATTGTTTCTGATGGACTAAGGTCATTGCACTCTAGCACCATCTAGAGGCAGTATTTAGCATAAAAATGGTGTCTGGACATGGCGCAACAAAATGTGAACTCCCAATGGCTTCATCTGTACATTGTACTAACGTTATACTGACATATGCCGCAACTCTCAAATAAGGGTGTTGCATGGCAATGCCACAGGGAACCCTATACTGAATGCCTACTAAATGGCATGTATCAAGTACAGGGCTCTCTATTGGACTTAATTTATGTAATGGGCATATTGCTTTTGGGTGCAAGAGCATCTTGGTGCTTCATAACTGTATGCCTATATTTTCCTTCAAGTTGGCTCTTCTATTAAAACATACCTCCACTAGGGCAGAAAACTATATGAATAATGAAACATTAGGACAGTTGAATCTGCCAGCCATGCATACTCTTTGTACAGTATGGTATATACTGAAGACATTCTGTACATATAAGCAATTGAAGAAGGCTCTATACACCATCAAAAAAATCTAGACTGTCCATTTGGAGATGTGACAATGTTGAATCATCTAGCACATTATTGCTTTCAGTAGATAAAGGATGTGCTTACAAATGAGGAAAGTCTTCTGCAAAGAAACCCTTTTGTGCACCAAGAAGACTCCCTTGGCTAGACTCGCCAAAAATTCACCAGCTCTTTAAAGTGATACAAAAGGGGGAAGACAAACTAGCCTACAAACAATGAGATCTTACTGAAGCAGATACACACAAAGGGTTGAGGGCTCTGCACAAAAGTCAGAAATAAGGTAGGGAAAATCAAGTCCTCAGCAAATAACCCTGTTGGAGTCATGTAGACTCTCTTGGCTAGAAGAACATGTATAATTCATGTGGGGTGCCAAGTTTACATTTTGTTGTGCTGCCAATGTTAAGATTGTGATCAAAGTGGGGAACTAAGCATTGCTTGGCAGGATATGGAATGTCTATGGCGTCCTTCCAATTGAGATTCCCAATGACAGATGCTGAACTGTCCCATTGGCAAAGCAAATACAACGTGGCATATGGAGACAGCAGGAAGTAGCATTTCAACTCGAACAATAGATACTGGAATGTGGGGGTTAAACTATGATTGGACAGAACTGTAGTAATAGGCAGGTAGAAACGAGGAGGCTGAGGTCAAGATGCTCATTAAATGATATTCAACTGTTGCCCAAGAGTAAGGTAAGACTTTCTTGATCCCAAATTCATTTCAGTACACATTGCTAGGACTAGCAGACAAAGCCTTGGAGGAAACAGCTACAGAATTGAATTCATTTTGCCGTGGCATAATTTACATCATGGATGTCAACCAAGCTTCATCCCTATAGGGCTGCTCCCAAGTCCGGCTCTGAAAATAGACATGTGTTGTCATCTATTAACCTTCATACACTCAGACTCGCAGACAAGCGGTAACACCTCCAACTACCAGATGGAAGGATGGGATTGAAAAGCAGCTGGAGGACATACGGTGGGACAGGATGGGAAAAATGCACAAGAAGAAGAGCCTAAAGCCAGCGAGGTGTGAGGATCTCACTTTGTTCTGTGATTGAGATAATTAAAAGGCCATGAACCTGAAGGATAGAAAGATCCCCCCGGCAGTGTTCTCATTGAAATCATGTCTGTTCCTCAGATAGACATGTTGTCACACAAGCAAAGACAAGGCCCGATATTCACTTATGGGCATATTTATAAAGGTGTGACATTAGATGATATTTTTCTGAGTTTTGGGGCAACAACTATTTATAAAGCATAAACAAGTGATCCAATGAAAAGAAAGTTGGATATTGAAATTTAATCAACATATAAATAGCCTCATGGTATGTTGATCCCATTATTCACATACATTTTCATCGTTTAGCCCATTTGGGAAATATCTATGAAATTTGCATGTAAAAGACCAACTTGATATTTTCAATACACAAGAACCATGCATGTCACTTGTGCGGAATTCTACAAACACTTTATCTCACATGAACCCACAGTAAAAGGGTTTACAGGAATGAAGCAGGACCAAATTCATGACGGATGATTGAGCCATGTCTATGCCGGAGTTAGCAGTATTGCACTTGGATGCCGAAAGCTATTTGTATTGGTCAAAGACCCGTAAATATCAATCAGGAAAGTACAAGCCACCCAGTGTAGTTACACAGCTACGCATGTGTTGTCAGATTCATTCAGATCAGAGTGGTTGGTTAAGCACTTTGGAATCTAGAAGAAATAATGTGAGGGTATTGAAACAAGTTGAAGTTGTCAGGAGCCAAGACAGGCTGGCTGGAGCTGCAGTTGGCATTTAGTATCTGAGGCAGTGAACAGACAATATTATACCCAAGTGCAATGGTTTCCTCTTGGTCTAAGTCCTGATCTGCTTCTGTTTCACTTGCACTGTATCATCCCACACACTCTGACTCCATCGGGTGACCCATTTCAATCCCCCAAGATACAAGCATTTACTAATCCCTCCCTTCCCAACATTCTCTGGCTCCCTGAAAATATTCCTCATTTCTAATAAGTCTCGAGAAAGGATGGAGACGGCCCATCTTGACAGTGGGTTTTTATGTGTTACTTATGAACCATGGAAGCATTCTTTTACATGGAGGAATTTGGTGAAACTTTTTAAAGCCACAAACACAATTCTTCTGTGAAATTTCTTTCTGAAAGTAGTGGCTGTAGATTGTTTTGTTTTTTATAAGGTTGCAGCAAATCAAGGATTCTGGGTGATTTTATATTTTATAAATCTAAGACTCAGGGTTTGGACATAGAAATCTACCTGCCATATTTATTATGCGTCAATCTTTAGGGGGTAAATTTATCAAAGAGTGAAGTTCCGCCACTAGAGTGAAATTCCGCCGCTCTCAATTCCTTTCTATGGGATTTTGAAAGGCGTATTTATCAATGGGTGAAAGTGAAAGTTCACCCTTTGATAAATACGCCTATAAAAATCCCATAGAAATTAATGGGGAGTGGCGGAATTTCACTCTAGTTGCGGAACTTCACTATTAACTTCACTCTTTGATAAATATACCCCTAGGTCTGGTAGAATCAAAGCCTGAAAATAGCTCATTAAGTCGATCAAAGTTTTGCTGACATTGCTTTTATTTCTTTTTTCTTCATGCTAGATTTCATTTTGCAAGATGTGTGTTTTTTTTTTAATCATAATATTTTGTTGATCAATTTTTTTAAAAATTTTGAACATACATTTAAAAAAATGGCATTAAAATTTGTATATTTATTATAGTTTCTGTGTCCAGTTCAGAATACAGTTATTTTAATAAAAACATTTTGGCAGCTTTCTACCTTTTAAATTCAAGTCAAGTGACTTTAGGGAGGTTATTTACTTAACCTCCATTTTTTCTGGTCATGGTTTATTTTGGGCAAAAACTCAAATGTTTCATTCAAAACAAGAACTCACATTTTTAGAGATTTATTATACCCCAAAGCTGAATTCAAAACTCCGCCATCTAAAACCTGCCGAGGTTAAGGAAGATGTCACTTTAACAATTAGAAGATATCGTGTTTGTGCTGGGTTTTATCCGATAATCAAAAAAATTCAGGGCTTTCGGCTGATAACCCAAAAAATTTAGCGATTCGGGCATCAAATACAAAATAATTGTACAATTTGATTTTTAGCTTGATTTTATCAAGTCTTCCCGATCCAACTTTTTCTAGTTATTTTATTGATAAATAAGATAAAATCGTGGATAGGAGTTTGGTCGAGCTTCATAAAAATATGAGATCAATTTGAGTTTTTTGTAAATAGTCCCCTAAATGTCTAGACAATTGAATCTGACAACTTTTTGTTTACAATTTCGACATTTTTCCTGAATTTGAATATGCAAATCAGGGTTTGAATTGCTTTCAGGGTTCAGACAAAGGATTAGATATTTGCCCAAATTCAGAAATTATGGATTTTTTCATCCCTATTTTTTTCTCCAGAAAACTGCAATGTTGTTGCACAGGACTTATCTACAACTAATTTTCACTGTTATATGACAATTGCAGCGAAAATGTTATAAATATTACAAAGGGGAATACATGGTAATGCCAAGAAAAATAGAGCAAAATGTGAGATTTTTTTTAAATCTTAATTTGCAGCTATTTTTTATTAAAATTTTTGGCTATGGTTTATTGCCTTATACAATATTTGTTCTTTTTGATTTGAGGGGATTTAAAAGCAAATATAGAATTTTTTCTTAAGAAAGAAATGATTGTTTTCGTTAGGCAGAATTTATTTTTGGATTTACATTCTCTTGTATTTGCCCTTATCCCTATTGTATTGTGCAAGGGGATCTTTAGTATATGACAACTTTATTGTCAGAGGTACAGATGCAGCCACTTTGGTTTGTCTGTTTGACACAGAATAACTAAACACAGATATCCCATTTATCTCATTTAACACAGAAAACTGCGTCACAACATCCCATCTAATTAAAGCATTCACCATTGTGAACAATGGAGCTTTGGTATGCTAATGAAAAGGTTAAATGCATTAAATGAGTTAAGATGACTTAAGATAACACAGTTTCTTCAATTACCCCTGAGTCATGACGCATTTAACTCACAAATCCAAGTGGCTTCATCTGTACAGAGCTGTCTCTGGCCAGGGTTAATGCCCAGCAGAGATGTCAGATGCCTTCCTTCTAAGGGAAATTTTAACATTTACTGCTCAGTTTTATAAGATCCAGTGGCCTCATTCCCTCACTTCTCTATTACTCTACCCTGACCAGAAAGCTGCCAGTTTATTCAATGACCTTCCCATGTGCTACTGACTCACGGCATCTATTTATGGCTCTAAGAAATGCAAAAAGGCTCCGTGTCCTTGGGTAGTGTTAATGCTCCACTGGACTCTTATGCCCCACGCATCACTTTGTAAATAAAGATGCAAACCCAGCAGAGAAGCAGGATAACCTTACTTAGCCTTCTAACTGCTGAATATGATGTTGGCCTTAGACTGCAAAGTCAAGTGGCTCTTATGTAATTAAATGTAGGTGCATCTACTACTGCAGCAAATTGACTTTCTATCCATCAATCATCTATCTATCTACAAAATCATTATCTATCTATTATTATTATTATTATTAACATATATTTATATAGCGCCAACATATTGCGTAGCACTGTAAAGTAAATGTGATTATACAACTAAATCACATGACTTACATATATAGAATATATGGAGTAACAAACATCACAATCAATACAGGTACAAAAGGTGAGGAAGGCCCTATGCATAGGCATACAGTCTAAAGGGAAGGGAGTAATACACAAGGTGTGGGAGTGGGCAAGATCAAATTAAGTGGGTGAGAAATGTGGTACTGTATGTGGTGTTGCGTTTGGTAGTTAAGCAGAGTGAGGGGAGGCTTCTCGAAAGAAGTGAGTTTTCAGAGATTTTTTGAAAGCAGAAAGGTTGGGAGAAAGTGGGACAGACCGTGGGAGAGAGTTCCAGAGGAGGGGTGCAGCCCTTGCAAAGTCTTGAATGTGAGCATGTGAGGAGGTAATGAGAGAAGAGTTGAGGAGCAGGTCAGTAGAGGAGCGTAGTAAGCGAGTGGGTGAGTATATTGAGATGAGTTCAGAGATGTAGGGTAGGGCAGAGTTATGAAGTGCTTTGAAAGTCAGTGTCATTAATTCGAATTTGATTCTGAAAGGTAACGGAAGCCAGTGCAGGGATTGACAGAATGGCGAGGCAGAGGAGGAGCGTCTATCATCTATCTATCTATCAATCATTTAATCTATCCATCCATCTATCCATCCATCCAACCATCTATCTATATATCATCTATCTATCATCTATCTACAGTATCTATCTATCTATCTATCTATCTATCTATCTATTATCAATCTATCTATCTATCTATATATTATCTATCTATCTATCTATCTATCTATCTATCTATCTATCAATCTATCATCTATCTGTCTGTCTGTCTGTCTGTCTGTCTCCTATCTTTCTAAAAGTATGAGGAGATTTTTTTTAATAAGTGAATTTGTCGATGATAGCTGAACACATTTCTGAATAACAAGTACACAACGATGTAGTAGGTGACAACCCTAGTTCTCATCAGAGGCATTTCATCTCTTTGCCACTCCTAGTAAGGTGGCACTTGAGGTTCTCATCTAGCCTCATAACATAATTACTCCTGATTCTCCTGCATAGGAATACATCTTTTACCAGAAGAAGGTTGAGATATTTTAACTTTGTAAAATGTTGTTTCTATGGTCTACCTTGACCACCCCAGCTAAGAACTCTTGGACGACATAAACAACTCCAGACACATTGCATATTTGTGGGCAGATATTGTTTAATATAACATTTATATCAAAAATCTCTCCAGGTGGATAGCCATGTATATAAAAAGATTGAGAGTTAACCTTGTGTGGACAGAAAGACCAAGCTTTGGAAAATACAAAGAAAGCAAAAGCAGTGGCTCCTAAGTCCCCAGGCGCATACACTGAGATGATATAAAAAGTTGATTGTGTCTGCTTGTCTATCAAAATTATAGCACTTAGGAACATTTTGTCCCTTTTCTTGTTTATGCGCATCTCCCTGTCTCATTACCTTGTAAAGGCGTCAGAACTTTCTCTGGAAGAAATTGCAAAAAAATTGGCCTTCATCTGTCTGGACTGTAAGAGAGGAACAGCCTTCAGCACTGAGATTTTTTTTAACAAAAAAGGAGGTAGACAGTTTAATAAATACATAGACTGAAATATAAAGCATGACAATTATAGGGTCAGCCATACTGGGGTTTTTTTTTTACCTAGTAGAAGTATAGTATAGTATAGTATACTGTAAATAGTATATCTCATTTTAATACATTTGCTCCCTTCTAGCCTTAAGCTGGATATACATATCAACCCTTCCATGTTCCTTGGGAATATATAATTGGTAGAGCAAGTTTCTTGGTTGTGGCATAATGGCACATGACATACTGTAGGTGTGACCTAAAAAATTGCCTAGATTTGGAATTTTTTTCCGATTCAGTTCCTGGGGAGTTTTCTTTACATGCCCATATTTTGTCAAAACATTTGCCTGATTTTTACCATACTGCCCGTATGCCTCAGGGGGCAGATGGTGCTTCAGTATATAAATAAGTTGGAGGAGCTGGAAACCTAAATATTCAGACTCAAATAATGACATTTGGGCAAGGCCTACACAGTTCATTTGTCCCACTGGCGAGATGCCCAGTAGGTGGGCTGGACCAGTTTATGGACACTTTGCCTTATTGGTTGGGTGGGGTACTGGGGTCAGCCGATCAGGGCTGACTTTGCCCTATATAAGCCCATTCCTTTTCATGGCTGTTGCCTGAATGTTTCGGAATGTTTCAAAGCCCCACAACACGCGTACGCTGGAAATAAACATTCCGTGTAATGCCAGACCATCCGGAATATATCAGCCTATTGTAGACAGAGCAGGAGATGATGCTCATAACTTTTTAATGAATGCATGATGAATATTGTGCTATTTAGCTATAGAATGTGCATAAGCCGAGCATCAGCCAATGAAAGGTATCCTCTGGGGAGGGACTAGATTTATGTGATGACACATTACTGGCTGCGTTTGCGAAGATGTGACCTTTTTTTCCGAAGCTCTAGAAATCCATAAGTCATGTGGAGGCAATTATTTGTCCAAGCTAATTAACCATATTTTGAACTGATTACTTTGCTCGCACGTCAACATAAGACTTGTGTTCCTTGTTTATCCGTTCGGAAATGGTATGTGGGAACGGTTATAGGATAAGAGGAAAGTTTGCAAGTGGAGGAACATTTTATAGCATCGACTTATAAATAATGCATGGATAAACATGAATATAAGTTAATAGAGGAAGACACACAACTTATTTTGAGATAATGGTTCAGGATTGGAGTGACATACGTATTGATATCCATTCAATTTGGGAACTAGGAAGTCATAATTACTAAAATGTAATAATCAAGTCCCAAGGGGCAAATAACTGCCCCAGTGAGACTCGTTATTAGAGATCACTATATAAATTCACGACTGATCAGCCACCAGTTGCCAACATTATGGAGCTAATGAATGGTTCAGACTTTGCTTGACTTGCCTGTAAATGGACACAGAACTTCTGCTCATCTCAAGTAAGGGGAATCCACCAATGGGCCAGATTCAATTCAGTGAGAAAAAAGTTTATCACTTGAAGTCATGGACAAGATTCAATTTGAGATGCAATTCAATCCAGAAAAACTTATTTCACCGTTTATTAAGTGAAAATGCTATTAAAGTCTATGGGGAAAATCTGGAACTGAATTTGGAGAAAAGTTTTTTTTCTTGCCCATGATTTTCACATGATAAACTATGAGATAACTTTTTTTCACTGAACTGAACCTGACCCATTATTGGGCCAAATTCAATTCTGAGAAAAAGTTGTAATATGTGAAAACTCATGGACGAGATTCAATTCAGAAAAACATATCTCACTGTTTATCACGTAAAAACTTTATTGAAGTCTTTGGGGAAAAAACTGGAACTGAATATGGAGAAAAGGTTTTTCTCCTCGAATTGAATCTCTTCCATCAGTTTTCATGTGATAAACTATGAGACTTTTTCTCACTGAATTGAATCTGGCCCAAAACAGGATCTGAATTAGGAGAAAACTTTTGCCCCCTTGAATTGAATCTCGTCCATGAATATTCACATGATAAACCATAAGATAACTTTTTTTTCACTGAATTGAATCCGGCCCTTTATTTGAAAGGTTTTGTAGGCTTCTTTTTGGACACCAGGGGGAGTAATAAAGAGGCCATTCATTCAATAGATCACATGGCTGGAAGAAAGTTGATTGATGTATGTACCAGAAAATATGCAACAAGAAATAAAAAGGCTATAACACATTAAATGAAATACTTAAAATTGCTAACAGTTACTATTTCCTCCACTTTAAGCTGACCAATACGCAATCCAATATTTCCTTTGGGCCAAGTCAGTAGTGATGAGCAAATTTGCCCTGTTTTGCTTCCCCGTAAAGTTTGCGAAACTGCTGGAAAATCCACAAAATGGTGAAAAATTTGTCTATTAAAGTCTATGAGCAACTTTTTTTTTTTTTAGGAAAATATAGTCTATGGGGCAATTTTTTGTTGCAACGACTTGATGGGTGACTTTTTGTCTCACTCCAATTGCAATAAAGTCAATGAGAAAATGTTTTTTCTCAAGGTTTTTTCACACTCCAAATGCATTGAAGAGAATGGGAGTTTTTTGTTTTTTTTTTTAGTTTTTCTCTGCAGATTTTTTCCCCAGCAAGTTTTTTTGCAGTTTTATGAAAAAATACAGCAATTTGGAAATGTGGAATTTCACTGAGAATCCATGCATCATAAAAGAATTTGCTCACCCCTACAAGTCAGTAGTTAATTGGTAGGTGTAAAGAACCAAAACAACCCTCACCTAAGCTTATGTCTAGCCCGGGCTCAGCCGGATATTGACCCAGAAAATTAGGGAATAACTGCATTGGATCCATGGATGTAGTTCCTTTTAGTGGTTTCCCCATGTGATCAGATTGTTTGCCTAACAGCAAACCATTGGGGCAGTTGTGGCCCACCGACACCAAGGCCAAAAAAAGCAAACAACCATTTTTATGGAAAGTTCACCAAGCACAGTATAAAGCCTGCAGTCTAAAATATAAGACTATAGCTAGAACACACATTTTACTTGCAATTAGTTGACAGAAATATATAATATTCCAAGTATTTTTACATTTTGGTGTCACTGAAGATCATTTTCTCATGCATTTGCCATAATGAAGAATTTAAAGCAACATCTAAAAAATCCAACTGATTTGCACATTTGCATCTGTAAATGAGGCTTCCTGAGCATTATCATTTCTTGAGCATCTACACCACCATGATTTAGAAATAAAATATAGTACATTGCATTCCCTGCATCAGAAGGCTCAGTTATAATCACACATTAATTTCCATTCCAATTCATCTCTCTAAAAGTCGGTTGAGAGAAACCCTCACAATATCTATCATTATGTTGATTAATCTCTAGTATTTTTACATCAAGCAATTCACTGCGTTCCCCTCTCATAAACAACACTTGTCTATCCTGTTCCACACATGCATACAGATTCAGAGACAAACTAAAGAACAGAGTGTTCATCCCCTGCTAACAGGTTGAGCATAGTGATGGGCGAATTCACGGCGTGAATTAATGCCGCCTTTATCTGTCTGCAAATAAATTCGCAAAACTGCGGCAAAAATCCGCACAACAAATTTGTTGCACTCATAAATATTGTCACACGTCACAATTATTCAGACACTCATTGCCTTTAATGCATTTGGAAAAAATAATCGAGCGTTTAAAAATGGCTGTGCGTTAAAATGATTTTGACGCTCATTGACTTCAATGCATTTCACAAATTTGTCTGCATTTCACAAATTTTCCACTGTTTTCCAATTTTTTGCCAATGCAAAACGGGATAGATTCACCCATCACTGCTTGAGCATTAAGAAGAAGGCTTTTCAAATCAAGTATCAACATTGTGGCAAAGATTTCTGTTGCATGGACCAGATAGTGTGATCAAATAACCAACTGCCTTCACATTAATGCATCTACCATAGAATGCAATGGAGGAACATTATAGAAGATGGAGTATTTGGCACATGAAGAAGACACTAATGGCGAGAAGATAGGTGGGCCTGACACAACAGAGTCTAAGGATGAGACAGAGTTGAATGCAGTGGGGGAGAAGCAGGAGGATAAATAATCCAATATCAGGCCAAGGTCAGGGCAGGCAGAGTTCAAGCAGAGTCAAAGTCAGGCAGAAGGTCAAGGCTGACAGAGTCCAAGTAGAATCTGGGAAACAGGCAACATTATTAACAGAAATTCAGTCTAAAGGCTTCAGAAAACCCAGGAGACAGCAACAGAAGCTACATTTATGAGGGCGGGCAATGCAGGCCCCCAAGGTGAGAGCGGGGACATACCTTACAAAAGTAGGCAGCTTATTGGTATGGAAATGAAGCCTGCCTGATTGGCCTGTCTGATATCAAGATGAAAATTGACCACAAATCTGTGTTGCAGGTAAGGAAATGCCATAAGATTAGAACTGCATTGACCTGTTGATGTAGATCTGTTTTGCAGATAACCTGCAAACATTTGTTTTATGATCCAGTTGAGGGGTGACCCGATTTGGGAAGATCTTTTTGTTTTTGACGAGCTCTCTGAGCATTTTGACATTGCAGACCACATTACGGCACAACTTGTCAAAGCTTTTGACTGAATGGTACAAAAGGTAAGGAAATTATAAACACTGGATGAAAGAAGTAACATCAAGGGACACAGATATCTGGCTCAAATGTCTGGATATAATTTGCTCCACCCGTCATTGAATCATGGGGATATTTGTCCTGTTAAAGCACAAATACAAAGGTCGTTTCTAGCTCCCTTTCTTATGAGCGCTCATCATCCTGGAAACATGAAGTGGTACTTTTCGTATATTACATCTGCATTTGGGCTCATCATCTTATAAGAAGAACATCTTACCAAAGTGCCTATTCCAATGTATCATTCATACCCTTGAAGTGTCAAAGGAAAGCAGTGATACCACCATGTCAACCACCTCACTAGCACAATAAAGCTAATCTCCATCCTAGAGACAGTTTTACTAAATCAAACAAATTCACCTTAATTCTGAGCCAGGTCAAAGCTAGTTCCTTAATTAAGCATCTATAGAAAGTGGCTATAATTATCCATGCCACTTATGCCCATTATGCACACCAGATTTTGAGGAAATGACAGTGATGAAACCGAGGGAGCTGATTACATGATGTGCTAAGGCCCTTTCTAATGATATTAGTCTCGGATAAAGATTAAGTGTCAGGTCCTTTCAAGGGTACAATATATTATATACTTGAGGCCATTAATGTTTCCTTGGTACAGAGTTACACACAAGACAGAAAACACATGCAATTCCCAGTTTATAATCTGAGATGTCCTCTTATTTTTAAATCAGTGGAACTCAACAAGACCCTTGAGCTGCAACCTGCAACTTCTGTAGTAGCTTAGATTCTTATTGAAGCAGATACTTACATACACAGACTGATACCAAGGCTCTCTGGACAGTCAGTTTTGAATTATTATTAACACAAATGTATAAAGTGCCAACATGTTCCTCAGCTCTGTACACCAGAATGATGTCTACAGCAAGCAAATGATAGATACAGGAGGGTGTCCAAGATTGTACAATCTTAAATGTTACATACAGTGGTTGCATATTATTTGAGGTTAAACAAACAAACAACCTTTCCCAAAAACAAACATCTAGCTGACCTCAAAGAAGTATTAAAAACCTGATCAGATGTTCTCTAGTTTTGCTCAGGAAGAGAACACATTAGTACCTGACGTGGTAGTCCATAAATTAACATGAACCCAGACATATTGATGCCAATGGATTAGTGTTTTGTCATTTGCTGACACCTGACCTGTTCTTGAAGACACCTGACCTGTTCTTGAAGGTATCTGCTGGCACCATCACCATTTTCCTTCCTTAAGATGGAACCCACTTTCTTTTAAACTCAGTGAGTGCTTTTGAATCCTTTAGGACAGTTATCCTCACCAAAAATGTTAACAGAATTTAGGAGTTTCACAAGCATAAGAAAATCCCCAGGAGGTCTAAATAGGGGCTATGAGTGGCCATATGGTAGCGCCTATGTGAACTGTCCGCCCACAGGAGGCTCTGTTTGGGCGTAAAATTTGGTTTTTATGTGACCAAAACTTGTCTCCAAGCTGGAATTCAAAAATAAGCACCTGCTTGGAGGCCACTTGGAGCAACATCCAAGGGGTTGGTGAGCAACATGTTTTTCGTGAGCCACTGGTTGGGGATCACTTCTCTAAGAGAGGTTATTGTTTAGTCTCCAGTTGTCCTATGGAATGTTAAGCTACAGTAGGTGGTAACCACAGCCCAGAGGAAACAGGGGTACATACCAATATGCCAACCTCTCTAGTGATCCTTATCATGTGATATCAGCAATTGATAGACTACAAGGTTCAGTTCCCCTTTGGTCGTCTTGTTGGCTTTTCTCCTTTCTTCCCACCTTCTGCCTAATACATCCAAATATTTAAAATATAGATACAATATTTGGATCCTTTCAATAAAGTCATACCCATGGTGCATAAACAGAAGCTTCTCACCTTCATTGTAACAACAGAAAGGACACTATGTACACAGACTTGTTACTCGATTGCAAAGTCACGATGACCTTCACAATACACGTACCAAAATATGATGTATGTTGGCCCTTGAATTTCCAAAGGGTATGCAACAAATATTAATATCTTCAGCATAACACCAAGGGAGACAACTATACGCCAGTGTCAAGAGAAAGGTGTCCTGGAAC
Source organism: Xenopus petersii (assembly GCA_038501925.1). Classification (NCBI taxonomy): domain Eukaryota; kingdom Metazoa; phylum Chordata; class Amphibia; order Anura; family Pipidae; genus Xenopus; species Xenopus petersii. The sequence continues at coordinate 192,632,456 of CM076674.1, read as the reverse complement.
GGGAAATAAATAAATAAATACATAAACAGAAAATTCCAGGGATGACTTTCTGGGTTCAGGCACTTTATGAAATGAGATGTAATGATGTGGTGTATTGTTAAGCTCTAGGGATCCCTCTCAGGAGAGTGGGGGGGGCAGTATTGATGGGGTTAAAGAGACAATAGCTGAAGAGTAATAGGCTTGCTAAACGGGAGAGCTGAGTGTTTATCAGAAATTACCTGGTGTAGTAGAAAGTAATTTAGTGATAAATGGGTGTTCATTCTGAGGCAACACTGTCAGCAGAAGCTGCTTCAAATTAATCTCTTTGCCAATCCTTTCTGATCTCACAAACACCAACTGGGAGAATGAGCTCAGAGCAGTGGGAATGTCACCGGCTTTATAAACAGCACCAGAACCTCCATGTTCTCTCCCCCGATGAGTTCAGGTTGCTGGGGGCTTTATACCTGGCCAGAAGCCTAGGGTTATACAACAAGGGCTACATTCTGCCAAGTTCTACAAAAAAAACTCCAAGCGCAGACAACTTTCCTAAAAAAAATAATCTTTTTTTGTTTCTACATGAAAAGGATATTTTTTTTTTAACCGGCACAGAGAATTGGTTCATTCTTTATTCAAGGCATGGGTGGGAGAACTCAGCCTGAAGGTCAGTTAAGATGAAATGCCCTGGGTACCCCTGGAACTATAGCAGAATGACTGTTACCCCAATGTTTCTATATATCTGTAACCTTGTTATGAGCTAAGGGGGCCCAGTCTGAAGGCCAGTTAGGGGGAGATTTGGGGTGAGGGCTTATTTGTACCCTGGGTACCCCTGGAACTATAGCAGGATGACACCCCAATGTTTCTATATATCTGTAACCTTGTTATGAGCTAAGGGGGCCCAGTCTGAAGGTCAGTTAGGGGGAGTTTTGGGGTGAGTGATTATTTGTACCCTGGGTACCCCTGGAACTATAGCAGGGTGACACCCCAATGTTTCTATATATCTGTAACCTTGTTATGAGCTAAGGCGGCCCAGTCTGAAGGTCAGTTAGAGGGAGATTTGGGGTGAGTGCTTATTTGTACCCTGGGTACCCCTGGAACTATAGCAGGTTGACACCCCAATGTTTCTATATATCTGTAACCTTGTTATGAGCTAAGGGGGCCCAGTCTGAAGGTCAGTTAGGGGGAGATTTGGGGTGAGTGTTTATTTGTACCCTGGGTACCCCTGGAACTATAGCAGGGTGACTGTTACCCCAATGTTTCTATATATCTGTAACCTTGTTATGAGCTAAGTAATTCATGGCTTTTGTGTATTATATATTTAAAATACACAAAAACCATGAATATCCTGTAAATGATATCCTTATAATCGGAGCTTAGTGATGTCATTTCTGTGACAAGACTCACGGAAACATGTGTATTACAATAAATAAAGTTCCCCTTGTTGGAAAATATGAGGATAGTTACATAGTTACATAGTTACATAGTTAAATTGGGTTGAAAAAAGACAAAGTCCATCAAGTTCAACCCCTCCAAATGAAAACCCATCATCCATACACACACCCCTCCCTACTTTTAATTAAAATTCTTTATACCCATACCTATACTAACTATAGAGTTTAGTATCACAATAGCCTTGGATATTATGTCTGTCCAAAAAATCATCCAAGCCATTCTTATAGTCATTAACTGAATCAGCATCACAACATCACCCGGCAGTGCATTCCACAACCTCACTGTCCTGACTGTGAAGAACCCCCTACGTTGCTTCAAATGAAAGTTCTTTTCTTCTAGTCTAAAGGGGTGGCCTCTGGTACGGTGATCCACTTTATGGGTAAAAAGGTCCCCTGCTATTTGTCTATAATGTCCTCTAATGTACTTGTAAAGTCTAATCATGTCCCCTCACAAGCGCCTTTTTTCCAGAGAAAACAACCCCAACCTTGTCAGTCTCCCCTCATAATTTAAGTCTTCCCTCCCTCTAACCAGTTTAGTTGCACTTAGTCTCTGCACTCTCTCCAGCTCATTTATATCCCTCTTAAGGACTGGAGTCCAAAACTGAACTGCATACTCCAGATATTAGAAGTGAACTCTGAATTCCATAACCTGTATAAAAACACTCAGGCTTTTGCCTCTGACTTTTATATGGAACTCCCTGGCAACTTATAATATCTTTATATTTTACAAGAAGGAGTACAGTACGTTATTCACTATAAATACATATACAGTAAGCAAACCTCAGGTGCTACACTGGATTTACTTGTTCAGCTTGAATAAATATTTGGAGATTGGCAAAAATTATTCTAGAGGTTAAAGAGGTTGTTCACCTTTAAATTAACTGTTAGTAGGATGTAGAGAGGGATATTCTGAGACAATTTGCAATTGGTTTTCATTTTTTATTATTTGTGGTTTTTGACTTATTTAGCTTTTTATTCAGCAGCTCTCCAGTTTGCAATTTCAGCCATTTTGTTGCTGGGGTCCAAATTACCTTGCGTTGATTTGATTAAGAGACTGTAGTATGAATAGGAAAGGCCTGAATAGAAAGATGAGGAATAAAACACAGTGATAACTATAAATGTGTAACTTTACAGAGCATTTGTTTTGTAGATGGGGTCAGTGACCCCCATTTGAAAGCTGGAAAGAGTCAGAATAAAAAGACAAATAATTATAAAGACTATAAAAAATAAACAATGAAAGCCAATTGAAAAGTTGCTTAGAATTTTATATCATAAAAGGGAGTGAACCACCCCTTTAATATCTTACTGTTTTAGACTACTATTATGCCATTATGCTTTCAATGGAAAATAGAGACAATTTTTTATAGAATAAATTAATATGAAACAAGAATAGACACTAAGGGGCAGATTTACTAAGGGTCGAATTTCGAAGTTAAAAAAACTTCGAAGTTCGACCCTCGAATTGAAATCCTTCGACTTCGAATATCGAAGTCGAAGGATTTTTAGCGTATTCGAGTGATCGAACGATCGAATCAAATGATTCAAACGATTTTTATCGACCGATTGAAGGATTTCTATTCAACTAAAAAAACGTAGAAAAGTGCTGTGGAAGGTCCCCATAGGCTAACATTGCACTTCGGTAGCTTTAATTTGGTGAAGTATGAAGTCGAAGTTTTTTTTAAAGAGACAGTACTTCGATTATCGAATGGTCGAATAGTCGAATGATTTTTAGTTCGAATCGAAGTCGAAGGTCGTAGTAGCCTATTTGATGGTCGAAGTACCCAAAAAATTACTTCGAAATTGGAAGGTCCCCATAGGCTAACATTGCACTTCGGTAGCTTTAATTTGGTGAATTGTGAAGTCTAATTTTTTTTTTAAAGAGACAGTACTTCGATTATCGAATGGTCGAATAGTCGAACGATTTTTAGTTCGAATCGAAGTCGAAGGTTGTAGTAGCCTATTCGATGGTCGAAGTACCCAAAAAATTACTTCGAAATTGGAAGGTCCCCATAGGCTAACATTGCACTTCGGTAGCTTTAATTTGGTGAAGTATGAAGTCGAAGTTTTTTTTAAAGAGACAGTACTTCGATTATCGAATGGTCGAATAGTCGAATGATTTTTAGTTCGAATCGAAGTCGAAGGTCGTAGTAGCCTATTTGATGGTCGAAGTACCCAAAAAATTACTTCGAAATTGTAAGGTCCCCATAGGCTAACATTGCACTTCGGTAGCTTTAATTTGGTGAATTGTGAAGTCTAATTTTTTTTTTAAAGAGACAGTACTTCAATTATCGAATGGTCGAATAGTCGAACGATTTTTAGTTCGAATCGAAGTCGAAGGTTGTAGTAGCCTATTCGATGGTCGAAGTACCCAAAAAATTACTCCGAAATTGGAAGGTCCCCATAGGCTAACATTGCACTTCGGTAGCTTTAATTTGGTGAATTGGGAAGTCTAATTTTTTTTTTTAAAGAGACAGTACTTCGATTATTGAATGGTCGAATAGTCGAACGATTTTTAGTTCGAATCGAAGTCGAAGGTTGTAGTAGCCTATTCGATGGTCGAAGTACCCAAAAAATTACTTCGAAATTGGAAGGTCCCCATAGGCTAACATTGCACTTCGGTAGCTTTAATTTGGTGAATTGTGAAGTCTAATTTTTTTTTTAAAGAGACAGTACTTCGATTATCGAATGGTCGAATGGTCGAAACGATTTTTAGTTTGAATCGAAGGTCGTAGTAGCCTATTCGATGGTCGAAGTACCCAAAAAATTACTTTGAAATTCAAACTTTTTTAACTTCGAAAATTCACTCGAGCTTAGTAAATCTGCCCCTAGGCATCATGGCAGAGATATCTTGTTCTAAAAGGGGCATTTTTCTTGCAGTAGGTGCAACACCCGCCCGCACTAGTGTCTAATGGCTTTGTGGAGAGTTCAGACAAGATTATCCTGGATCTTGGGAACAAAAGTGGTTTGATTTAAAGGCAGATGAGGGAATGATCAGGATATTACACAGGTATGTGCTCTATATACTGAGAGCTACAGTATATAAAGTTCAAGCTCATATTTTATTTTCCTTCGCCGGCTCCGAATGTTGAACTAGGACAAAGCCTGTCTCGTGTGATGAGTGATCTGGAAATGGCTTGGTCAAAAGATCTTTAATTATCTCTAAAAAGGTGAAATCACTGTTTTCAGATGGATGGCTAAAATGCCTTGACATTTAAGACCCTACTCAATATGCTAGAAAGTTATTTATTTAGGTAGTGGATAAGATGTCTCGCTAAAAGTCAGCGCCTGGATACCATGTTATCAAACGCCCCCGGTAAGAGCTGCGATGCAAAGTGTTTCATGCGCCCAATTATGAAAATGAAATGATTCAGACACCGTATAATCGAGGAAAATCTTCAACGTATCAGTTTTAGGATTCTAAACATGGAAGATGATTATATAGTAACAACGCTGCCCCAGTACAATTAACTACTGCATCCAATCAAGCATTATTATTATTATTATTATTATTATTATTATCTAACTGCACTAGAACAGTAAAAAGTAACTGCAGGTGGGTTGATATGAGTTACTCTATCAAGAGAAAGGTGTCATGTTATGTCATTATCTGCTGAGGGGTCAGTCATTGCCATTAGGAGATGTTCTCCTTGTGCAGTAAGGACCCTGATTATTAGACAACTCATGGGCAAATAAGGCAGTTGCTAGGGGACTTGACTATGAGAGGAGCACCTTGGAGCCTTGGGAGGAGGGTGGGTAACATTGATAAAATGACAGTAGGTGCATTGAGTATAGTGAGTGTGTTGGGTTGTCTCCTAGGGTGTATGGCACCACATCTTGGCATGAACTTGGAGTATCCTTTCCTATACTCTCTATATAGAGGTATGTTTCCTATAATTATTATATAGAAGTATGTTTCCTATAATTATTATATAGAGGTATGTTTCCTATAGTTATTATATCGAGGTATGTTTATGTCATTATATAGAGATGCCTTTGCTATAATCACTATATAGTGGTATGTTTTCTATAGTCATTATATAGAGGTGCCTTTCCTATAGTCACTATATAGCGGTATTTTTTCTATAGTCATTATATAGAGGTGCCTTTCCTATAGTCATTATATAGAGGTGCCTTTCCTATGGTTACTACAGTATATAGAGGTATATTTTCTATAGTCATTATATAGAGGTGCCTTTCCTATAGTCATTATATAGAGGTGCCTTTCCTATAGTCATTATATAGAGGTGCCTTTCCTATGGTTACTATATAGAGGTATATTTTCTATAGTCATTATATAGAGGTGCCTTTCCTATAGTCATTATACAGAGGTGCCTTTCCTATAGTCATTATATAGAGGTGCCTTTCCTATGGTCATTATTTAGAAGTATGTTTCCTATAGTCATTATATAGAGGTGCCTTTGCTATAGTCATTATATGGAGGTGCCATTCCCATAGTCATTATATGGAGATGCCTTTCCTATAATTATTATATAGAGCTGCCTTTGCTATAGTCATTAGATAGAGGTGTGTTTTCTATAGTCATAATATAGAGATATGTTTTCTAAATGTATTATATAGAGGTGCCTTTGCTATAGTCATTATATGGAGGTGTGTTTCCTATAGTCACTATATAGGGGTGTGTTTGCTATAGTCATATAGAGGTGCGTTTGCTATAGTCATTATATGGAGGTGTGTTTTCTACAGTCATTATATAGAGGTGACTTTTCTATTGTTATTATATGGAGGTGTCTTTACAATAGTCACTATATAGAGGTGTGTTTCCTATAGTCATTATGTAGAGGTTCTTAAAGCCATTCAATAGCAGTGCCTTTCTTATAGTTAATATATAACACAGTTTTTCTTTTGTCATTTTATAAAGGGGCCTTTTCATAGCCACTTTAAGTGCAATTAGGAAAAAAACATGTAAAAAGGAGTTACATGTATTGCCAAATGTTGGGGCAGATTCCCATGGGGGTGGCTTGGAGTAGTATAAGGAGGCTCATTTCAAAGGTTGGTTAGTGTGATATTTGGGAAGAATATGTTTTTGTTCTCCTAGATACATCTGAAAGGGCATGTGCTGTATGGTGCAATTTAGAGGTAAAACATATTTGCTGTCCTAAATATGCTTGACTTTATGTCAGAATGGCCAACAGACCAATTTGTCCTTTATCTGTAAACTAGTTATGAACTGAGGTGGAGCCTTGACCAGAGTTTGGGCTTTTTCTCTATGTCTGTAGTTAATTTGGCAAAGATACAGGGAAATACGGATCTGCACACACTTTATCATCAAGCAGATGGGGATTACCCCAAGTTTATTGTGCCACCAACAAGATCAACGTTTCGGGGGGGTTTACCCACCCTTCATCAGGATAATCACATGTGCAAAAAAAACACCTTTTAAACACAAAGCCCCTCCTTGTTTACCCAGAACACCACAGTTTGGTGTATATTTAACCCTTTAGCGTCCATTTTTCTTTTTGAGTCCATTTTTCTCAAAGGTTTCTTTTTTGAAGTGTTTAGTCCGTGAGGAGACGTACTGTTGCGTTACATATCAATGTGAAACAATACAATTATCAAAGAGCAGTATTAAGTGCATCAAAAACATTCAGTATATCAAATACACTACTCACTGCCAGTGGGGTCATAATTTTAACCTTACTGTTCTATGTCTTCCAGTGAGTAGTGTATTTGATATACTGAATGTTTTTGATGCACTTAATATTACTCTTTGATAATTGTATTGTTTCACATTGATATATAACGCAACAGTACGTCTCCTCACGGACTAAACACTTCAAAAAAGAAACCTTTGAGAAAAATGGACTCAAAAAGAAAAATGGACGCTAAAGGGTTAAATATACACCAAACTGTGGTGTTCTGGGTAAACAAGGAGGGGCTTTGTGTTTAAAAGGTGTTTTTTTTGCACATGTGATTATCCTGATGAAGGGTGGGTAAACCCCCCGAAACATTGATCTTGTTGGTGGCACAATAAACTTGGGGTAATCCCCATCTGCTTGATGATAAAGTGTGTGCGGATCCGTATTTTCCTGTATCTTTGCATAAGGGACCTTGCCTGGTCCACGGAGAACCAGCACCACTGGAAGCAGAGGAGTAAACGAACAGGTGTGCGGTGGTGAGAATTATTGTAGTTAATTTGGCCACATCAATAGCACTTTCATTGTATTTTAGTGGGACATTCACTAAGAATCGTAGTTGCGTTCAGGGGTAGCGTAAGGTTGCGAAGTTGCGCTAGCGTTGATTCGCCAAGCAAAGCAAGGTTACGCTAGCGATGGTTAATTTGCATACGGCACCAAATTCAAATTTCAATGGAAGTATTCGTAGCAGCACTACACAAGCCTGGGAAACCTTCAAAACATCAAATAACATTTTTATTTTGCCCTACACATGTGCCCACTGTCTAGGTAAGTTGCCATGAATCAGGAAATGTAGGGGGGAAGGAGGGGAGCCCCAAAAAAATTTTCGATCTTTTTCAGCCCATCACCCATAATAAAGAAAAAACACCAGCGTTTTTTGGGACTTAGAAAAATTAACTTTTTTTGAAGCAATCCCTATCTACTCTATTGCGCTTCGCCTGGTCTGAGGTTAGTGAATTTGCGTAGTTATGTCCGTTGCGCAAATTCGCCAGGCGTAAGGGTGCGAAGTAACACTAGCGAAGTTATGCCAGCGTTCGTTAGTGAATTTGCAAAGTAACCAAAATGCCCAACCAAAATGCAAATTCACGCTAGCGTTAGGTGCTTCGGCGCTTAGTGAATTTGCCCCATTTGACTCTTGTGTAGGGATAAACTAATGTATACAGTTACCCTATTCTTAGCAGTGAGTCGTATATGCCCCATACCAAATAAAAAAATTAGGTTTACCAGAAAGTGGGCAGGGTTTTGGGGAAAATATGACTGGCCACTGACCGGGTCAACTGCAGTCCTAACTGAACCTAATCTGGAATGTAATTAGAAATTATAGATAATATCTTATTATTATAGAAGTTATTTGGTTATTTGGACGAATCAGTGGTCTGATTGGCCTCAACTGAACTCATCTGAGAAGCACCTACTACTTATATTTCCTACAAAGTATAAATTCCTTGGAAACTCCTGGACTTCTCTCTCAAGTGGTACCAGTACCCTACAGGGCCAATGCATCTGGCTAATTTGCCAACTCCAGAACCAGCTCAGCCTTTATCATGAAGCAGAGGGTTCAACAGGCCATGGTTTGAAGGATCTAATGAGCGTCCCCTTGGTCTAGGCCTGAAGTTCCCTGACTAGAGGTTTGTATAATCTTGTAAATTATTGTTCCAATCGGCTTTCTGATTAATAAAACTGTTTAATTTCTCAGTGAGCCCAGGACAACTCATCTGAACATAGAGGAGAAACCTACAGAAAAAGAAATGTTATGGCATGGCCAAAGAACGGTTGAAAATCTCACAGGGATGGAAAATATTTCTATTCTGCTTTATCATGGCGGCGTTCAGATGTCAACTTGATAGAAATCATTCGTCATCGGAACATTTCTTGGCATGTGCTAAGAGCAGAGAGTGGGGCTGTAGATTACAGAATTAAATGTAGAGTTTGTGCAGTAGGAACTCAACCTGTCACTGAGAAGAGAACATCATTTCGGAGCCTGATTAAGAAGGAGTCAGAGTCGAAGTGATGGGGGACTGGCCTTTAGTTACAACAGCGAGGAATTGTCAGGCCAATTATGTTACAAAACAAAAGCAATCAGACTTTTATTAACTAAATCCAGGGCACTGTTTAATAATTGGATTTGCATTGAATGTATTCTTCTTTACTCTGTGATATATTTGTGTCTATGGTGCCCCAACCGAGGTGCAGATACAGCTCTGCTTATCCCAAATGATTTCTCAAAATAGCCCAGATAGATTTTATGAGCTGCATTCCTAAGGTGACTGTGATAAAGATAGATGAGAATAATATGAACTCTTTTGGGATACTTAACCCAAAACACTTAAACATATGTTGAGTCATAATAAATTCTTTATCTCAATAACCCTCATAGAAACCCCCAGTGATTTCTAATATCCTATTTACAGTAGGGGGTACATTATCCCTTATAATACACGAGTGATACTCAGAGTTCCCTGTATAACTCAGCTTGCAGCCTTGTGCCTTTATATGGTCACAGAACAACCCCTCAGTGACTTCTAATATCCTTATCATTTACAGTAGGGGGTACATTATCCCTTATAATACATGAGTGATACTCAGAGTTCCCTGTATAACTCAGCCTGCAGCCTTGTGCCTTTATATGGTCACAGAACAACCCCTCAGTGACTTCTAATATCCTTATCATTTACAGTAGGGGGTACATTATCCCTTATAATACATGAGTGATACTCAGAGTTCCCTGTATAACTCAGCCTGCAGCCTTGTGCCTTTATATGGTCACAGAACAACCCCTCAGTGACTTCTAATATCCTTATCATTTACAGTAGGGGGTACATTATCCCTTATAATACATGAGTGATGCTCAGAGTTCCCTGTATAACTCAGCCTGCAGCCTTGTGCCTTTATATGGTCACAGAACAACCCCTCAGTGACTTCTAATATCCTTATCATTTACATTAGGGGGTACATTATCCCTTATAATACATGAGTGATACTCAGAGTTCCCTTTATAACTCATCATTCTTGTACAACTGAATGGAATCTGAATATAACAATATGTCTGCAATGAAAAATATGAAAAATAATCAAAGTCACTGATTGAACTTTTCGGCATGTCTCATTCTGTACAATGGCAGACTGAGGAGTCGGCAGCCGTGCACTGACATATTCTTAGTAGAGATGTCGCGAACTGTTCGCCGGCGAACTTGTTCGCGCGAACATCGGGTGTTCGCGCTCGCCGGAAGTTCGCGAACGTCGCGCGACGTTCGCCATTTTGGGTTCGCCATTGTTGGCGCTTTTTTTTGCCCTCTCACCCCAGACCAGCAGGTACATGGCAGCCAATCAGGAAGCTCTCCCTTGGACCACTCCCCTTCCCTATAAAAACCGAAGCCCTGCAGCTTTTTTTCACTCTGCCTGTGTGTGCTGAAGAGATAGTGTAGGGAGAGAGCTGCTGCCTGTTAGTGATTTCAGGGACAGTTGAAAGTTTGCTGGCTAGTAATCATTTTGATACTGCTCTGTTATTGGAGGGACAGAAGTCTGCAGGGGTTTGAGGGACATTTAAGCTTAGGTAGCTTTGCTGGCTAGTAATCTACCTTCTACTGCAGTGCTCTGTATGTAGCTGCAGTGGGCAGCTGTCCTGCTTCTGATCTCATCTGCTGACTGCTGCAATAGCAATAGTCCTTGTAAGGACTGCTTTTATTTATTTTTTTGTTGTTTTACTACTACTACTACTACTACTACTACTACTACTACTACTACTACTATAAGAGCCCAGTGCTATTAGTCTAGCAGTGTTGGGGAGTGGGACTGGTGTGCTAATCTGCTGCTCCTAGTAGTTCAGCAGCACCAACTTTAATTTTTTTTTTTTAATATTCATTCTTTTTTTATTTAACTTTTTTTTTATTTTACTACCGCTGTAGTAGTGTATAAGTTGACCTTTTAGGCATTATTTGCCCTGTAGGCATTTTTTGCCCAGTGTGTTATTCAACCAACTGCTATCTAGCTGTGTGCCCGTGTTCACATTCTGTCTAAATATCCATAATATTACCGTCTCCAGAAAAAACACCGGAGTGACTTTTTTCAAGCAGCCATAATAAATTTTACGTAATCCGTATCCATCGCTGTAGTAGTGTATAAGTTGACCTTTTAGGCATTATTTGCCCTGTAGGCATTTTTTGCCCAGTGTGTTATTCAACCAACTGCTATCTAGCTGTGTGCCCGTGTTCACATTCTGTCTAAATATCCATAATATTACCGTCTCCAGAAAAAACACCGGAGTGACTTTTTTCAAGCAGCCATAATAAATTTTACGTAATCCGTATCCATCGCTGTAGTAGTGTATAAGTTGACCTTTTAGGCATTATTTGCCCTGTAGGCATTTTTTGCCCAGTGTGTTATTCAACCAACTGCTATCTAGCTGTGTGCCCGTGTTCACATTCTGTCTAAATATCCATAATATTACCGTCTCCAGAAAAAACACCGGAGTGACTTTTTTCAAGCAGCCATAATAAATTTTACGTAATCCGTATCCATCGCTGTAGTAGTGTATAAGTTGACCTTTTAGGCATTATTTGCCCTGTAGGCATTTTTTGCCCAGTGTGTTATTCAACCAACTGCTATCTAGCTGTGTGCCCGTGTTCACATTCTGTCTAAATATCCATAATATTACCGTCTCCAGAAAAAACACCGGAGTGACTTTTTTCAAGCAGCCATAATAAATTTTACGTAATCCGTATCCCTCGCTGTAGTAGTGTATAAGTTGACCTTGTAGGCATTATTTGCCCTGTAGGCATTTTTTGCCCAGTGTGTTATTCAACCAACTGCTATCTAGCTGTGTGCCCGTGTTCACATTCTGTCTAAATATCCATAATATTACCGTCTCCAGAAAAAACACCGGAGTGACTTTTTTTCAAGCAGCATTCTTATATTTTACGTAATCCGTATCCACCGCTGTGTATACGTTGACCTTGTAGGCATTATTTGCCCTGTAGGCATTTTTTGCCCAGTGTGTTATTCAACCAACTGCTATCTAGCTGTGTGCCCGTGTTCACATTCTGTCTAAATATCCATAATATTACCGTCTCCAGAAAAAACACCGGAGTGACTTTTTTTCAAGCAGCATTCTTATATTTTACGTAATCCGTATCCACCGCTGTGTATACGTTGACCTTGTAGGCATTATTTGCCCTGTAGGCATTTTTTGCCCAGTGTGTTATTCAACCAACTGCTATCTAGCTGTGTGACCGTGTTCACATTCTGTCTAAATATCCATAATATTACCGTCTCCAGAAAAAACACCGGAGTGACTTTTTTTCAAGCAGCATTCTTATATTTTACGTAATCCGTATCCACCGCTGTGTATACGTTGACCTTGTAGGCATTATTTGCACAGTGTTTTCTTCAAACCGCCATCTAGCTGTGTGAGCTTGTTCACATTTTGTCTAAATATTGATAATATTATCGTCTCTAGAAAAACCACTTGAGTTACTTTTTTTCAAGCAGCATTCATATATTTTACGTAATCCGTATCCACCGCTGTAGTAGTGTATACGTTGATCTTGTAGGCATTATTTGCACACTGTTTTCTTCAAACTGCCATCTAGCTGTGTGTATTATCGTTTCCAGAAAAACCAACTGAGTTTTTGTTGTTGTTGTTTTTTTAAAAATAATGCCAGGCAAAGGCAGGCCGCCACGCAGAGGCCGTGCTAGGGGCCGTGCTGCTATGCAATCCTGTGGCCCTAGCAAATTGCCCAGTTTTAAAAAGCCAATGACCCTGAACTCCCAAAATGCTGAAGAGGTAGTTGACTGGCTTACACAGCACACCCCATCCTCTACCGTTTCTAACTTTACCACAACATCCTCCTCATCCTCCACTGCTATGGCCACCCCACGTAACACTTCCTCCACCACCGGTGCCCCATCTTCACTGGAGTCAGAGGAGTTATTTTCCCATGAGTTTCTTGAACTGAGTAATGCGCAACCATTATTGGCAGAAGAAGATGAAGGAGATGAGGACGTTACACCAGATTTAATTCTGGCAGAGAACACGACAGAGATGGACATAATGATGAGTGATGAGGAGGAGGAGGAGGTCCCCGCTGCTGCTTCCTTCTGTGATGTGTCAGAAGAAATTGATGCATCTGAGGAGAATGATGATGAGGAGATTGATGTTTTGTGGGTGCCTAGTAGAAGAGAGCAAGAGGAGGGTAGTTCAGATGGAGAGACGGAGAGTCAGAGAGGCAGTAGGAGAATAAGACTTAGAAGAAGCAGGGAGGCCAGCCCGCAGGGATCAGTAGGGCAACAACATGTATCGGCACCTGTGTTCAGCCGGCCAACGCACCCGCCATTGCCGCCAATGCCGCCAACTTCTACTGTTACCGCCAGATCGCAGACTTCCAAAAAGTCAGCAGTGTGGCATTTTTTTAATGTGTGTGCCTCTGACAAAAGCATTGTAATTTGCAATGAGTGCAGTCAGAAACTGAGCCTTGGTAAGCCCAACAGCCACATAGGTACAACTTCTATGCGAAGGCACATGAGCGGCAAGCACAAAGCACTTTGGGAGCAACACCTCAAAGGCAACAGGCAAACTAAAAGTCACACTCCTTCTGGTCCAGCATCTTACTGCTCTACCTCTGCTCTCCTTGACCCATCTGAACCACCCTCCACTCCGCCTTCCACCTTGACCACCTGTTCCCATTCCCAGTCATCTGCCACCAGCCAAGTTTCTGTGAAGGCCATGTTTGAGCGTAAGAAGCCAATGTCTGACTGTCACCCCCTTGCCCGGCGTCTGACAGCTGGCTTGTCTGCACTCTTAGCCCGCCAGCTTTTACCATACCAGCTGGTGGACTCTGAGGCCTTCCGCAAATTTGTAGCAATTGGGACACCGCAGTGGAAGGTACCCAGCCGCAATTTTTTTTCTAAAAAGGGAATACCACACCTGTACCAACATGTGCAGAGCCAAGTTACCGCATCTCTGTCACTTAGTGTTGGGCCAAAGGTCCATATGACTACTGACGCATGGTCCTCCAAGCATGGTCAGGGCAGGTATGTCACCTACACTGCCCACTGGGTGAACTTGGTAATGGCTGGGAATGGGAAGCAGGGAATGGGTAGCTCAACAACAACAACAACAGTGGAGTTGGTGTCACCGCCACGGATTGCACGCGGTTCTGCCACCACCTCTACTCCTCCATCGCTCTCTACCTCGTCTTCTTCCTCTTCTTCTTCTTACTCTGCTGCTGGGTCCTCCTTCTCCTCCTCCACACCTGTGCACCCCCAGCTCCCCCTAGGCTATTCGACGTGCCAGGTACGCCGTTGTCACGCTGTCTTGGGGATGACGTGCCTGGAAAGCAAAAACCATACCGGATCTGTACTCCTGTCATCTCTGCAGTCACAGGCCGATCGGTGGCTGACCCCACACCAACTGCAGATCGGAAAAGTGGTGTGTGACAATGGAAGCAATCTGTTGGCAGCGTTGAGACTGGGAAATTTAACACATGTGCCCTGCATGGCACATGTGTTAAATTTAATAGTCCAACGTTTTGTCTCCAAGTACCCAGGATTCCAGGACGTTCTCACCCAGTCCAGAAAGGTGTCGGCCCATTTCAGACGTTCCTACACAGCCATGGCACGCCTTGCTGACATTCAGCAGCGCTACAACATGCCAGTCAGGCGTTTGATTTCTGACAGCCAGACTCGCTGGAATTCAACGCTCCTTATGTTGGAACGTCTGCTGCAACAACAAAGGGCCGTCAACGAGTACCTTTTTGAACTGGGTGGTAGGACTGGATCTGCAGAGCTGGGGATTTTTTTCCCCCGTTACTGGGTGCTTATGCGCGATGCCTGCAGGCTCATGCGACCTTTTGAAGAGGTGACAAATATGGTCAGTCGCACCGAAGGCACCATCAGCGACCTAATACCCTTCGCTTTCTTCCTGGAGCGTGCCGTGCGACGAGTGACAGATGAGGCTGTAGACCAGCGTGACGAGGAGCTGGAAGCGCACGATTTATGGTCGCAATCACCAGAACGAACCCAGGCACCTGCTGCAACGCAGGGAGAGGTGCCAGAAGTGGAGTCAGAGGAGGAAGGTGGCTTTGTGGAGGAGGAGGAGGAGGACCAACAGGAGCAGGCTTCCCAGGGGGCTAGTGGTGACCTTTTGGGGACCCCTGGTCTTGTACGTGGCTGGGGGGAGGAGACCGTGGATGATGCAGTCCTTGATAATGAGGAAGCGGAGATGGATAGCTCTGCATCCAACCTTGTGAGAATGGGGTCTTTCATGCTGGCATGCCTGTTGAAGGACCCCCGTATCAAGAGGCTTAAGGAGAAGGACCTGTACTGGGTCGCAACGCTACTAGACCCTCGGTACAAGCATAAAGTGTCAGAAATGTTACCAACATACCACAAGTCCGAAAAGATGCGGCATTTACAAACCAGCCTGCAAAACATGTTGTACAATGCTTTTAAGGGTGATGTCACTTCAGGAACTCATCAACATTCCAGGGGCAGAGGTGCCAGTAATCCTGCCACGAGCACACCTGCAAGGACAAAGCCCTTTGGCCGGTCTGTAACGTCAGACATGCAAATGTTTTTCTGTCCAAGGCAGCGCCACAACCCTTCGGGATCCACCCTCAAAGAACGCCTCGACCGGCAGGTAGCGGACTACCTGGCATTAACTGCAGATATCGACACTCTGAGGAGCGATGAACCCCTGGACTACTGGGTGCGCAGGCTTGATCTGTGGCCAGAGCTGTCACAATTTGCCATGAACCTCTTGTCTTGCCCAGCCTCAAGTGTGCTCTCAGAAAGGACCTTCAGTGCAGCAGGAGGGATTGTAACTGAGAAGAGAACTCGCCTAGGTCACAAAAGTGTCGATTACCTGACCTTTATTAAAATGAATGAGGGGTGGATCTCGGAGGGTTACTGCACGCCGGAAGACTTGTTCTGACTTCTATGCAGCTGTCCTTCTCTTCAAGCCTCATGACTCCACACACAGCTGTCCTTTAGCGTCCTCCTCCCTCCGCCACCGTTACAAACTAGGGTGCAAACCCTACTGGTTTAATTTTTTCTGGCCTCTGTGCTTCAGTGGCTGCAACCAAAAAAACTGGGCAAACAATGTCTACAAGGTCAACGTATGGCGAAAAATGACTATTTTCAGCATTTATATGGCATATTTTTTCTGGCAACTGTGCTTCAGTGGCTGCGTCCAAAAAAATGCATATTTTCTGCATTTATATGGCATAATTTTTCTGGCCTCTGTGCTTCAGTGGCTGCAACCAAAAAAATGCATATTTTCTGCATTTATATGGCATAATTTTTCTGGCCTCTGTGCTTCAGTGGCTGCAACCAAAAAAA
Organism: Xenopus petersii; assembly: GCA_038501925.1. NCBI lineage: Eukaryota > Metazoa > Chordata > Amphibia > Anura > Pipidae > Xenopus > Xenopus petersii. The sequence continues at coordinate 192,616,039 of CM076674.1, read as the reverse complement.
TGCATATTTTCTGCATTTATATGGCATAATTTTTCTGGCCTCTGTGCTTCAGTGGCTGCAACCAAAAAAATTTATATTTTCAGCATTTATATGGCATAATTTTTCTGGCAACTGTGCTTCAGTGGCTGCGACCAAAAAAATGACTATTTTCAGCATTTCTATGGCATATTTTTTCTGGCCTCTGTGCTTGAGTGGCTGCGGCCAAAAAAACTGGGCAAACAATGCCTACAAGGTCAACGTCGTTGACCTTGTAGGCATTGTTTGCCCAGTTTTTTTGGCCGCAGCCACTCAAGCACAGAGGCCAGAAAAAATATGCCATAGAAATGCTGAAAATAGTCATTTTTTGCCATACCTTGACTCAACGTATATGGCAAAAAATTTATATTTTCAGCATTTATATGGCATATTTTTTCTGGCAACTGTGCTTCAGTGGCTGCGACCAAGAAAACTGGGCAAACAATGCCTACAAGGTCAACGTATGGCAAAAAATGACTATTTTCAGCATTTATATGGCATATTTTTTCTGGCCTCTGTGCTTCAGTGGCTGCAACCAAAAAAATTTATATTTTCAGCATTTATATGGCATAATTTTTCTGGCCTCTGTGCTTCAGTGGCTGCAACCAAAAAAATTTATATTTTCAGCATTTATATGGCATATTTTTTCTGGCAACTGTGCTTCAGTGGCTGCGTCCAAAAAAACTGGGCAAACAATGCCTACAAGGTCAACGTATGGCAGTTGTTTAAAGAGAACAGTAGATTACTAGCCAGCAAAGCTACCTAAGCTAAAATGTCCCTCAAATCCCTGCAGACTTCTGTCCCTCCAATACAGAGCAGTATCACGCAGATTACTAGCCAGCAAACTTACTATCATCTGTCCCTGAAATCACTAACAGCTCTCGCCCTACACTATCTCTTCCAAGCACACACAGGCAGATTTTTCAGATACATTTTTGCCCTTGATCCCCCTCTGGCATGCCACTGTCCAGGTCGTTGCACCCTTTAAACAACTTTAAAATCATTTTTCTGGCCAGAAATGTCTTTTGTAGATGTTAAAGTTCGCCTTCCCATTGAAGTCTATGGGGTTCGCGAACCGTTCGCGAACCGCTCGCAATTTTGCGCAAGTTCGCGAATATGTTCGCGAACTTTTTTTCCGACGTTCGCTACATCCCTAATTCTTAGGACTCATCAAGTACTAGAAATAAACAAGAGACAATGCCTATTTGCTTAGATATAATCAGGCATTATTCCAGCGCTGATGTTTGGTGCATTCGGGAACTCGAGTCACATAATGATCAGAGTTACTGGGGGTCGCCTGCTTAACAATGAGAGCATTTTCCTCCTCTGTCATTATATGAATGGGAATCAAGTGGGAGATGCATTTTTATAAGACCGAGACCTTCTGATGGTTAAATAGAAGCAGATGAAAGCGTCACAGCTGTATAGACATTGGATAAAACAATGTAACAAACATAAATGCCAGAGATGGTTCAGCTTTCCTCTATCATACTGGGTCTCAGAATAAGGTACATCATTTCCAAACAACGCATAATAGTGGTGCAACTAGATGTTACTGGTCCCCACAGCAAATTCAGTTTAGGGTCCTAATGGATTCGCTGGCTTATTCTGCCAAGATATACTGAAACTGCTCATTAATTAGGGCCTCATAGGGCTCCGATCACTTGTTGACTCCCTCCCAGCTTCCTCTTTCGTTGAGCCCCTGTGTATGTCAACTTTGTTCATATCTAAAGTGTCTGCACCCCAACGTCCCAAGAGCTAGCGTTTTATAACGGAACAGCTTTCAGAAAATGCATTGTTTCATCTACTCAGTGTTACTAGATGAGTCTTGGTCAGACTTGGGTGTTTTACTATTGAGTGCTATTCTCATATCTACTATTAGGTGGGGCATGGGAGCATTTTTAGCAATGCAGGTGAGGAAAAGCTGTTATCTGGTTACCTTCTCATTGTTTTGATGATTTTCTGCTGGGGGGGGGATGGGATGACATCACTCCAACTTGAAACACAGAAGTAAAGAGAGACTGAAGTTTATGAAAGCCACATGGTTGAGAGCACTTGGGAAACTAATAACATGTCATATTTCAAACTGAAATATAATGAAATTGCTCTTTTGAAAAACGGATTTCAATGCAGGATTCTGCTGGAGGGGTGCTAGTAACGTATCAAAACATGTTTTCCAATCACAGAAACCCTTTAAGTTAATTGCAACCAGGGAATTATTATAGAGTAAAAATAATGTTCACCAGAAGGTTACTCCATAGCTCTCACTTGTATATACTTTTTAAGGGCACATTTATGAAAGGGAGACGTTTATTTTTAGTTTTTTGATACATGCACCCCTAAAACTCAAGTATAAGTGAATGGAAAGCGATAAAGTTCACCTTTGGCGAACTCATTTAGGCCAACCTGCCCCCCTTTATTTCAGGCATCTGATACAGGTGGGATTCCTGATTATGACTCAGTATTATGTATATTATCCGTATTACTGTTCTTCTACATTTCTACAAGCAGCTTCCCCATCGCCCTGGATTATTATAGAGCAATAACGGATTTCACTGTAAGAGATTTGAGCTGTCAAGTGCATGAAATGCTTTGTATGAGCAGAGAGTAGATTTAGCCGTGTTCCCAGCCAGAGCAAGTCATTCAGTAATTATACTCTCCATACCTCCCCGGGCACAGAATCCACAGCTCAGGTAAGAGAGAACCTCTCAGCTTTAGCACCGAATTTAGCTCAAAGAGTCTGGTTTTCTCTCTTCCTGTTATATCCAGAAAGAAATGAGGTTCCCTCTGTCAATATAATAAGCTGAATACAGTGAAAGGAATTGGTAGAATCACAGAGAGGGTAAAGTAACAAGTCTTCCACCAATGGTCTGGTTAAATTATGTGTCGATTAGTCATGGGCCAATTTCTGCTGAAAAATTTATGAATGTCCTGCAAAGTTCGCGAAATGGTAAAAAATTCATGAAAAATCGTGAAATTGGAAAGTTCATGAAAAAATTTGATAGTTTTCACAAAAAAGTCGAGCAATTTGAATGTTTTCACAAAAAAATCGAGCAATTCGAACATTTTCACCAAAAAATGGAGCAATTCGAACGTTTTCACAAAAAAAAATTCGAGTAATTTGAAAGTTTTCATGTGAAAATCGGAAATGGACGTAGGCGAATTTTCACGGGAGATATTTGCCGGCGACGAAATGCGAAAATTCACCACGACTTTGTGCCAGGCAAGTTTATTCGCCCATCACTAGTGCCGATTCCTCATTTACTAATTAAAGGGGGAGTTTAGTATTTTATAGTTAATTATATGATGTATTACTGCTCCCATTCTTCATTAAGTTTAGAAAAATTTGTATTAAAAAATATTGAGGTTTTTGTTGTGACTTTGCAGCCCCTTTTTTGAACTTCACGTCCCAGCATCCCCAATGAGCGGCTATTGAAGCATTCCCGTGCTACAGTGTATATCCACTCATCCTATCCCTGTTTATCGTTATTTCGTTATTTAGTTGGATATATTTGACAACGTGGGAAAAAAATATTTCACAGTTTGGTGTTCGGAAAGAGGGGAGAAATAACAAATGCTGCAAAATGTGTGAAACAGAGAGGAGGAATATGAATACAATCTGAAAAATAATTTTTATTCTCATAGAATTAATTTCAGAAGGTGTAAAATAACAGCATCGGGTATTCTGATTTGCTTACAGCTGGAGATATTTATTGCTGTTATATTGCCTGCTTCCCGGAAAGGTTCACAATCATAGCAGCCCTTGCATGGAAACAATGGGTGGAGCTCTATCATTAAGATTTCAAGGGGAACTAAACCCTAAACAAGAATATGGCTAGCAATGCTGTATTATATACTCTACCAACCCAGACATGAATGATCGTACAGCTCCCCAGCTTGGGTTGAGGCTTAGTTCTCCTTTAATAAAGTTAAGTAGAGTTTAGTTTTCAGCTTCCTTCTTGTTATTCACCCTCAAGAATAGGTTCAAAAACAAACTGCTTGCACTCAGTGTCAGACTGGGGCCCACTATGGCTGGGACCCACCAGGTTTTTTCCGGTGTCCCACTGGTCCAGTCCGACGCTTCTTGTGCTCCATTCTAAGAATACAAGGGACAAGATCCTGGGGGGTAATTGTGTCCCTGTATTCAGCACTTTGAAATTTTAACGCCTCCCCTTTCACCATTACAAATAAACCACTCAGAGCCAAACAAATAAATTATAAAAACAATAATAAAAGCTCTCATGACCCATCATGCAACGACTCGTTTTCATTCCATTTCAATGCATTAAGCCATCCGTCTGCCAATTTTAAACCGTTTGGCAATTGATTCCACAAAACAGTAAATACACAAAAGAACGCTATCCATTAGCCCAACCTCAGATCGATCACATAAACATAAAATAAATCAGAAATATTAGTTCTCCGAGCGTGCTTTCAGATGCGGGGGCGATTTATTATCTGCTGGTTTATAAAAACCCAGAAGGAGCAGTAGATAAAGGGATGAGTGTGAAGCACTGGCATAACGTCACCTAGTGGCAGGACCATTAGCGCCAAATTTATCACATGGCAAAACTCATGAATATGCCGCAGTCTATAAATTATATTTAATTTTTGTTTTCTATTTTTCCTGAGTACAACGACTAATCCAATGACTGGGAGGTTCTGCTTTTCAAACAAAAACAAAACAAGTGTTTTCCTTTAGAACAATGTAACTAGAGAACCGCAAGTTACGTTAGCCATTTTTCATCGGCAAAGGCCCATTGTCTCTCAGAGATTTCAGCTAATGAAATTGTATAAAAGCAGCGGACTGCTCGTCCTGGTGGGACTCTTCACATCTAATCTGTGCCCTGGCAACTCGATTGGCTTTGTCCATTCGTGTAATTCTGTTAGCCAGGCATGTCTGTGTAATTGGCTGAAATGGATTTTTGAATAAGTTCCCCGCTGTGTATCTGGAGGAAGGAGAGGATCAGAGAGGGGCACTTGGGTTTAGCTTTCTCTTCAATCATACAGAATAACTGGGCAGGGGTGAAACTACAGAGGAAGCAGACACTGTGGCTGCAGGAGGGCCAGGAGGTATAGGAGCCCCATGAGGCTCTAAATAATGAGCAATTTCAACATATATTGGTAAGAAAAGGACAACCTCTAGTTAAGTTGGGGGCCCTAAAATGAATTTGCTGTTGGGCCCATTGATGGTTGGGAAGGGTTTTAAGGCTATTTCAGTTACACTGTTGCTCAAGTGAGGACACCACACTGGCCAGATTGGAATTGGGTGGGGAGAGGGGTTGAGTTCTTCATTATGGGATTGGTTTGTAGCATTTGGGAAATGTTAAAGATTGTGTCTGTGTTAACATGATATTAAACTTTTTAGGGATCATTTACAAAGACCCTAGACGTGAACTCACCCCCATAGTGCTCATTCAATCATTCATATTCAGAGTCTACTAGGGTTCTGCACTTGTGCCAGCTAAAAAAAATCTGGTGCAGTTTGCAGCTCTGCTGTGGGTATGGCAGTGTTGTCCATAACAACTGCCACAAGGCACATCTAAAGGACTTAAAAGTTATGATAAAAAGAAGGGGGTATAAAGAGGGGGCTCCTTCATGACTCCCCCTGTTGGCCCTCTATGAATACAGACAGCTATATTTATAAAGGGAACGCAGGGTAGGGAGCAAAGAATGCAGAAAACATGACAGATTGTGGCCATATTTTGCACTTGATTAATGACCCCTAATGATACATTTTGAAGGATCATTTTTGAAGGGTCTTCAGTTCTGTAACTGTTGATGTGGCATCTCCAGACTTTCTTGAACACATTATGACCATTTCACAAGAGTTTAATAAAATCTGAGACAGCATTTTTGATCTTGAGCTTTTTCAATTTGAGTTTTACAAACTCTCTAGATTCATCAATCGGAAAAAAAAACTAGAAAATTTGAAAGAAAATATCTGGCCGTATTATCAACGTTCAAGCTGGGTCAAACAGACTATATTCAGAACAGATCAAACGCACAAGGCTCAGGAACCACAAGAAACAAGTTCTATCACAGGCATCAGTCAGCAGTCTGAATGGGTCTTTTATACTATTTGAATTTCGTGCCTTTGCGCGCTGACGTCACACATCAGCGCGCCTGCGCCTTTAAATATCACAGAGGCGCGCCGCGCGTGCCCTAGAGATTCGGCGCCTGCGGCCTAATGTGCGCCCATGCGATCCGGCGCCTGCGGCCTAACCAAACCCGCATGACGTGGCGGGCGTCCCTGCCTTCCCCCCACTAGACCACCAGGTATGTCTCTTACACCCAGGTCCAGAGAATTCTGAAATAAGTCAATAAGTCACCAGTCATCCAACTGGCTTTCTCAATTCAGAATCCTGAAATCTGAATTGAGAAAGCCAGTCAAATGACTGGTGAAATGTCTTCAAGAAAAACACAGCAAGTCCAGTTGATTTGACTTATTTTTACAGATCTACCATGACATGGTACCTCTACCAAAATTCTTTGTGAAAGATATAACTGGAAAAATAATTGAAACTGAAAATTTAAAAAACTTATTAAACCTCAAATGGTTCTGGTCAAGATTTTAAAGGGGAAAAAAAAATTTGAGGAAAAAAACCTAAATTTTTCAAGAGATTTACTATACCCCAAATCTACCAAAATTCTGAATAGGAAAATACTCCATCAAAAACCTGTCGAAGTCATGTAGAAGTCAATGACAGATGTCCCTGAAGTTGTTACTTGGCATTGTGATCCACACTTGTTTTTGTCGAATAATCTGATAAAATCGAGTTGTCTCTGCAACTATTTGATATTAATTCAAAAAAGTTGTGTGATTCAAACTGACACTCGATTTTGTGGCAACATTTTTTTACTTTTTTGAAAATAATTATTGATAAATGATTTAAATTCTAGGATGGGTGATAGGCCCGACTTGGTTTTAATAAAAAAAAAAAAAAAAAGAATTCCAGTTTTAGTAAACAACCCCCTTCAAATGGAAAATGAAGGCTTTATAATTTTAGCTTCAAGTTGTGCTTCAAACCAATGATCTCTTAAGGACCAAAGGACTTCATGAACTGTGTAAAGACAATATTGTTTCATTGTTTCATCATCATTTCCTTTGGGTTTGTCTTGAATGTTGAAGTTACGAGAATGATGAGTTACGAAGAGAAAGAGTAAGCAATTTGTAATCTCATTTACAATATTTACCACCGTTTCTCTGTTTCCACTTGTCAAGTCAAACTGCGGAAATCAGAAGGACATAAGAAGAGATCCTATTGTTCTCCTAAGCAAATATATAAATGTCCCAGTCCCAAACACAGGTGATAAACATTTCACAACAGCTCCCTATGAAATCCCAAGACCTGGAATAACAGGCACAGTAAGAACAACGCCTCGAGCCTGTGTTTGTCTCTGACACCATTTTATTGCTGTGAGATGTTCAGCACTACAGAATAAACTCTTGTAAATGACAGTTTTAAGCATTTCTCAATTTATGTCAGTCATACGTTCACCTTAATTGAATTTGCTTTTATTGCTTTTCTTATAATGTCAGCTGCCTATGTGTCTGCTTTAGACATCAATAAAAGAGTCTCATTAAATAAAATTTAGCTGTATATGTCAGTTTCTCATTCTGTTCCTTAAATCAATAAACTGTAGTGTTTCCATCCACCAGGAATTGGAAGCTAAGAAAAAAACTCAAAATACTGTTTCCAGGGCCCACAATGTGGGTCATGGTTGGTTGAGTGAACATAAAAGAATTTTGACTTGTTTCATTGGTGGAATCATATTGATAAACATAATGCCATTTGTTTGTTTTGGTGGTTGCAGTGTATTGGTCTAGGGTTAAATTGATGGAACAAATCGATTTCTAAGGCTTCTTTTCAAAACTACCGGGTGATTTATCAACGTTGGAATTCAACTTTTTGCAACCAATTTGATTTTATTTTGCACAAAACCTCACAAGTTTGACTTATATTTTCAAAAACTCTAATGTTTGGTGTTTATTAAACACAAAAAACTTCGGCATTTAAACTCTTACAAGTTCATGTAGAAGTGAATGGAAGTTGTCTTAGGCAAATTTCATTTTTTTTTAATCTGCAAGTTTTTCGAGTTTTTATGAGCTTGTAAACGTACAAGTTTTTGGAGCTTATAAACTTAAAAATTCTAGGAACAGGTATGTGAAAACCGTTATCCAGAAAGCTCTGAAATACAGAAAGGCAGTCTTATCCGAATAATCCGAATGATTTATAAAAAATTAATAATAATAAAACAGTAGCTGGTACTTGATCCCAACTAAGATATAATTAATGCTTATTGGAAGCAAAACCAGCCTATTGGGTTAATTTCATGTTTACATGATTTTCTAGTAGACTTAAGGAATGAAGAAACCCCAGGTCTCAATCAATCGGGATAACAGTTCCAAAAACTGTATTCAAGGTGTTTTTTCCATGATTATATTCAATCATTTTTTTTCTATTCTGATTTTTATATAAATAAGCAAACATTCGGGTTTTTAAAAAATTGTGAATTTATTCGAAGCAGAAAAAAACTCTGAAACCTCACAAGTTAGGTGATAAATAATCCCATAATACTTTAAATGATACAGCAACAGTATCAGTGTTTCAAATCCCCCATCTGTTGGCGAACTTAAGTCAAAATAATGGAAGCACTCTCGGATGTACAGTAAGTCACCATCTACATTAAAACAGGTATCAATATGTTGATGTGGGAGTTTTTAATGTATCTAGTAAGCATTGTACAATCTCAGTGTAAAAAAAGAATGTATCAATCTATCAGGTGCATCTTAAAATGCATCTCAAACTGGGGTAACTCTGGGCAAAAAGATTTGTTTCATCAAACAAGAATTCAAACAGGAATCCTTGAAAAACATCCATCAGTAATTCTTGGAGTTATGCATTGCCTATTTATAAAGAACCAAAAAGTACTCTAGAATGTGAATATAAAGTAAAACTTTGCTATATATAGAAAATCCACTTTTACAAAGTAAAATGTTACAGAAATCCCATTTTCATATAATTTCAATGATTTTGAGACAATTTTCAATGAGTAGAAAAATGTTTGACTAAACAAACGCTTTATAGCCGTATGCAGTAGGTTTTCAAGAGAAACTTTTGCAAACACGGCTGCAGTAGTTCCTTACATATGGGATAAAATCTGGAAAAAAATGGAAATGAGTTAAAATCTGTTGAAAATATATGCTTTCAGCAAATGTGGCTTTGTGGAGGGTTGAAAAAGCAAAAGGAAAATCATTTGACCAAAGACAATTTCCTATTTAATTTTCCAAATCCAAAAGGAATGGGATCCATTATACAGAAAGCTCAGAATTATGGTTACGCATCTCACATCTTAAATAATTCACACTTTTTTGAATGACGTCCTTTTTCTCTGTAATTATAAAACAGTGCCTTGCACTTGATGGTAACTAAGCTGGATGAATCCATCTTGGTGTATTGAGTTTTGCAAAAATGTATTTTGAAAACCTACCCTTTATCTGGAAAACCCAACATCCCTAGAATTCTGGATAACAGGTTCCATAGCGATGCTGTAAAGTTAGAAATTTGATAGAAACATTTTTTTCCAACCCAACTCAACTATGTACAAATTACAGCACTTGATTTAATGCATACAGACTGGGCACCCCTAGTTTAACTTATTCGAAGCCATTCTATAGTTGGAGATGTTTTCATTTGCTTTTTATTTCTTCTGTTCACTTATTGCCAATTGTCTTTGTTTTATGTAGAGTCTTATCACTGTTACTGGGGAGGAATTAAAGAGAAGCTATTTATGATTAATCTGCTGTTCGTTGTTGAACATCTGCTGCTGTTAATGTAATCCACAAAATGAGAGCCAAAGGGAACATTTACCCCTGAGACTTACAGAACATCTAGACACAAATAAGAGAATTTTGCTGGATAATAGTGCAAATGAATGATCTATCATAGTAACGTTTTAACATCTAGAAAATAAAAATCGTTTAAAATATTCACTGGTTTCAAAGGCAATTCCAAATGTAAGACACGATGGAGTCTTTAGGGGATTAAGTTGCATATCCAAAGGTCAGACAATAACCACACAAACAAAATGAAACATTTAGGACTGCTCACAATTTTTAGTCTTGGACTTCACTAGAACTGTAATAAATAAGGATAAACAAGTATGTTTTAGGTGTATTTTTTAATGAACTAACTCGTATTTGTATAGAAAATCTCTCTGCATCAAATCACTCAACATTCAACCATTAAAGTACAATCATTCCCATAGTTGGTGGAAACCAAAGCGATGCATTTTTTAGCCTTAACATTTTTTGTAACAAACTTTTATTAAAGATTTAGTAAAGAAGCAAATAACAATTTGGGCCTATCCCTGAACATCTTATAACTTCTAGAAAAATTTATGAAATGTCTTTTTGTAAATACAGGTATAGGATCCCTTATCCGGAAACCCGATATCCAGAAAACTCTGAATTACGGAATGGCTGTCTCCCATAGACTCCATTTTATCCAAATAGTCCAACTTTTTAAAAATTTCCTTTTTCTCTGTAATAATAAAACAGTACCTTGTACTTGATCCCAACTAATTAATCCTTATTGGAAGCAAAACCAGCCTATTTTGGGTTTATTTATTGTTTAAATGAATTTCTAGTATACTTAAGGCATGAGGACCCAAATTATGGAAAGATCTGTTATCCAGAAAACCCCAGGTCCCGAGCATTCTGAATAACATGTCCCATACTGTACTATAATACATCAAGATCAGGCCGGCCGAGGCAGCCGGACACCCTAGGCACCCCCATATCATGGGCATGCATGCCAACAAACGAGCACAAGGTCAAGGGCTCAGACAAAGGGTAGGCAACAGAAAAGGTACGAGGGCTTTTGTGCCCTATGTATGTGCCTCTCCCACTTAACCTTAGTTTCAGCCCTGATTAATTTCAATTCAAGGCAGGTAAAAAAAGAGAAAGAAGACACACTTCATCGTCAAAATGATGTGGTTGTACTGGAGGATACATTAGATAGATTCAAGAAAGGGTTGGATGTATATTCAGGCTACTGAAACAAATTCTTATATGAGCAAAAACTTCATGTTTCACTTGTCATGTTTCACTTATCAAAAAGCACTGTGTTGTTTTTTCCTGCCGAAATTCTAATACTTACATTGGCACTTTTTTTCTGTATTTTCCTCTGCACAAAAAACATATTTTTTTTTCTGGAAAAACAAAATGCGTGACAAAATTCTAATAATGATGTTTCTATTTTGTCCGATTTGTTTTTGGAAATTTTTTTTATAATTTTTGGCAAAACAAAAATGTTTGCACAAATTCATGAAACTTTTTGCCACTGCCAAAAACATGAAATTCCACCACGAAAATTTTCCACGCTGGTTTTATTTAGACTAAAAGGTTTTTTTTCAATCTAAATTATAGTTATACTAGTTTCTTGACTAGTTAAACATTAAGCACAAGCTAATAATAATGTCACTGCATGATATTTCCTAAAATATCTTGGGTTATTTATTAAAACCTGAAATTTATCTCTTGTATTTATCAAAACAAAGTCAACCAAACTCCCTTCCACAAATTAAACTAATTTATAAATATTTATGTTCTCAAAAAAGTTGGAGCCAAAAGACATTGTGACAAAATGCAAACTTTATCAAATTGTTGCTACAAAAACGTAACTTTTTCACATTATTGGATGAAAACTCTGACTTTATCAGATTATCCAGCACAGATCATGATGTCTAGAAATACTGTAACCTCAGGGACATCTGACATTGACTTCTACATGACTTTAAAAAGTTTGAGATGGAGTATTTTTGGGTTCGGATTTTTAGCAGCTTTGGGGTATGATAAATCTGTAACAATTCAAGTTTTTTTCCTCAAAAATCTAGAGTTTTTCCCTTTAAAGCCTCGACCAGATACATTCAAAATTTAAACAATGGTAAATTGTAATTTCACCTTGAAATGTGTTTACTGTATATAATGTATACACTATGGTCTTTGATTAAATAGTTAATTAATACTTATTTTAATAAAAAATAAAATATATAAGACCAATTTCATGTCTTAAAATCCCATTAAATGTATAGATAATAAACTGTTTTTCTCTAATGGAAGTGGAGCATTAAAACAACCTAAAGATTCTTTCTCTTTTAAAGTTTTAATCAAAAGTGTGGGCATTTAGAAGTGCGTCTTACTGGAATGAGACCCAAGTGAACAATCTCCATCCATTGCAACAAAACCCATATTCTTTTCTTAGTCTCAAAACAGAGCATTTAAGGAACGTAATTTAGAACACTCTTCCCTTGGGGAAAACAAATTAGAAACACAAATCAAACAGAATTTGTATCAAATACATTGAATATCTGGAGGGAGAAATCAAGTTTGCTGCCAGAAGCAAAACTGTTGAAAATGTGCAATGCATAGATAGAAAATGTATGCCCTAATCTGATTTTAAAGATGTCACTGGGGGGTTCCGACACCACATAAAAGATAAATGAATTTCATAATGATCAAATGAGTGCAAGGGGACTTCTGCTATCTCTATAAATTACAATAGGCAGAATAGCCTTTCTTTTAATTCTTAATTTACAGTTCTGAGTGAAATAATTAGAATTCATAGTCAAACCCATCTTTGAAACATCTACCACCTAAAATGACCCTCCTCCTCTATCGAAGCTTTTGCTGCCACCTTTCTGTCGATTCCATGTTGTACTCCATGATTTTAGAATATTTTGGGTTTTCTTGGTATTTCGTTTTTTCGGTTCATTTTGGAGTGACGCCTACACTCCAAAATGGCCAACAGCATTGACATTGATGTTATTAGTGATCATACATCTGTCTTCCAACTTGCAGTATAGGCACTCATATATAAAGAAAGACTACAAATCACTAGTGATGAACAAAAACGTTTGCCATGGTCATTCGCTACGTTTTGCGAAACTGCAACAAAAATCAACCATGCGTTTCGTTTTGGGCATAAAAAAAAAAGACACCCGTCAAAAAAAGTTGCACATCATAAAAAACACCCAAAGACTCCAATGGATTTGGCCAGAAAAAGTTGTCACATCAAAAAAGTTACTTGGCAAAAAAACTTTTCTTGAAATTTTCGCCATTTTGCTCATTTTCGCATGGATTTTTTTACCAAAGCATAACACAACACATTTGCTCGTTAGTATTCTTCATATTTCTTATTCACATAATAACAAATGTAGATGAAAGAAGAAAAGCAGCATTGATAGAGGATACATACTCATGAGGTTTTGAAGGGGGTGGCGGAAATAACCAGTGTTTCTGATTTTATATCACAACTAAATACAAAAGAAACTGATTTCTGATGATCTTTCCCAACTGCTTCCTTTGTGAGATTTCTAATGACAACATTTTTATTTGGGAAAGTAATGTATTTCTAAGAGTAATCATTATATGTTCCATCAAAGACTGCATCATGTAAACCATTGGATAGAAAACCCTTTTTAAAATGTCTTCTTCCTGTCCTCCAAGCTTTGTTCTACCTTTTGTCTGCAGACCCCTCCTTTATAGCTGGGGGTCCTAGGCTGGGAAACTGCTTTGAAAACAGTTATACTGCAGGTCCATGTTGTTCTCACCCAACATGAAGGACACATACAGTACTAAGACCAGGATGCTGAAAACAGGTTGAAGGCACTCAAAACAATTGTCCTCAGTGACACTAGACAGGAAGGTAAATGTCAGGGTCTTTGACAACTAATATATGTTATTAGGGTCTTAGAGGGTTTGAAACACTTTCATTTAAATAAAGCATAAAAATTAAAGTGTGCATTTCTAGGGTTAGGGTAGGTGAGATAGGACAGGAAGGTTTCTTTTTAAAAATAACGATATTGTTAAATGTTGCAGAAGAGATTCCTCCTTTTGATAAAGAAAATGTGTAAGGAAGTGTTGGGGGCCCATTTACTTAGCTCGAGTGAAGGAATAGAGGAAAAAAACTTTGAATGTTTTTTTTGGCTACTTCGACCATCGAATGGGCTACTACGACTTTGAATCAAATGATTCGAACTAAAAATCGTTTGACTATTCGACCATTGGATAGACGAAGTACTATCTCTTTAAAAACTTCGACCCCCTAGTTCACAACCTAAAAGCTACCAAAGTCAATGCTAACCTATGGGGAAGGTCCCCATAGGCTTGGCTATTCTTTTTTTGGTCCAAAAAAAATCGTTCCATCGATGGATTAAAATCCTTCGAATTGAACGATTCGAAGGATTTAATCATTCGATCGAACGATATTTCGTTCAATCGTTCGATCGAACGAATAGTGCTAAATCCTTCGACTTCGATATTCAAAGTCAAAGGATTTAACTTCGACAGTCGAATATCGAGGGTTAATTAACCCTCGATATTCAACCTTAAATAAATTTGCCCCCTAGTGTCACTTTAATGTTGTTACATTTCATCTCCTACCACATTCCCTTTGTCACATACGATATACAGTTTTTCATTGATTAGTGAATTTCCATCAGTTTTCATAAATCAAGCTGCCATGCTCCTACAGAAAAACATACGTATTGGCAAATCTGCATTTAATTTACTATTAGTTCTGTTGATGCATCAGATCACGTATTTACGTGTACATAAGCTCAGATCCGTTTTGACACTCATGGCTGCTAAGAGATATCCACTGTATGTTTCAACTTGCTTTCAACAGCTGTATTTTAATTGTTATAAAGAAGGTAGGAGAGGGGATAATCCATGGTCAATAAACCACTTAACACGTTAGCACTGTGCTACTGGATTTTAATCTTGAGGGCAATTTTATTTAAGTTTATTGCGTACGATTTGCAGTTACTAATAAAATAATAGACCATGAATCATGTTCAGAGGAATTGATAACAAGCAGAATTCAGATGGCACATCAAAGATGACTTCAAAGATCAAGAGAATTCATTTGTGCTTGATTTGTACATTGATTAGTACAAAGGGATGTGAATGTAATAGAAAGCATAAACAAAACGATATAGCGGAGTAACAAATAAACACCATGCCTTGACAATACCATTGATAGGCTGACGTGTCAGAGCGTCATTGGTAGTGATGGGCAAATTTGTTCCATTTCGATTCGCCACGAAATTCCTGTGAAATTAGCAAAACGGCGAAAATTTTGTCGTCGCCGATGTAAAAAAAAAAACGTGGAAATTTGCCATGAATTCGCCCATTATTAGTCATTGGTGGATGCTAGTGAAGAATATAATATATTATATAGTGCAACCCATCTTCAGGTTCATCTCTCTAAAGAACTAGTTAAACCTGTTCTACTACGGTATATCCATTTTACATATATTTTTTCTGTCCAATTAAAGACATTTGATCAGTCTTTTTTCACCAATTTTAGACAGTGGCCAATGAAAGAGCTCACTCGACATCAGGAGGATGTTGCTCTTCCATTTTATGTGTTCATAAGAAATACAGTATTTATTTTGTCTATGGCGACTGTTTAGGGTCACCTAAAGAATAAACCCTACTTATACATAATATATACTGTATCTAAGGCTATTCTTTCAGCCCACCTTGCAACTTACTTATGACTGACATTACAAGAACAGAAAACTCACTATGAAACGCTTTAGCTTTACAGTAACTCAAATGAAACCAAAAACCAAAGTCATGAAATCGCTGGAGGGCAAGAAGTTAGGAGGAGTGAAGCCTCCACAATGAGAAAACTAAAGACAGTTAACTATATTGTAAAAGTAGATGTGATTAGAAGCGGCTGTCTCTGGCTTCCTGAATAACCATTTCCTTAATATATATTGCTTTTGGACTGCGGGATGATAAAATCTCATCCAATGAAACGGCAGAGAGGAAACTACTGATGGACGAGATGAAAAAAGTTTGGATAAAGCAATGCAAGACCTGTTACAAGAGGAAAAAAAGTAGACTTTGAGGTCTCTGTTCTATTACATGTTGAGAATGAAGGACGTGTGGGAGCGAAGGGTCATGATTTAATCTGCAACAACCCCTTATACAAGTACAAACGATCTCCTAACATCCTTATCATGACAGTGATGAGCCAAAGAGTGTTGGAGAGATAGCGCCATGGGTAACTCCACATATTGCTCTTCTCTAACAAGTCATCTATCACCTTGGAAGACAAGGTAAAAGCTACAACTTTTTTTATACCTATGCTGGATATAGGCAGACCAAGGAATAGAACCCTAAGAAATATATTTGTATAAACCTACTATGTATGATGTGGCAATGTTTAATTGGTTTTAATAATATAAGGGTGGGTCCAAGTTGGATATAAATCTCTATGATCTGGTGTGTATCATTAATGCCTATGATTAAGTACCAAAGGGTATGAAACGCGTAAGGCAGAATAGCATGGGATTTGATTCCCAGGGCTCACTTAATATGCTGGCTCAATATCACAGGCATATAGAAACACACACACATCAAGGCCTTTATGTTCTTTACTTATTATTTCATGAGGCATTGTAGGAATGCCCAAAATCCTAGCCATATCCAACTGTTCCACCCTGAGAAGGTGAATCACAATTGGTAATATTGACACCGACTGTTTGTTATTTCATTTTCATGTACTGTAAATCTTCAGCATAATTCCTAAAAATATATTACCATTTCCTATGTTAGAATTGGCAGAAAATAATATTTATTAGTGAAAAGAAATAAGCTCTTGAAACTCTTCCATTGGCAACACCTCTCTCGGAGACAAGATGTTCTTGCTGTTGGCATCCCTAAATCCTCTGCTGCTTTATAATGGATGTTCTGGCTCTATCTGACGGAAAAGCGTCCTGCTTCTCCCTGGGATCCATTTGTTACTTTGGATCTCTTAATCTTCGCCTCAGTCTCCAGAGCTAATCAGCTTTGATAGATGGACCCTTATGTTTGCACCTTCCCGCGAGCCTCCAATTGCATTGTCCATCATTAGTCATCGGATCTGTTTCTGTTACTTACTTAATCCTTTGTACGGATCTAAATGGGATGCTGGGGGCAGAGGATATAAGAGCAGACTTGGAGGGAAAGGCGTTAAGAAAAAATGGATCTTTCAGTGCTGTTATCACATCCATTTGTCTGTGATCAAATACTGGGCCTGCCACTAACAATCCTAGTGTTCTTTCCATTGTTACTTTTTTATAGTGCATTCCTAAAGCATAGATGTTACAATTGCCAACTAAAGGTCAAAGCAGGGAATTTATCTACCCTAAAACTATATATATCTTGAAAATATGTCTCTAATAATTGACACTTCAATGGCTTGAAACTGAATATTTCAATCAGTATTTCATAATATTGTTCTTATATAGTAAAATGCAAATGTTGATTGTGTTGGGGTCCATGTAGTTATCAAAAATATCCTAGTGGCCCCTAAATAAGGGCAGTTATTGGCTATTTTTTAGCCCGGGACTTCCAGCCCATAACAGTCCAAGTTTGGGCCAGTCTCCAGACCAGTAATTATATAATAAATACCTACTTTGAAGCCATTGAGAGCAACATCAAAGAAGGTGGTGAGCAGCATTAGGGTACTGGTTGGGGATCATTGATCAATGTGTAAACATGGTGGAAATTAATTCCTTGCCATCACTAAGGCTGTTGTGCCAAAAGGAATTCAGGATTTGTTAGAAGTAGAACTAAAGCCTAAATGTGAAGATGGCTAGAAAGTATACATTTTGTACCTTAAATTTATTGTACCAGTAGAGAGATTGAACAGTCAAATGGATCCAGGCATTTAAAATTATCCACAAGAGCTCACCATCTTGCATCTCATTAGGCCAATTTTGAATGTCAGTGACATTGCACATGCTCAATGTGCAGATGAGCTTAGGAGTCATCAAAAAATCATCAAGGAAAATTAAAGTTTGCTTGTCATATAAGACCAGAGCATAAGCTGTGAATCAGTAATAGGATGGGGAGCTATTTGAAGATGGGAAGCTATTTGAAGCTTCTCTGGACCCTCAGATCAATAAAGGTTGTTGATGTCTTTGTCCAGAAAAGTGTAGCATTTTTAGCTGATTGCATTGTTAAACTTTAGCCTTTCTTTCAAATTCAGCCCATATTAATCCCTTTAAATACATCAACAAAAATTAAGGCATTAGGAGCACATTTTGGCCAAACTTTGTAAGCTTAGGTGCCACTTAACATTAAATGCATTAAATGCATTTGCCTACAGATGTTTCTGGTGTAGCCTGAGATATCACTATGGGATATCTTAGGCTACATGTGTCTTTTTCCCTCAGTGCAGCAATGTGTTTGACTACAGCCCACAGAAGAGTCATCAAATAGACATGTTGTTTATTGTACAAATAGTCAGGGCCGCCATCAGAAATCGCAGGGCCCCCTGGGCTGCGTCCACCACAAGCCCCACCTACAAGTCCACCCTCCACACCCCACAGGTCCACCCCCCACCACACACTAAAAAAAAAACATTGGTGGCTATGGTTCCCACATGTTAATAAAAAAATAAAAAAATATTGGTGGTCCGCGCCCCCCCATTGAAAAAAACATTTGTGGTCAGGGCCCCCCATTAAAAAAAACATCTGTGGTCAGGGCCCCTCATTAAAAAATATTGGTGGCTAGGACCCCACATGGGGAAAAAATGGTGGCCAGCCCCCCCCCCACGTAATAAGAAAATTGGTGGCCAGGGCCCCCCTTAAACGTCCATGTAAAAAAACTTGCCCCACCCCCAGAAGTTTAAAAAAAATTTGGTGCCCAGGGCCCCACCACACAACAGGGACCACAAAGGGTTACCTTTAGGGGGGCCCTGCCATGTTGTACTTACTTCATTAGTGTGGCCCATCTGCTGTCAGTGAGCTGCTAACTACAGAAGGGAGGAGGGGAGGACATGTGGCTGCATCTTCTTCCCTTATTGGTCACAGAATTTCAAGTCCTGGCAATGCTGCATGGTGATTGAATGAGCTGGAGGGGAAGTTCAAACCTCAGATATCCAATCCCTGAGCAGCTCAACCGGGACTTAAACTCAGTGACGAATAAGGGGAAGTAATGGACAGAAGAAACCTCCCCTTGTGCTCCCGCCCTGCCTTCCCGAAGTCATCAGCTCTCAGAAAGCAGGGGGCCCGGCTAATCAAGAAAGTGCAGCGTGGCCAGGCCCCCCTTACCGTCGGGGCCCCCTACAACTCTCCCCCTGTCCCCCCCTGATGGCTGCCCTTCAAATAGTACACCTGTAAAAAGCCTTACGCGTTTCGTGCCACTTCAGGGCACTTTATAATAAGCAGAAGGGGAAACCCCAGAAGGGCACAAATGCCCCTGTAATCTCTTTGGTTATTAATCATAAATAATGGCAAAATCCTTTCTCAGGGTTTCAAAGCTATTAACATTGCACAAAGCATCTCTGGCATACTAGTACCTTTGTTTTACAGATCTACCATTTGAAATAGGGGAAAGCCCCTCCCTCCAGACCTGGGGGTAAGATTCATTAGAAGAATATTATTATAAGAAATGAATTATGAAGAGGAGCAAATGCCTCTGTTCCCCAGGGGAAGATTTCTAGCTGCAGGTAAGATTTCAGGCTTTGCACAATCTCATTATCATTGGCAAATGCATCTCTTGCTCGCACGGATATGATAGCCCCAGAGCATGTAATATTTGGATAATCATCTGCGTTGCAGGCTTCATCAATGCTCCTATTTAGTTCCACATCTGTAGGAAAAAATAAGATGTATGTTTGTTCCCCTATTCCGTGTTAATCCCATTTTGTGTGTATTTATGATCTTCCGGCGCTTTGCTATCTCAATGCAATTTTATATAAGAGAATGGAAACATTTTTCTTGCAAATTAACTTAAAGAGGCACTAAAGGCAAAAGTATTGTTTTCTTATTTGAAATTTGAGGCAAAATGGAATATTTCTCTAATGCATTATCATTGTTTATTGGTTTAAGTTTCTGTGTTACAGTGATTTTAAATTCTGTATACGTCTTCCTTCTCTCTAGTCACTGTCTACTCACTATTAATCATGCATACAAGCTAACAGGGTCAGACTGGGGAGATTGGGGCCCACCATGCACATATGCGCGCAGCTCAGTGCACAAACACAAAAGTTTTATTTCACCGCAACCCCCAACAAAGAAGGGTTGTGCCACTATGTTATGCTGAATTCAGTTGCAGAGTAGTGATGGGCAAATTTGCGCCGTTTCGCTTCGGCGAAAAATTTGCGAATTTCCTGCGAAATTCGCAAAACGGCACCCGCATCTCGTTTTTTGACGCCGGCGTCCGTTTTTGACACCGGTGCCCGTTTTTTAAAATTTTCGCCAGCGAATTTTTGCGGGCGTTTCGCAAATTTTTTCGGCGGCGGCGAATCGAGCATGTCGAATAAATTCGCCCATCACTATTGCAGAGCACATAAATACACGGAGAGTACATCCATGGAAAAAATACCCTGGAAAGATATTATTTACAAGTCATTCTAAATTTAATAAATTCGGCAGACATGAATTCATGGCAAATTTCCATGTTTCACCAAAAGCCGCATCACAAAAAATTGTCGCGCATCAAAATTATTTTGAGTTGCACAAAATAAAGTCCAGAGACTCTGCAGTTCACTCCCTTTGCTGGTATTAAAATCTGTTCTCCTACAGATAAATTGCAATAAAGTCTTTCGTTTGTAGGAAGAAAACCAGCGCTATAAGCTCAGGGATAGACAACAAAAAAATAGTAATATATAGTGTAGTCATTTTTTGATAGTGTTACACCTCTTTGTGCAATTACTAGGGGGTGTGTACTCTTTCTTCCACCAGAGGGTTTAGTTCCTAAAAAAAGTTTCTAAAAATACACAAATAGTTAAAGGACAACTAAACCCTCCTAAAAGAACACACCCCCTAGTAATTGCACAAAGAGGTGTAACTCTATCAGAAAATTACTAAAAGACTTTATTAAAATTATTTTGATGCCCATTGACTTAAATGTGTTTTGCCACTTTTTCAATGTTTGGTGAATTTTTCGGCGAAACGAAATGCCACAGATTGACCATCACTACGGGTGAAACCACTTCAAGAAAAACACAGCAAGTCCAGTTGATTTAACTTATTTCTACAGATATACCACGGCCTGGATGAATGAGAATCTTCACAAATATACACCATCTAAAAGCTGTTGAGGTCATGGAGAAGTCAATATGAGCTGTCCTTAGCCAACTGTAAAATATTTAGTAATTGGAGGTTTTAGAGGTTTTTTTTAAGATTTATTTTTACGCTGGTAAATGAACAAAAATTTGGAGTGGAAGCTTTCGTATTCTTAGTCCATGTTTTTATTACATTTGTGCTGTTTATATTTGTATTATATTTTGATATTTGTACTTGATTAACCCTCGATATTCGACTGCCGAATTAAAATCCTTCGACTTCGAATATATTTTGCGCAATTCCTTAGATCGAATGATCGAAGGAATAATTGTTCGATCGAACGATTAAATCCTTCAAATCGAACGATTCGAAGGATTATCCTTTGATCAGAAAAACCTTGGAAAGCCTAAGGGGACCTTCCCCATAGGCTAACATTGGCCTCGGTAGGTTTTAGGTGGCGAACTAGGGGGTCGAAGAAATTTTTAAAGAGACAGTACTTTGATTATCGAATGGTCGAATAGTCGAATAGTCGAACGATTTTTAGTTTGAATCGTTCGATTCGAAGTCGAAGGTCGTAGTCGAAGGTTGAAGTAGCCAATTCGATGGTCGAAGTAGCCAAAAAAACCCATTCGAAAATCTAATTTTTTTCCTCTATTTTCCTCTATTCCTTCACTCGAGCTTAGTGAATGTGCCCCTTAGGGTGTTATTTACTACAGGGCAACCCTTTTGAGCAGGTGTTATTTACTAAAATTAAATTAATCAAAGCAAAGTCGACCAAACTCCCTTCCATGGATTTAACTCATTTATCAATAATTTTTCTCAGAAAAGTCAGAGCAAAAAAAAAAAAAATTGTGACAAAATTAAGCGACAATTCGTATAGTACGATTGATGTTCGGAAAACTTAACTTTATTGAATCTTCACTGCTAAAAAGCTACTGTTTTGGATTATCAGACGAAAACCCTGACTTTATCAGGTTATCCAGCACAGATCATGATGTCAAGAAACATCTTCAGGGACATCTGCCATTGACTTCTACATAACCCAGACAGGTTTGAGATGGAGCATTTTCAGATTTGGATTTAGCAGCTTGGGGGTATAATACATCTCTAAAAATGTAGGCTTTTTTCCCATGAAAAATGGACCCATTAAACTACATGAATTTGAATTGTGATAAATAAGGCTCAAGGAGTACTTCATGTGTAGCATCTATAAATATAATATCCCATCAAGCAATGGTTTTGTGTTAGGTTCATGTCAGGTCACACCTTGTTAGGTTCTTTCCCAAGGTAGAGGAAACACAAGAAAATGCAACAGTTGCACATGTAAGAGCAATGAGACATCCACCAGGATGGCCATTTTCTATCAAGCGCTGTCATTGTTTCACAAGGTCAAGGGTCATTTACAAAAGTGATTGTGAGTGCTCAAAGATGGACTCAATGTAGAGTTCAAATGAATGCAGTTCAAACACACCTTTGTTGTCCTCTCCCCAGGTCTAAAGGGCTGTGCACTTGTGCTTCATACAAGTATTACACAAAAGAACTATGCTGATAATTGACCATTTCAATGTTTATCTGTGTTTGTTTCAGTGGGAAAAAAGGCTTTTTATGATTTCAGAAGAATCCAACTTGCAGTTCAACTGAGGGAAGAAAGCAATGTGGCTCAGGCTGATCTCTGTTGTGTTTTCTTTATATCACTAATCTGGGACCGAGTTTATTGTCTCTGTGACATGTTCTATTTTTCTTAAGCTGAAGAGCCAATTGAATCAGCTACAAATCCGGCTCATTCCAGCCTGTTCAGTAATCTAATAATTGAGCAATGTGTTCCTTTCAATGCCAATAAACTAGACTTCATTCCCTTATTTGGTGGGAATCATGAGGAACAATACATTTCTGTTTAATTTATATTACAGTGAATAGTAATGGGCGAATATGTCCTGTTTCGCTTTGCCAACAAAATTCACTAAATGCATTGAAGTCAATGGGCGTCACAATCATTTTGACACGCATTGATTTTGACGCCAGCAAGAATTTTTATAAGCACGCCTGTTTTAGCCAAATGCATTAAAGTCAATGGGCGTCTGAAGAATTTTGACGCAGTGGATTTTTCATCTACGAATTTATTCGCTGGTGGCGAAACACGGAAATTCACCACAAGTTGGCTCCTGGCGAATTTATTCGCCCATCACTACCAGTGAACTTTGGATTGTACAAAAATGCAAATCTCAAGTCAAGTTTGTCTAATGCATATTGTTTTACTTATTGGCAAACTGTTAAAGAATGTCTGAGAGAATGTTCTTCTGTAATAGTCCGACACAGAATTATATGCTAACGGTATTTACTAACCCACTTTATGAACTCATTATACCAGTTTAAAGGTAAACAGTATCTATTTTGTTTAGTCAGTCACTAATATTCATAGTTAAATACCAGCACTACAAAAGGCTTTCCTTTGTCATTTCAGTGTTCTTTAGACAACTAAACTAAACTAAACAATATCTCCAAAAGTATGTGGACACCCTTTATAATTATAAAGCAAATTAAGCATCATCCAATGTCATTTGTTAGAATTCTCTGCTTTTTGGAACAGTTTAGAGAAGACTGTGTCCTGTTCCAGCACAATAATGTCCCCATTCACTGTCTGTATAGAATTGGTTTGCTGAGATGGGAAGAACTTGACTGCACAGAGCTCTGACCTTAACACAATTGAACACCTGTGGGATGAATTGGGAACAAAATTGGGAGCCAGGCCCAATACCCAACATTGTGGCCAATTTCTTTTGTAGGAATGGAAGCAAATCCCATCATCTATTGAAAAGCCTTCCCAGAAGAATAGGGGAGAGCAGAAGTACTTGGAACAACTATATATTAATTGGTTTAGGAATGAGATGTTAGTAGGCAGGTGTCCCCACAAGTTGGCCTGTATTTTATGAAGGCTCAATTTTAGGCTTTGAAAATCCAAAACTGTTGAAACCCTGAATGTCACTTTAGTTAAGTCACTGATATTGATACAGTAAGCCATTTAAGTTGTATTCAAAGACAAAATGTATTGCTATTTTATTATTATTATTATTTATTTTATTTATATGAGGACATAGAGGGTGAATTAAAAATAAAGATAAAATATTTGGAAACTATAGCAGAGCTCAACTTGACTTATGGCAATCTTTGCTTTTACCCTAAGAGACAGAAAGATAATCCTTGAAAAATCTATAGAAGGAATTTAATGCAACTACATGAGATCACTGCCTATCATTACTTGCCCCATGCAGAGTCTCCCTAATGCTCGCCATGGTCCCCGAAGATAAACTGGTTTGTGGGCACTTAAGAACACATTACCTAAGGGTTTCAAATGTGGTTTTTTTTCTGCTTTTACAAATTGTACCACAAAAATTGCCTGAAGATCCTAAAAAAAAATCTATGGGTTATGTTAGATCATATATTTATTTCCTCTTTTCCTTGTTCACTTCATCAATTTGCTCATAATGCAAAAAGGAAATAAATAATGCATGCAAGCTGGGAAACATGACACTTTAAGGTACAATATTAGTAGCAAAACAGTCCTTTGATACTTTGATACAAAAATGCCTAGAAAATCTGTGTTTCTTGTGGAAAATTAGACTTTAGGGACTGGAAAACCATCAGCCAATTGAAATTCAGACCCTCTGCTGGAGATAACTCATCCATCTTTTGTGCATAAAATCGAGGCGTATTGGCATCTATTGAGTGAGCATCTCTTTAATGTGTAATCTTAGTTATGTACCACTTAAGCTATGCCATATACATAGGATGAGGAGCTGGGAGTCTGTTTTCCCTCTAAATCATTGTTCAATGTCATGGACTTATCTGCCAACAGGCCCAAGCTGAGTCACTGCTAGTGTGCTGCTAAATGGATTGTAATATTGTACGTCTCTGCAAAGTGAAGGAATTTATCAGCAAGCTGAATGTGCTTCCATCAACAATGCTTTAGTCCTATGTACAGGAATGGAGTATAAATAGGTCCAACCATAAAATTTATAGCCATGTTATAAAGGATAGGATTCCTAGGTAATTAGTTAGAAAGCCTAAAATGGTATTGCCTGATTTCACTGGACCTATTACACTGGAGGGCCACAAGGACACCAGGTCATATTGCATGTACGAGATATATATATATAAGCAATAACCAATATCCAATCCCAAAAAATATGTCAAAGAAGCCAAAATTACCCTCAAATTCAAGCAAGTTATATTGTGATGTCCTCATGGATTCTGTGGTTGGACATTGATGTGATCAATAGACACCTTAAGATGATACACTGCTACAGATACTCCTTAGTTACTCATCAATACCTGACTTTTTTTTTCTTTGTAGACTTTGGTAAATTAGGGCTAAGCCAACTGGATAGGGAAATGCTAGTTCTAATGGTAACTTGCTTTGGAGATCAGGGATTTATACAACTGTTCATTGCGGATGGTTCCCTGTAACAATCTCATAATCAGCACTGACTTATACTGTATAAGTGAGGGCCTGTGTCCATCAATAGAAGATCTACTGGTTCATCATGGTCCTCTTACTATGGGTCTACCCTTGAAAATATTGAGACCAGCATGCTTTTTGCACTCTATTTAATTTAGTGATTAAGTGATTTCAAAATGTATGTATCAGCTTTACTGTTCCTTTTCTTTTCATTTTCTTAGCGCATTGACATGTGACTTGGTACATTTGTTTGCCTTGGGTACAAAGTCCTATGAAAGCCATGCCACCTTGACTTTGGGCAATAAGTACCACATTTAAACAAATGCATGATGATGTAAATGTTTTTCTCCTTCTCTTGGCAGAAAATACCAAATCAGTTGTCCAAGGCAGGAGCCTTTTGACTCCAAATGAATCATGTATGGAGGGGACCTAGATTTAGCCAGTTGGCTTGCTTTATTTGTCCATGTGGAAGAGTGGAGTATCATTTTTACTACATAGATAAATACTGTAGATAAATAGAACAGAGACATTAAAAAGCTATGCTGGATGGATAATGCAACATTTTAACATTTCTGGAATACCATTCCCTCTACTGTTCAAGCAATGGGTCAAAAACACAAATTACAAATGGAGCACTGACTATCCCAAGTGATTTTTGGAAATGTGCCTGATGGGTATAAAGTATGGTTGATTTGATCAAATTGCTCAAAATACTCTTTCATAAGCTCATTTATTTGATCAAATTTCTCAAAAAATAAAGATGCACTGAACCCTTTGAGCTTGGATTCAGCTGAATCTCAAATCAAATCCGAACCCTCACTATGGGCAGAAATAGTTGATGCACAGGCAGAACTCAGCAATGTGCACGCAAACTGATGAGCGGTATACGCACAGCAACATTTTCACTTTTTGTAGGTTTTGGATTCCGTTTACCCAGGTTCTTGGAATCACCTGAATCTGAATCTTGCTTAAAGAGGTTTTTGGCTGATTCATCAACCTAATCTTGGAATCAGTGCATCCCCATCAAAATACCCTGAACTCTTATAGGATGAATACATATCTCAAAAGAGTTCAACTTGAGAAATGTGATCAAATCAACCATCTTACAACAACAGTTCATTTTATCTTGAACAATTGAAATAAAATGAACCCTAGCAATCAAATTAAAAAAAAACTATCTGGGGTATCCCAAGAAGTCATTTGTAAATGCCAATGAACTATTTTATAACTGGTTGATTTGATCAAATGACTTGAAATACCTTGAACCCTTTTGAGACATTTAATCAGATCATCCATCCTTATTAATCATTTCATTGTATTTTGAACAATTTGACTAAAATTAAATTGGGGAATTATTTAAAAAAAATAAAAAATCTGGGATATCCCAAGAAATCATTTGGAAATGCCAATGAACCAATTTATAAGTTGGTTAATTTGATCAAAATACTATTTTGGGATACATATCTCAAAATGTGTTCAAGTTATTTTATCAAATCAACCATTCTATAAAATAACAGAAATATCAGCTTTTTGAGATATTTTATTACATCAACCAGTTCATAAAGCAGTTCATTTTATCTTGAACAATTTGAATAAAATGAATCCAAGGGATCTAGCTTATAAAATTGGACTATATGGGATATCACAAGTCATCATTTGGAATAGCCAATAAACTATTTTATAGGATGGTTGATTTGATGAATTGCCTTAAAATACCTTGAACTCTTTTGGCATACATACAGTAACTCAAAAGGTGTTCAAGGCATTTGATCAAATCAACCATCCTTTCAAATATCAGAATATCCCAAGAAATAATTTGGATTCGTCAATGTTCCATCTGTATCTATTTGCATCGACATGGTCTCTGTTGTCCAGGCTCATTATTAATTGGATGATTTTGCCTCCATGACAATGACTCATTTAGAATAAAAATGTCAGACTGAATAAATTTGTTTTGGGTGCAGCAATTTTATGAGAACAGAAAGTTCAGAAACAGGCACTCGCAGGAAACTGAACATTTTGCTACAACCAGCAGCTTTAATATGTAATTATTTTTTTACAGAAAAATCAAGTTGTCTCCTCATAATACTCTGCATTTTGGGCTTCAAAGAGTTCAGCTGGTGTGTTGCTTTTTAATATGCACGGTTAGCGTTGTTTTTATTTAGCAAGTTCTGCACCAGGGGTGCCCTCGATCATTTACATAGGCAGCAGACAGACATTAGAATACAGGGCATGATAATAAAACAAGGGAATGAGTGTCAGTGTGGAGCGAAGAAAGAGGGCACATAACCAAGTCTCCCTTGGGACGCCAGCAGGTTTATTTCATTCGAATAATAAATTATCTGAGCCTGAAGTGAATGATCATGAGAATAAGTCAGGAACGTGTTGTTGTGTTAAAATCAGACCACCAACGCATGTACCTTGCGGTTTGCTACAAGAAATGGAAAAAAATAATGTAATGCATTTTGTAAAACATTTTGTGTCTTTTTATAAAGCTAAAAAGGGAATTCTTGGCGTGTTTATAGTTAGCCCAGCAATACTGGCATATAATTAACACAGGGCATTTCAATGGCTTTATACTGGTATTTGCATTCGTAAATAGAGCATGAGTTACAGTATACACTTTTGAGCAAGAATTCTGGGAAGATACTGTATTCTTACATAATTTACAGTAGGGGGTACATTGTCCATTATGATAAATGAGTGATACTCAGAGTTCCCTGTATAACTCAGCCTGCAGCCTTGTGCCTTTATATGGTCACAGAACAACCCCTCAGTGACTTCTAATATCCTTATCATTTACAGTAGGGGGTACATTATCCCTTATAATACATGAGTGATACTCAGAGTTCCCTGTATAACTCAGCCTGCAGCCTTGTGCCTTTATATGGTCACAGAACAACCCCTCAGTGACTTCTAATATCCTTATCATTTACAGTAGGGGGTACATTATCCCTTATAATACATGAGTGATACTCAGAGTTCCCTGTATAACTCAGCCTGCAGCCTTGTGCCTTTATATGGTCACAGAACAACCCCTCAGTGACTTCTAATATCCTTATCATTTACAGTAGGGGGTACAGTACCTGTTACAGCAGAAGGAAGCACTACATGCAGCTCTATAGCAGAACAGAGACCAGATGTAAACTGTATTTGCATTTATGTATATTGCATTAAGCCTTTATGATGATATATAAAATAGTCATTCTTTTTATGTCACCATGCTGCTATTCATCTGTAAGGTATGTAAATAATGTACTTATTTCTTTCTGTACGCTTCATAAAAAATGTATGATACTCGTCTAAAGTCTTTAAAATTATATTCATCTTCCTGACGTGGTAACTTTGTTATAAGAGACCTCAAGGAAATCATAAGATTTACTGTGCTCTGTCGGGAATCGATGAAAGTGGCCAAAAGATTAACTATACTTATTTTATGGCAATAAATGCAATTAAAACGTATGTACCTCAATGTAAACCTGAAACAACTCTTATACACAGATCAATATAAACTGCTGATTCATCCCCTTCAGATCGTGCAGCTTATTGCCTATGATTAAGTGTTTGGAACACGAAACGCGTCAGGCTGTTTTGACACAATAAACTTTTTCACTTTTTGGAACATCTGCCTGGTGGAAGTTTTTGCCCTTGAGTGCCTGCTTCTATTCGAGAATTCGTGCAGCTTATTGGTCCATATATGGGGCTCAACTGATACCCTGCCTGACTGATATCTGGTCAACAATAAACAGATATATATCAGGTAGGTTAGAATTCCATCATTGTGTTAAAATAGGGATTTGTTCCTCTCCTTATGGACAGGTCTGCATTATGATCTGATGGTTGGCCCTTTGATGTATAGAATCAAGACTAGCGATGGGTGAATTTCTGGTGAATTCCCGCATTTCTCGAATTTTAAATTCGGTAAAATCCACAGGGTCAAAATGTGGGCACGCATCAGAATAGTAGTGCACATAAACATTGTCGCGCGTCAAACCATTAAACATTTTGAGGTTAGCTCCATTTAGGTCTAAATAGGACCTGCTCTAGTCATCAATAAACCCCCACTATTGTGATGGCTCTTTTGGACATGCCAACAAAACCATGCAGAACCTTTGACTGTCCATCATTAGTGATGGGCGAAATTGCCCTCGTTTTTGACGCTGGCGTCTGTTTTTACGCTGGCGCCCGTTTTTCGATGCCGGCATTCATTTTTGGCGCCAGCGTCTGTTTTTCCATAATTTTTTTGATGCTAGTGAATTTGCGAGCGTTTCGCAAATTTTTCCGGCAGTGCCCAGTCACGCAAATTTGACGCAAATTCGCGCGTGGCGAATAAATTCGCACATCACTATCCATCAATTGTAAGGTGGCCAGGATCATCATCATCATTTATTTATATAGCGCTGTCAAGATACGCATGGGTCGTAATGTTGGGAAACAAGTTAAATTTGTTCAAAAACATGGAAAAAGGTGGATTCATAGTAGGATTCATTGTGCTCCAAAGTCTTGCGCAGTAACATGATGCCGCTATCTTGATGCTATATTCTGTCCCATGGGGTTAAAAATTGCTTTGTATATTCCTTGAGATGCTTTCTCCTGTTTTCAGACATGGATGCATATGACAGTTTGTGTTTTATAATATAGCTACAGATATTCAGCTGAGCATAACTACTTTGGAAGCCCTTTATCAACCA
This sequence comes from Xenopus petersii, assembly GCA_038501925.1. Classification (NCBI taxonomy): domain Eukaryota; kingdom Metazoa; phylum Chordata; class Amphibia; order Anura; family Pipidae; genus Xenopus; species Xenopus petersii. The sequence continues at coordinate 192,585,799 of CM076674.1, read as the reverse complement.
ATACAATTAATTGTCCCCTCTATCTCATATGAGAACCATGTTCTTCAGACTTCCCTGCTTTTGTCAGTGCTAAACTGTTTTACCTAAACCCCCTAGACCTGTGTTAATTCACGTCTATCAATGAATTCCTGCGGCATCCAAGTGCACATGGATAAGTCAAGGGCAGGCACATAGCAGATGGCTTGGCAAAAAGTACAAGTCAGATACAGAAGCCTAGAGAATTAACTGTGAAATAAAAAGAATTATATAAGTAGGGCAGTGTTATTCACAGTCCATAGCCATACATTTAGAGAAAGTGATTTATATTTTTCTACAAACAAAAGGTTTACAAATTTTATGTAGCTTTAAGTGTCCCCAATTTCCCACCCTGCTCAGAAATAATGTTTTGTGAATCCTCAAGGTTGCTTTAGGTTTAAGGATCACACAATATTTTGATTGCTACTAGTTGTGGTGACCATCAGAATGACACTGTCGGCTGCTATTGAGTTCCCATTGACATGGACCATTCACAATTGGCCATTACTTCCTCAGAACATGGCAGTGCCCATTTTTAGGCAATATTTGTTCATGCTTGCCGACAGAAGTCATTCATATCAATGGAAACTAATTCATGGTTAGTAGGGATGCACCGAATCCACTATTTTAGGATTCGGACGAAACCCGAGTACTTTTTGAAATATATGGCCGAATACTGAACTGAATCCGATGCCTAATTTGCATATGTAAATTAGGGAAACTAGGGGGAAAGCGTAAAAAAAGAGCAAACTTTTTTAAATTAATTGTTTATGTGATGAAAAGTCACATGATTTTTTAAGTTTGGATTCGGTTCGGCCAGGCACTTGGATTCTGCCAAATCCAAATCCTGCTGAAAAAGGCTGAAACTTAGCTGAATCCCAAACTGAATGCTGGATTTGGTTCATCCCTAATGGTTAGTAAGGGCAGTTCAGCTGCATCCACAGAAAAAATAAATGGACAGATGTGTGAAAAAAATAAAAGTTTAGCAGATTTTGCAACATATGCTTGCTTGTCTAGTTGAGCCATGTATGAATTTTCTTCATGGTCAACCTTTATTATTCATAACTAGTGATGGGCAAATTTATTCACCAGGCATGGAAATGGTTTTGCAAAACTGCAGAGAAAATTCGCCTTGGGAACATTCGCTGCAACAAAAAAATTGTTGCACATCAAAATTAATCAGACGCCCATTGACTTTAATGCAATTGGACAAAAGAGCTGCGAGAATATAAATGGACGCTTGTGTCAATATTATTGAGCACCAAAATAATTTTGACACCCATTGACTTTGATGTCCCCAATTGACTTCAATGTGTTTCGCAAATTTCTCTGTGAAGCGAAATGGGACAAATTCGCCCTTCACTATTCATAACTCCCCCCACAGTTCTTCAGTTCAGTTTGAAATATCATCTCATTCTGATAATATGGTAAATGGTTGGCTTATTTCTGCCCATTTGTAAGCAAATAACAAATATTTTGATAAAATGTTTCCCGTTATTTAGAAAAAAATTGCAAATTTTACTTAATTTCACCATTATTTTGCATTCACCTAACTCATTTATTCATGCTTTAGCATTCGTGCAAGGTATTGTGAGTGTGTTAGCTTACTTGAGTTCAATAGTACATGTGGTCTGGTCCAGCAGTAAAGAGAATAAAAAATGAAAGACTAATGCTACTTTAAGGGGCAGATTTATTAAGGTTCAAATTATAAATTCAAATTTGAATTTTCAATTTTTTTTTGGTCAAAACTCACAAATTCAAATTTTAAATCAGAATTTGAATTTGAATGTGAAATTTATCACACCTTGACCCTAATTTAAATATTTGCCACCTAAAACCTGCAAAGTTCATCTACAAGGCAGAGGTCCATTGAACTATTTGAAGATGTTAATTGTCTTCCTGACATTTAGGTGGGTTTTTTTTTTTGGAGGAAAACTTGATTTAAAATCAATTCAAATTTGATTAGAATTTTCAAGTCGTTCATATTCGGTCGAATATTAGAAGTTTGAGTTTTTTCATAAATAACCTCCCATTCGAGTTGTGAGTATATTCAAATTTATTAGAGTTAAAAAAAAATCACATAATTTGAAATTTGACCTTTGATCAATTTGGCCCAAAAGGCCAATAACATATACAAACACCTATAAAAAATAAAACATTTTAATAATGCACGCCAGCTCTGGAAGATTGCTGAAAATTATATTTTCTTTCATTAAGAAATTGCATTTTTGTACCTAATTTATTTTCGGTTAAGGTTAGTATTAGGGTTAGGGTTGTAGAAAGTTCAGTCTGTAGTTCTGTATTTGTGTCTGGGAATACACTTAAGTAGATTCTACAGCTGCGAGGTGAGCGAAATAGGGGGTCACCGGAGAAAAGTAAAATCATACTTAATATGTAATAAAAGTTTAGCTTTGGTCCCTTTGAAAGAGGCAAAGTCTTCATTAGCCTAAGCTGACAATTTCTAGGTTGGCACTTTCTTTAAAACGGTATTACATGAAAATGCCCAAAAATAGATTTCTACTGAGTAAGAATTCACAGTATTAACTTGGAAGCAGCTTAATTCTGTTCCACGTAGATAGAAAAGGGAATGTCACCTACTTATGGTCACATGAGATTCCACATCAGAACAGCAAGTTAACTGACCCAAATGTAATTCAAAGTGGAAAAAGGAACCAACAATTTATTTGTAAATAGGAACAAAACTAATTTTAGTTTTTGAGTAAAAAAAAATACATCAAATAAAAAATTGGTTTAAAAAAAGTTACAATAGGACTTGTTGCTAGAATAGGCAGATTTTGGAATATAACCTTCTAGTAAAGATTGCATTATATATACATTGTAATATTGTTGCTCTTCTTTATAGCCTAATGTAGAGTGATGGTGGCCACCATTAGCGACAATTCATTCAGGAAATTAAGGCTCTATTTTCTTCTACGATTCTCTCCAGGTAGACACAGGTTTACAGGCAGATTGATCAAAATTCAGATTTTCAGATTTTTGAGTTTTTTTTCTAATTCTCCTGCTTACAGCAAAAAATTTGAATTCCACTAAAAAGTCAAATTTACATGCTGATAAATCATAGGGCATCATTTATTACCAGTCAACTGTAGGTATTGGATAATTTGTTTTCAAATAACATGAGCTCGTTCTTCATCAAGCTTGTGTTTTTCTTTTAATTGTGCATTTTTTCCCGCACATTATTCTTTGAAAGATAAATGTATATTTTTTTGAGAAAAGCATCTTTTTAGAAAAAAAAATATTTTTTGGAAAAAATGAATGTAATTTAAAAACAAAACACCAATGAAATTAAAAATGCGCTCATTTTATTTCAAACCAACTAACCTGTTCCCAATAGTTGATTGATTATATAGCAGCTCTTAAGCTTCAATCATAGAAGAAAATAGATCTTTGTTTTTTGTTTCCTGAATTTGGAAATTATATGATTGAACCAGGGGTGTGCAGGTCTGTAGTAGGGCAGGGTTCACAAGGATTGGGTGTGCCTTAATTGTTTAGCCTCAGAAAATACACCCAACAATCATTTGCTTGTACAGGTATGGAACCTGTTATTCTGATGCTTGGGTAATGGGGTTTTCTGGATAAGGGGTCCTTCCATTTTTAGTCTACTAAAAAATTATTTTAATATATTAAATAAAACTATCCAGATTGTTTTTACTCCAATAAGGATTAATAAAAAAATAATTTATATATTATTAAACCCAATAGGATTGTTTTGCTTCCATTAAGGATTAATTATATCTTAGTTGGGATCAAGTACAAGCTACTGTTTTATTATTACAGTAAGGGGCCTGTTATCCAGAATGCCCAGGACCTGGGGTATTCCGGGTAATGGATCTTTCTGTAATTTGGATCTTCATACCATAAGTCTACAATAAAATCATGTTAATATTAAATAAACCCAATAGGCTGGTTTTGCTTCCATTAAGGATTAATTATATCTTAGTTGGGATCAAGTACAAGCTACTGTTTTAGTATTACAGAGAAAGGGGAAATAATTCTGAAAAATTTGAATTATTTCATTAAAACAGAGGCCATGTCATAATCTGGTGTTTCCGGATAATGGATCCCATACCTGTAGTCTTATAAAAAAAATAAATTGGAATAAGCAGTAAAAAGAGCAATTGCTATTTACAAAAAAATATGGTATTATTCAGTTTTATTATTCTCTTAGGGGGAGCATACTTAAAATTCTAAATTTCCTTCAGATACTTCAGAGTATTTCCTAATTTTTTGTGGCTCAAATTGATATAACATTTTTCCAACATGAAAACAACTCTTGAGAATTCTTGAGCAAGTGAATTGAAAGAAAGATTTTCATATACACAAACAATTATTTGATAAATTCTTGTGCAAGTGAATTGAAAGAAAGATTTTCATATACACAAACAATTATTTGATAAATAGAAAAAAAACTTTGATCAATAGGATAAAAGCTTTTTTTTTTTTATACATATATGAAGAGTGAAAGAAATTGTTGACCTCAAGTTTTGATAAATGGTCTAGAAAGAATGATAAAGGCCTCCAAAAACTGTTCATTTTAAAGACTTTTAATCAAAATAAAATACTTATTTTTATAACAAATCTGCCGGCTAGTGATGGGCAAATTTGCGCCGTTCCGCTTGGCGGAGAAATTAGCGAATATCGCAAAACGGTGAAAAATTCCCGAAACGGCGCCGGCGTCTCATTTTTTTGACGGTGGTGCCAGTTTTTGACGCCGGTGTCAGTTTTTTCGACAAAAATTTTTTTGATGCCGGCGAATTTTTGATGCGAATTTTCGTGGACGTTCTGCGAATTTATTCGCTGGCGGTGAATCGCGCAAATTCGCCGTGAATTCGGCACGATTCGGCGTGAATAAATTCGCCCATCACTACTGCCGGCAAATGAGAATAAAAGGAAACAGGTAAGGGAAAATCTCATCAGCAATCTTCTAAATGAATAAAGCCAGGCCTGTTCTTTCCCATTGTATTTCTCAATTTAAATTCGAAAAAAAGTTTGAGTTTTTCCATTTATCGTTATTTTAAATCTGGGTCAATATCAGTAATTTCCTGAGTTTACCCTCCAGATCACTGATATGCTTTGTTAATAACAAACAGAGCGGTAAGAGGCGTCTATCGCACGACCCAAGTCAAGCTAAATGACCAAGGTCTCTGATCCCTGATTTATTAAGCTGTGAACGTTATCACTTATCCTTGACCCGGGAGCTGCAACTCGCAAAGTAATCAATTTGTCATTGGAACATTACATTGTGAAACAGAAGAAGGGAGTCTGGCTAACTCTCATTTAAAACTCATTTCTTAACCTTTATTGGAATCAATGTCCAGAAGATATTTTAATTTCATAAGGCGGTATCATTTCTAGTTATCTCTTCCCAGCACTGGTAATTACTTCCAACTCCAGTAAGACAGCCATAAGTGATTTGTTATGAAAAAGGTCCAGTATCCTCTTTCTAAACCCCCCCATAGGCTTTTATAGCATGAGAAAATGAGTGAATACAGGGAAAGACGAGCTTGTTTGCATTGTTTGTATTAATATATATATTGTATATGTGTGTATAACTCTAATCCTAATTAATATATACTGTAATATATATATATATGTATTATAAAAATACTATACATAAAATAAAGGATATGGTAAAATATACTTTACAATGTTGCATCTGCTCTAATATATGGAAAATTAAAATAGGAAGAGACCCAATACTAAAGAAGCAGTAGCCCAAGTATTTATAAAGATAAAAACACTTTATTAGGAAATACATAAATACAGTGGGTTTCTCTTTATTTCAATTTTCCGTATGTTCCAAAAAACGATTGGTAGCCCTTGGACTGGTGTTTTCCTGGGAAGAGACCGCTTTATACCTTTTTTCTACTTTATTTTGATCTATGCTTCAATATAAAATCTCTTTTTCTGTGCTACTATCCTCACTCAACTGCACCTGTCATTTCACAGTCCCTTCCTATTGCTACTATAGGCACCATCTCTCCCTACTATCCCACAGTCACACTCCCTTCCCAGAGACTATTATCCACTGTTACTATAGACACCATCTCTCCCTACTATACCTGCTATCCCACAGTCACACTCCCTTCCCAGAGACTATTATCCACTGTTACTATAGGCACCATCTCTCCCTACTATACCTGCTATCCCACAGTCACACTCCCTTCCCAGAGACTATTATCCCACTGTTACTATAGGCACCATCTCTCCCTACTATACCTGCTATGCCACAATCACATTCCCTTCCCAGAGACTATTATTCACTTTTACTATAGGGACCATCTCTCCCTACTATACCTGCTATCCCACAGTCACACTCCCTTCCCAGAGACTATTATCCACTGTTACTATAGACACATCTCTCCCTACTATACCTGCTATGCCACAGTCACACTCCCTTCCCAGAGACTATTATTCACTTTTACTATAGGCACCATCTCTCCCTACTATACCTGCTATGCCACAATCACATTCCCTTCCCAGAGACTATTATCCACTGTTACTATAGGCACCATCTCTCCCTACTATACCTGCTATCCCACAGTCACACTCCCTTCCCAGAGACTATTATCCACTGTTACTATAGACACCATCTCTCCCTACTATACCTGCTATCCCACAGTCACACTCCCTTCCCAGAGACTATTATCCCACTGTTACTATAGACACCATCTCTCCCTACTATACCTGCTATCCCACAGTCACACTCCCTTCCCAGAGACTATTATCCACTGTTACTATAGACACCATCTCTCCCTACTATACCTGCTATCCCACAGTCACACTCCCTTCCCAGAGACTATTACCCCACTGTTACTATAGGCACCATCTCTCCCTACTATACCTGCTATCCCACAGTCACACTCCCTTCCCAGAGACTATTATCCCACTGTTACTATAGACACCATCTCTCCCTACTATACCTGCTATCCCACAGTCACACTCCCTTCCCAGAGACTATTATCCACTGTTACTATAGGCACCATCTCTCCCTACTATACCTGCTATCCCACAGTCACACTCCCTTCCCAGAGACTATTATCCCACTGTTACTATAGACACCATCTCTCCCTACTATACCTGCTATCCCACAGTCACACTCCCTTCCCAGAGACTATTATCCACTGTTACTATAGGCACCATCTCTCCCTACTATACCTGCTATCCCACAGTCACACTCCCTTCCCAGAGACTATTATCCCACTGTTACTATAGGCACCATCTCTCCCTACTATACCTGCTATAACCTTTTCTAAGTCAGGGCTACTTCACTGCTTGAAGGTAAATGTGCAAAAATGGATGCTTGCTAAACCCTACTTATTTACTGCATTTGCCCTAAAGGTCTCATTGGTAAGATTTAGGACTGTGATGCCAGTTAAACCTACCTAACAACTAAATTGCTACATCTTTAAGTTCTTATGTATTGAGCAGATATTAACCGAAAAAGGGGTGCATTATTATTATTATTTCTGCCTGGCCCTTAGAAAGAGATGATGTTTTTCTTTGGTATCGCAATGAATGTGTCAAATACCTTCTCCTGCTGCAGATGAATATGCCATGGGAGTGAAATCTATCTAAACTGTCATTTGAAAGCACATTTAGTGCCGACTATTCCCTGTCACTGCAGAATGAACCATAGACATGTGGCTAATGCAGTAGAGTAACCCAGCCTGTAATATGGGCTGGAGGGATGGCACACTCTCATCTCATGATACTTCAGTGACTATTAGACACAAGCTGAATCTCCCAGAATTATTATTTGGGGAAAGTGGGAACTTTGTCAAATCAGATTCCATCAGCTTCTTTCTGCTTTGTGTGTAGGTTAGAAGACTAAAAATATAAATTGTGAGCAGTATCTGCTTTGGTAATTTGGATCGTCATACCTTAAGTCTGCTAGAAAATCCTGTAAACATTTAGGGGCTCATTTATTAAACGCTACATTTTTCTGGCCAAGTTTTTAAAGTTGAAAACTGGAATTTTTAGAGGAAAAAAAACTTGACTTTTTAGACATTTATTATACCCCAAAGCTGCTAAAAAGCCAAATCCGAAAATACTCCATCTCAAACCTGTCAAGCTCATGCAGAAGTCAATGGTAAATGTCCCTGAAGTTGTTTCTTGACAACATGATCTAAGCTTGAAAATCTGATAAAGTCGGGGTTTTCTTCTTCAATAATAATAAATAAAGTTGAGTTTTCGCATTGACGATTCAATAAAGTCAAGTTTGCGGAGCGTCAATTGTATGATTCAAATTGTGGCACGAATCTGTTTGTTATGATGTTTTTTTGCTCCGACTTTTTCGAGAAGAATTATTGTTAAATGAGATTCGTGGATGAAAACTTTGTTTTAGTTTTAGTAAATAAAAATCGTTCGACTATTCGACCATTCGATAGTCGAAGTACTGTCTCTTTAAAAAAAACTTCGACCCCCTAGTTCGGCAGATAAAAGCTACCGAAGTCAATGTTAGCCTATGGGAAAGGTCCCCATAGGCTTGCCTAAGTTTTTTTGATCGAAGGATATTCCTTCGATCGTTGGATTAAAATCCTTCGAATCGTTCGATTCAAAGGATTTAATCGTTCGATCGAATGAATAATCCTACGATCGTTCGATCGATATTTCGATATTCGAAGTCGAAGGATTTCAATTCCTAGTCGAATATCGAGGTTTAATTAACCCTCGATATTCGACCCTTGGTAAATCTGCCCCTAAAAATTAGATTTGAGTTTTTTTAAAAATTCAAATTCGATTTTCGATTTATCATACACTGGAATTGGACTATTTGACCACCTTTAACCTGCCAAATTGCTGTTTTAGTCTATGGAAGATGTGCCTGGTAGTGATGGCAGGCATGAATTTGCGGCGAATTTGCCTGTGTATATAAATTCACGACTTTGCTGCACAAATTTGCCGGCGTCACGATTTCAACGCCAGCGTTAAAGTTTTTTTGACGCCGGCATCAATAAACGGACGCCTATTGACTTTAATGGGCACCAGCATCAACTTTAATTGATTGCCGTTTTGCGAATTTTTCACCAGTTTCGCAAATTTCGATGGAAATTCGCAAAATTCATGGCAAAGCAAAACGGGACAAATCCGCCCATCCTTAGTGCCTGGGGGTTTATTTGGAGAAAAAAACTTGAATTGAATTTATTCAAATTCAATTCAAATTTCATTTCGATCCTATTCACCCGAGTTTGCCAAATTAGATTTTTTTAATAAATTGCAATTGGTCGAAATTCGAGTTCATGTGAGTTTATGGCAGTTTTAAATAACTCCCATGAACTTGAAACTCGACCCTTGATAAATCTGCCCCTAAATAAATCTCAAATTTTTTAAATTTTTAGAGAAATAAAAAAAAAACATGAATGTTTAGAGAAAAAATAAGATTTGTGAAAAAATACAAATCCCAATCTGTAGTAAATCAGCTCCTAAATGAGGATAAAATTATTGACTGATGAAGCTTGTCAATAAAATAAAATAATTTCATATTTCATACCACAGAAAAATAATTACGTACAATTATCAGGTTGACAGTTTTACACACTACAGTTTTTTTTTGTATGTTTGTAAATAGACCATTTCCTGAAGAAATGACTTTACAGGTTGACAGGGAACATCTAGACATGTGTTTCTTTATTGAGGGAAAGGAAATATATTCTTCTCTTTTAAATGGAGAAGTCAGGAGCACATCCCTAGTTAGAGGGATGAAAACGGAAGTGTAGGCAATTAAACTGAGCAAATTGGGTCTTTAATCACCCTGACCGCATTTTATTGAGTTAGACAGAAGTCTGTTCAGGTTGACGGTAGAAATTGCATCAGTGTATTTCCTAGCTCCCAAACAGTATGAAGAATCCATCATTTTCCCATTAGTTTGGTCTTTCCTCCAAGGCCTCTACTTTATAGTGAGTCAAATCCCAGTATTATTCATTTACTCTGTGAAAAGATGAAACTCAGCAGGTGTAATACTGAGAAATGTGTGACATTTAGGGGCCGATTCACTCAGCTCGAGTGAAGGGTTCGAATGAAAAATACTTCGAATTTCGAAGTATTTTTTGGGTACTTCGACCATCGAATTGGTTAAATTCGATCGAATTCGATCGAAGTCGAACGAAATCGAACGATTCGAAGTAAAAATCGTTCGACTATTCGACCATTCGATAGTCGAAGTACTTGCCCTTTAAAAAAAACTTCGACCCCCTACTTCGGCAGATAAAAGCTACCGAAGTCAATGTTAGCCTATGGGGAAGGTCCCCATAGGCTTGCTAACCTTTTTTTGATCGAAGGATTTTCCTTCGATCGTTTGATTAAAATCCTTCGAATCGTTCGATTCGAAGGATTTAATCGTTCGATCGAACGAAAAATCCTTCGATCGTTCGATCGCAGGATTTGCGCTAAATCCTTCGACTTCGATATTCGAAGTCGAAGGATTTCAATTCGAGGGTCGAATTTCGAAGTATTTTTAACTTCGAAATTCGACCCTTCGTGAATCGGCCCCCTAGAGACACATAGCCATTCAGTTAAATCGCTGCATTTCCTCTTATTGTCTGACTACATGACTTCTATCCATTTACTGGCTATGAAAAAGCCATATCAACATCATAATGGCTGATTTCTTCAAATACTAATTATTTTATTTATCAACTGCCAACAGTTCAGTAGGAATTGGCACAAACGTACATCCTAATGATAAATTTAGTCTTAAACATGTGTTCAAGCACAAAGGCTCTATTCTTGAGCGTTGTCTCATTACCAGAATCTGCATCTACAAGGGGTAGTTAGTAGTACATCATATAGTAAAAATTAAATGAATACAGAAAACAAAGGTACTTGCCTACAAGAAGCATTACCACTAAATTAAGCTAAATACCTCTGAGGCATGCCAGCCTATTGAATATTTCATCAATTGTCACAGTCCCTCCCTTGAAATAGGAGGAGCTTAACTGAAGAATCTGGCACAGTTACCAGCGAGTGTCTACCCTATGCTTTTTTGAACATATTCAGACGCCTGACCCTTCTATTCTAGTTCTGTGTTGAGTAGGATCTGGGAGCAGAAGTTAAGCAAAATCTATGGGCTTTGGTTGACCATAGATGATTTAAAAGGTTCAACCATTTTAGAAGTTGTCCAGATTTTAATGGATTTTACAAATATGAAGTTTTTATAGTATAGTATAATGGAATCAGATCATTTTCTCATTGATACTGGGTTGCCTTGCCCTTAAATTAATGCATCTACTTAGTATTTAATATTGACTCATTAGCATATTTTTGAGATATAGCATATGCTTGCTGGCCTATCAATAGAAGTCTATCTGGGAGATAAAAGTCTGACACCAGGGGGCAGATTTACTAATGAGCGAAGTGGCTAATGTAAGCAACAATTCACTAGCATTGCCATCCGCAGGGACATCGCCAATTCACTAACAGGCGCAAGAGCCAATCACTAGCAAACCAGACCGTCACCAGCGCATTTTTGGACACCCAGGTATATTTTAGCTCTGGTGAATGGGCGGTAATCCGCAAATTCACTAAAGTGCGGATTTTACTGAACTTTACCTCTTTCGCCAAGCGAAGTGCTAAAAAGAAGCGAGATCTTCCTCAATCTTCTGTCACTGACATCATATCCTGTGTGCCAAAAATGAATTAAAGTTCCAAAAACGCTGGCGACTTTTCCTTTTCTGAAGCAGAATTGCCCGCAAAAGTCCTGAAAAACTTTTTTTTGGGTAACCGGTTTTCTCCAGACATATAACATATGGAACATTCATTTTATAGTGGGCTAATGTGTTGGGCATTATATTATGTTAAATTAAGGTTCCCTGGACATGTATAAGAAAAAGTGGTAACTTCAAGCATTTGAGCCGACATTTATAATAAAGACGTCCATATAACTTTAAATTAGCTGCCGTATGCAAATTGACCTAAGTGCAAGATCACTAGCGAATTTTCGCAAAGCACAAACGAACGCTAGCGCATCTTCGCTATGAAATGCTCGTACTGCCGAAGTAATGGTAGCGAAAAGTCGCCAGCATTTGGCGCACAGGGCGCAACTTTGCATATTAGTGAATTAGTGTAGCGGTAGCGAATTTGCGCCTGGCGAAGTGGTGCGATGTGTGCGAAGCGATAGCTGGTGACAATTCGCCCTTTAGTAAAGCTACTTCCAGGTCTATTAACTCATAGCAACCAATCAAGTATTAGTTACTAATTATTTATTTTATATATATATTACTAGACCTGCTTCAAATTATGCAATTTATTGAATACCCGTACTTCTATTTGAAAAAAAAAAAAAGTGGTGAAATTTACACTGTTGGTGCTTTATAGAACATTCATTTCTAAGGTCCATCCGTTAAATTAATATGACTTAAAAATAGCTAGTAGAATTACTGTAGAGTTAATAGATCATTAAATATCTCCAGGAAGTCAGATCAATTGAACCATTATGTTCTTTGCAGATCTTGATGTATTGCCTTCTCTACTGATGATGCATATTATTCAAGGAGAAGGTGTATTCAGTTGCAGGAACTTGGACATGGGACAACATAAGAAGCTGGTTTTAAACATTCTAGGTTTTTTTTTTTCCAGGATTCAATATCTCAGTAATCATTAATATGGTACCCAAAGCAGTTTTTTAATCTGAACCCACAAAACCTCACTCTTTGGCAGATGTAAAATAAAGTGCATTATTTATACTGACTTATTTGAAACCTCCACGTGACCATGGAAGCCAAAATGAGTTTAGATGAGTAGTAGATGTTTCAGGAATATTTGCGTTATATCATTATACACCTTAAAAGAATTATTTTAAAAAACCCACAGGAGAACATTTACAAATAAGATGTTGGGGACAAATTGTAACTGCAAAGTATCTTTTCTTTGTCAACGTTTATTAGTGACGTTTCTGCAGATAAGTAGCAGCAGCAAAACACATGGCCCAAATTCACTAAGAATCGTAGTTGCGCCAGGCGCAAATTTGCCGCACTTCGCCAGACTTCGCCAGGCGTATTTTCGCCAGCGCTCCGCAAATTCACTAAAATCCGAAGTTGCGCACAGGGGTAGCGTAAGGTTGCGAAGTTGCGCTAGCGTTGATTCGCTATATAAAGCAAAGTTACGCTAGCGAAGGCTAATTTGCATACGCCGCGAAATTCAAATTTCAATGGAGGAACACGTATCTGCACTACAAATGCCTAGAAAACCTTCAAATCAGCAAATAAAATTTTTATTTTGCCCTACACATGTGCCCACTGTCTAGGTAAGTTGCCATGAGTCAGGAAATTTAGGGGGGAAGGAGGGGAGCCCCAAAAATATTTTCGATCTTTTTCAGCCTATCACCCATCATGTAGAAAACACGCCAGCGTTTTTTGGGACTTAGAAAAAAATTTGACTTTTTTGGAAACAATCCCTATCTACTCTATTGCGCTTCGCCAGGTCTGAGGTGGCGAAGGAAGTCTAGCGTAAAAGGTAGAGTTCAGTACACTGCGCAAGTTAGTAAATATGCGTAGTTACGTCACTAGCGAAAATTCGCCTGGCGTAAGGGTGCAAAGTAACACTAGCGAATTTACGCCAGCGTTCGTTAGTGAATTTGCGCAGTAACGAAAAATGCCAAACGCTAGCGAATTAACGCTAGCGTTCGGCGCTTCGGCGCTTAGTGAATTTGCGCCATGGAGCTTCTCATGATGGACAGATGCACTCCCATGGCAGTTACTTATAGATGACACCTATACATTTGTAACCCGTAATCAGAGGGCTTCCTCTGGTGGTGGCTAATAATTAGGTATTTATAATTTTATTCATCAGTTTATTTTCCCCATTGCCTTTTTTTTGGTGTTTTATAAGACAGACAGGTCATGGCTCAGTGTTGGTTAATAAATACATTTTTCTATCACGGCTTTCTTGTTTTTTTCCCCCTTTCCTGTGTGTGTTGTTCTGGAAAAAAAGAGTTAAGCTTGTTGCCCTCTCCTAAACGGATTCATATCAAGGACAATAGAATAATGCAATATGGCTATGGAGAACAATCAATGTCTTCTCATTCTGCATTTCCATCTTTCATTCTTTCCACCTTCCATTGTCTGTCACACAAGGTTTCAATGTTATCGATTGGATCGGAGCGGTTTCTCTGAAGTTCCCTCTTGTTTATTAACTGGTTTTATTCCAACGTTAAGGCATAAAAAGCAAAGCCGGCAGATCCATCCTGACAAGCCTTCTCAAAGCTGACCTTGTACACGGCTCAAACCCCTCTGATAAAAGTCTCCAATCATTCTGCTTATTAGGTCGGAAACAGACTCTTATAGGGTGGCAGGTACTAAAATGGCCCTATGGTGTGTTTTGATGAGCCGTATCCTCTTGTTAAAGATCAGGTGAAGGAGAGAAACGTGAGGATAAGTTAAATGCAAACGTCGTATTAAAATCTTAAATAGACATTATAGAGAACATAGACTCTCCCTCTTGCGTGCTCTGTGTTTGCCATGAAATACTTATTGCAATAATATTACAACAGGTGAGTAGCAATAAATAAACAGAAAGGCTTGGCAGCCAACACATCTGTAATTATGGAGAGATGGAAAAAATGTAAGGTCTGTATAGGGAGAAATCATAGTGGGTGGTGTGAAAAAGAATAAATATAAACAGAGTTTGATGTTGAGCAATATCTGAAGGTTTGAAAATGGCATCTTTTAATGCACCATATTGGCCAGCTCATGGCAAACTGATGTTCTGATTAATTAAAATCTTTGCACAAATGATCGTAACAAAAGGAAGTGGTCAAGCCCCCCTGAACGTCCTGTGGATCCGGAGGAGCGTGGACTTGCTTTGCCCCTGCTCATGTTTAGATCTGGGAATGAAAAGCAATGAGCCAAGTAGGGTTTATCAGATATCTCTATGGGCATATATATGGGTTTCGGATCCCTGTCCTGCATGTGGCCAGGCCCGGATTTGTGGAAAGGCCACCTAGGCCTGGGCCTAGGGCGGCAGGATTTTAGGGGGGCGGCATGCTGCTCAACCACACCCACATTGGGCCAAAAACACTGGAATGTGCTGGATTTTTAAACTCATTTTTAACCTTCCCATGCACCAATCCCCATTGATGAAAATTTGCACGAATAAAGGGAAGGCGACAGGGGCGACGAACGGCAGTGGGCCTAGGGGCGCCCATTATGTAAATCCGGCCCTGGTTGTGGCCCATTAGAGGGTATTCAAATCTGGCACAAAAGGCTGTATCATGTTATTGTGAGATCAGTTTTTGGTTATAAAAATAATTCTAATGTTTATGTGAGTAATTTTCTAATTGTAACGAAGATCACAGTTCTGTTCATTGTGGTAGCAAGAAGAAGTGGTGTTCAAGATATTTTTGGGTATTGATGACGGAGCAGTTATTTCTAGAATTTGAACCACACAATGGGCCAGATTCAGTTGAATGAAAAAAAATGATCATTGTTTATCATGTGAAAATCCATCAATGATATTTAATTCAAAAAAAAAAACTTTTCTCCAAATTCAGTTCCAGTTTTTTTCCCCATAGACTGCGAGATAACATTTTCTGAACTGAATTGCAGCTCAAATTTAATCGTGTCCATGACTTTTCCCGTGATGAACCTATTTTATCACGGAATTGAATCTGACCTAATGTGTTATAATTCCTGATTGGCGATTTCCCATAAATTATGTGAATTATGTTTCATCTGTAGTGATGGGCGAATTTGTGCCATTTAGCTTCGCCGAAAAATTTGCGAATTTCGCGCGATTTTCCCGAAACGGCGAAAAATTCGCGAAACGGCGCCAGCGTCTCGTTTTTGACGCCGGCGCCCGTTTCTCTGCGCCGGCGCATTTTTTCCGCGAATTTTCACGGGCGTTTCGCGAATTTATTCGCTGACGGCGAATTGCGCAAATTCGGAGCGAATTCGCGCCTGGCGAATAAATTTGCCCATCACTATTCATCTGCTCATATCTTTTGATGAATTTATGTGATTGCGATTAGCAGCTGTATTTTGTCTTAAATATCAACATTCCAGGCCCACAGATGACTCAACTATAGTGATGGGCGAATTTGCGCCGTTTCGCTTTGCCAGAAAATTTGCGAAATTCGCGAAACGCCGAAAAATTCGCGAAAACATCTCGTTTTTTACGCCGGCGCTCGTTTTTGACGCCAGCACTCGTTTTTGACGCCAGCACCCGTTTTTGACACCGGCGTCCGTTTTTCCTAAAAAACAATTTTTGACGCCGGCGAATTTTTTCCGAATTTTTCCGAATTTTTGTGGGCGTTTCGCAAATTTATTCGCTGGCGGCGAATCGCGCAAATTCGCCACGAATTCGCGCCTGCCGATTAAATTTGCCCATCACTACTCAACTATCTTTCTTTTATATCAAGCAATACTTTTACTTATACCCTATCGGCAAGTTTTTGGCGATGTTCTGTAACAAAAGTCTTGCGTATAAAGTACAATAAAACTGCTTTAAGTTCTCTGTCTACAGATAAATTGCTGGTAAACTGTGCAAACAAGAGACCCTCATCAATGAGTAAGAAACGATCCTTTTCATCTTACGGGAAGTGGTTCCAACAATTTGCACAGATTGTCTCAATTGACTATTTGTCAAAGGCAGAACAATAATGTATTTTGACCTACTCTCTGCTCTGTAACAAATGATTTCCTGAAAGTTGCCTAAATAAATTCATTAATCCAAATAAAATGACAATAAAAAAACAATAAAAAACACCATAAAATGCTTAAAACAGTGATTTAATCATATTCATTCTTCAAAAGTGATAAATATTGGTTTAATGTCAAATAGCCTGGACTCTTGTCTGATTAAAATCTTGGTGTTGTTTTTGTTTTTGGGTCTGTGCAGACTTGTCCTTTTGTCATGTTTCTTGATGCATCTATTGCTTTATCGGCTTGTTGTTCCATTAGTAGTTAATGTATTTATTGTGTATTCCCAGGTCACAGACTTGGAAGTCTGACAGATTAGAGGTAAATTACTATGTTGCCTGAAATGTTCCCGTCTTCATGGTTCTGTTACCAATGAAACCTCATTACAGTATCATTGTGTAATAACTTTTAATAACTCACCCAATACTACTTCGTTTACTATTGGTTGCTATCAAGACTGTTTTTACTACCTACTGAAAGTATAATATCTTAGGAGAGCTATCCCTTTTAAGAATTTCTTAACAAGATATTTAAGAAACTGCAAGGGGGTTTCCACTACCTGAAAAGGAAAAATAAGTAACTTAGAATAAATAAACGTTACATGTATATGTCTATGGATCAGGGAGGTGTAAGTGTTCCTAACACTATATACAGTATATGAAAGCTACTATAGTAGATAACATTAAGGCTTGCTGGGAAACAATGTTCAAAAGTTATGGATAGAGATTAAAATAAGTGTGTAACAAATTACAGGACACTTTGTGGGCAATACCTATCCAGCCAGAACTTAAAGGGCACCTGTTGGGCACATTATACCAACATATTATCCCCAACCAAAGGTGACTGTTACCCCAATGTTTCTATATATCTGTAACCTTGTTATGAGCTAAGGGGGCCCAGTCTGAAGGTCAGTTAGGGGGAGATTTGGGGTGAGTGCTTATTTGTACCCTGGGTACCCCTGGAACTATAGCAGGGTGACACCCCAATGTTTCTATATATCTGTAACCTTGTTATGAGCTAAGGGGGCCAGTCTGAAGGTCAGTTAGGGGGAGATTTGGGGTGAGTGCTTATTTGTGCCCTGGGTACCCCTGGAACTATAGCAGGGTAACACCCCAATGTTTCTATATATCTGTAACCTTGTTATGAGCTAAGGGGGCCCAGTCTGAAGGTCAGTTAGGGGGAGATTTGGGGTGAGTGTTTATTTGTGCCCTGGGTACCCCTGGAACTATAGCAGGGTAACTGTTACCCCCAATGTTTCAATGATTTTGCAGTGAGTCCAGTTGCTCTAGATTTACTTCTATTAGATGTCCTTTCTAGTGGTGACATTGTTTTAATAATCATCTCCTACCTTCCCCACACCTTTGGAGTCATAGCATCTATAGCTGAAACCTCACAGAGAGCCAAGAACTCAATTTATTTAAATATTACAAATGTAGCCAAGTTACCCCTAACCTGACTGACCCACACCCCAACCAACCCTTATATAGCCATACCCCGAGCACTGTAAGGTCACAGGCAGATAGGGCGGCAAGGGCAGCAGTCCGAGTGGTTAAACCCACTACCAGAAAGTGATGCCTTAATTTAACCCAGACAATTATGCAATGATATGACGACTATAGTATGTGAAACCAATGTAAACTTATACAAGAATAAAAGTAGACTGCGAAAATAAACAACAATAATATTAATAATAAATATATGTCGTTTCAGCCATTTCTCTATCCTATCAGGATCATCATAATTCTTCCTTTATTTTTCCCTCAGCAGCAGAAAAAGAATAATATGGCAGGAATTGTTGTGTGTGTGGGACGAGGACAGGGAAGCGTATTTATTCTGCAAGCTTTGTATTATCCAGAGGCGCAATTAAGGTTCCAGGATAATCTGATCAGGTTTAATGGAAATCACATTCAGAAGCACAAAACACCCTGTGTTGCCAGGTACAGGCGACAGCGAGCGCCTGCGGTTCTTTACCTGCTCTTAGATGTTGCTAATCAGCCTCCTTCTTTGTGCATCAGTAAAATGGATCAAGGCTCAGTCCCAAATGCACAGCAAAAAGCAGAATGCTGAGAGCCTGTTTCTCCGCTGTGTCCCCCAGGCTGTTTCCCTGTACTGGAAGTACCAAGCGACACAAGCTGATTAATACAACTCCATGCTCGACAGCGAGTGGACTGCGGTGCTGCCTTTCAATGGGCTGAAGAAAACATCTTAATTAACAGCAGAATTGAGAGATCAATGGAAGTCACTGCCGATACAGGACTTTGGGGAACTCTGGGCCAAAGAGCTCAATGCTGTATAGAAACTGACAGCAAATAACCAATAAGGAACACGGGGGAGAAAATGACTGATTTAATTATAAAACATCATGAAGAAACAATCAAACTGTTTAGAAGAGCCTTGCAATTATATGTTCTACTGTACAGTGAAAGTTTTAGGTCAATAACTTAATTTTTGGGCAAAAATTTCCCTGTTGACTGTTAAAGCATATCAACTTATGTAAGGGTTAATAACATGGGGAAAAGAAAGAGAAAAAAGCTGCGGTAGTTATACAGGGAACTCTGAGTATCACTCATGTATTATAAGGGATAATGTACCCCCTACTGTAAATGATAAGGATATTAGAAGTCACTGAAGGGTTGTTCTGTGACCATATAAAGGCACAAGGCTGCAGGCTGAGTTATACAGGGAACTCTGAGTATCACTCATGTATTATAAGGGATAATCTACCCCCTACTGTAAATGATAAGGATATTAGAAGTCACTGAGGGGTTGTTCTGTGACCATATAAAGACACAAGGCTGCAGGCTGAGTTATACAGGGAACTCTGAGTATCACTCTTGTATTATAAGGGATAATGTACCCCCTACTGTAAATGATAAGGATATTAGAAGTCACTGAGGGGTTGTTCTGTGACCATATAAAGGCACAAGGCTGCAGGCTGAGTTATACAGGGAACTCTGAGTATCACTCATGTATTATAAGGGATAATGTACCCCCTACTGTAAATGATAAGGATATTATAAGTCACTGGGGGGGTTGTTCTGTGACCATATAAAGGCACAAGGCTGCAGGCTGAGTTATACAGGGAACTCTGAGTATCACTCATGTATTATAAGGGATAATGTACCCCCTACTGTAAATGATAAGGATATTAGAAGTCACTGGGGGGGTTGTTCTGTGACCATATAAAGGCACAAAGCTGCAGGCTGAGTTATACAGGGAACTCTGAGTATCACTCATGTATTATAAGGGATAATGTACCCCCTACTGTAAATGATAAGGATATTAGAAGTCACTGAGGGGTTGTTCTGTGACCATATAAAGGCACAAGGCTGCAGGCAGAGTTATACAGGGAACTCTGAGTATCACTCATGTATTATAAGGGATAATGTACCCCCTACTGTAAATGATAAGGATATTAGAAGTCACTGAGGGGTTGTTCTGTGACCATATAAAGGCACAAGGCTACAGGCTGAGTTATACAGGGAACTCTGAGTATCACTCATGTATTATAAGGGATAATGTACCCCCTACTGTAAATAGCTTATAGATAAAGCCTTGTCTTGTGGGAAGGTGTCTCTGACCCTGAGTATTTAGCATCACTGACATAAAGCAAGACAGGCTGTGAGCAATTAGGTGTGTCATGTATTAATTAGAAACAAAACAGATAAACTAAGTCTGCATTTTATTTTCATACTAACTATTGCTTAGGCGTATTACATCCAAGCACAAAGTGACAAATTCATTAGCAAGGAATAATATCTGGTAACAAACGGCTCGTTAAATAACTTCTGACTAATGCAGAGCCCACGTTATAATTAGATGATATAATTGATGTAAAGTGAATAATACAGGGGTAGTTCACCTTTATGTTAACTTTTTGTATATTATAGAATGGCTAATTCTAAGCAACTTTTCAATTGGTCTTTTTTCTCTTTTATCGTTTTTGAATTATTTGCCTTATTCCTTTGACTCTTTCCAGCTTTCAAATGGGGGGTCACCGACCCTGTCTAAAAAAAACAAATGCTCTGTAAGGCCAGATGGCTGAAACTGCAAACTGGAGAGCTGCTGAATAAAAAGCTAAATAACAAAAACCACAAATAATAAAAAATGAAAACCAATTGCAAATTGTCTCAGAATATTCCTCTTTACATCATACTAAGGGCAAATTTATTAAGGGTCGAATTTCAAGTATATGGGAGTTATTTAAAACTCCCATAAACTCCCATGAACTCGATATTCGACCAATTGCAATTTATTGAAAAAAATGAAATTTTACAAACTTTGGTGAATAGGATCGACTCACAAATTAGAATCAAATTTGAATTGAATTTGATTTGAATTTTTAAAACTCAATTCAATTCAAAGCAAACAGCTTTGATCTCAGGACATCTTCCATTGGCTAAAGCAGCAATTTAAAAAAAAAAAACTCAAATCTAATATTAACAATTAACTACTTGAATTTGACAGTTTTGACCATAAAAAATTTCAAAATTCTAATTCAAAAATTAGAATTTTCACTTCGACCCTTGATAAATCTGCCCATAAAAGTTAACTCAAAAGTGAACAACTCCTTTAATCAGTACACTCTAGGTTCTCTCAAGTAGCTTCTTACTGTGGCAAACACTCTGCCTAATCCTTTCTTCTATTATCACGACACATTTCATGCAGGTGATTTATCAGTTTTCAAATTCACTTTACACTGATGCTGATTAATTAATCCCATTCATTTTTAAAAATGTAACAATACACATAATTTGAATGTTGAAAAGAAACCTCCCTTGACTCATAGGCGCAAATTCACTAAGCGCGGAAGAGCCAAACGCTAGCGTTAATTCGCTAGCGTTTGGCATTTTTCGTTACTGCGCAAATTCACTAACCAACGCTGGCGTAGTTTCACTAGTGTTACTTCGCACCCTTACGCCAGGCGATTTTTCGCTAGCGACGTAACTACGCAAATTCACTAACGCGACAGTGTACTGAACGCTACCTTTTACGCTAGACTTCCTTCGCCACCTCAGACCTGGCGAAGCGCAATAGAGTAGATAGGGATTGTTTCAAAAAAAGTCAAATTTTTTTCTACATCCCAAAAAACGCTGGCGTGTTTTCTACATGATGGGTGATAGGCTGAAAAAGATCGAAAATTTTTTTGGGGCTCCCCTCCTTCCCCCCTACATTTCCTGACTCATGGCAACTTACCTAGACAGTGGGCACATGTGTAGGGCAAAATAACATTTTTATTTGCTGATTTGAAGGTTTTCTAGGCATTTGTAGTGCTGATACGTGTTCCTCCATTGAAATTTGAATTTGGCGCCGTATGCAAATGAACCATCGCTAGCGAAACTTCGCTTCGCTTGGCGAATTAACGCTAGCGCAACTTCGAAAACTTACGCTACCCCTGTGCGCAACTTCGGATTTTAGTGAATTTGCGGAGCACTGGCGAAAATACGCCTGGCAAAGTTTGGCGAAGTGCGGCGAAGTTGCGCCTGGCGCAACTTCGAATCTTAGTGAATTTGCCCCATAAGGTTTTAGCCCTCAAATATTTAAATTTTTAAGTTGCAAAGTTAAAAAATAGAAATTGAGGTCTTTTGCAGTGACATTTTCAGATCACACCAGGGAGACCATTGATTAAAGTTCGAATTTTAGGAGCATTAGAGCTTTCTGAAACCACAATGAAATATTCTCTAAATGAATGCCATGAAAGATGTATGAAGATCAGAATGGAAAAAGTACAAATGGAAAAAAACACTGAGCTGTGTTCTAAAAAATACAAAAACCTTTTAAAAATTTAGATTACTAATAAAAAAAATCTAAAAACTAGTGATGTGTGAATACATTAGCCAGACACTAATTATCTGGGAAATTCTGCGTTTCGCTGCAAGCGCTGTAACGACAATTCGCAGATGAAAAAATTGTTGCGTGTAAATATTATTTGGATGCCCATTGACTTTAATGCGTTTGGACCAAATTGTCGCTCGCGTCAAAATAATTTTGACACCCATTGACTTCAATTCACTAATTTCGTCACAGATTCGCCCATTACTACTAAAAATCTCTAAATGTCGGAATGGCTTAAAAACAATGTCCAATAAGATCAGTGCAGCTCCTATTGGCTTATATAGGACCTGAACTGCTTTTACTTGGCAAAGTTTTGTATTCGAGTTTCTTACACTTAAATAAATCACAAATTTCTAATTCTAGTTTCGAATTTTAGAGAAATAAATAAATACCACAAATTTTGAGAAAAAATCTGATTCTTGAAAAAATAGAAAAAATAGAAATCTAAATAACTGGTCCCTTTGATATAACTATATCAAATTTCTAAATATTTTTTTTACTACTGTAATATTTGTGTCGATTGGAAGCAGATTTTAAAAGAATTGGAAAAACTTGATTGCATTATGTCACAGAAGAAAAACCTGATCCCATTGAAAATCCCAATGTTCCATTCATTTTTAAAAATTCAACTGTTGAAAAAAATAACTTGAATGGTACTTTTTCCATTGATAAATCATGAATTTTAAGTCGAAAACAATTTTGGTGGTTTCATCACCACCATTTTCTCGGATTGCAGGAAAAAAGACAGTCTTGAATTGAATTAAATTTGCCCTTTTGTGTGTTTTTGTTAAATAATTAAGACCCAACGATTAAAGGCAATGGAATGGCCTACAAATATAACATCTAAAATGATCATAATCCTAGAGTTTTCTTGCTCTATAAATAGAGACGGGAGTCCATGAAGGAAATGAAAAGTGTATTGCAGAATTCTGTTTTTAGTAAATATCCTACACATGGTTATTATTCTAGTAACCCAAGGTGGAACTGTCACTCTCAATAATCTCACTGGTATTGCTTATTGTTTCCTTTACAGAACCTGACACGGCATCTTTTTTATTGCACTTGTCAGAACTGGGTCATCTAAAATCCTAATATCCTAATTGGTAGCAGAAAATCCCCAACGCTTGTGTAAACAAGATGTTCCTTCCATGTTTCAACCTCAAGGACTACCAGTCAGGAAAGTGCCGGTGATTTGTATCGAGGGAGTGCTGGTAAAGATAGAATTAAACAGCCGCTAAGTATCAGGGCAATAAATCATCCCACACATCTTGATGGAGAAAAAACTCCTCAAACCCTGTATGAGCCAAGGATATGAGTAGAAGAAGGACATGATCGACTCCTGCCAGAGGTGGTTTCACTTCCCCTTGGTTGTCTTTTGGTTACCCAGCAATGTAAATATAACAAGAATATTAGAGAGGAAATCTATGATAAAAAGATTTCAATGACCTCAAAACTGTAGGACTGTAGGACACCAACCCAGTTAATAGGGTCATTGGTCATGGTCCTCATGGTTATTGGTGGCTTTTGTGTAAGTTCTTCTATGTTTCCTGTATACACCCATTTATTGTGCAGGTATGGGACCTGTTATCCAGAATGCTCGGGACTTGGGGTTTACCAGATTACTTAATACATTTGTAATTTGAATCTTCATACCTTAAGGGTCGAATTTCAAAGTTAAAAAAACTTAAAAATTCGACCCTCGAATTGAAATCCTTTGACTTTGAATATGGTATCAATCGTATTCGATCGATCGAACAGAATAGAAATCAAACAATTCAAACAATTTTTAGCCATCGATCGAAGGATTTCTATTCGACCAAAAAAACTTAGAAAAGTGCTGTGGAAGGTCCCCATAGGCTAACATTGCACTTCGGTAGCTTTCATTTGGCGAAGTATGAAGTCTACGGGTTTTTTTAAAGAGACAGTACTTCGATTATAACGATTTATACTTCGAATATAGCCTATTCGATGGTCGAAGTACCCAAAAATTGACTTCGAAATTCAAACTTTTTAAAATTCGAACCATCACTCGAGCTTAGTAAATCTAAAAGTGTAGTAGAAAATAATTTAAACATTAAATAAACCTGGTTTATTTCCCATAAGGATTAATTATATCTTAGTTGGGATCAAGTACAAGACATTTTGCAATGTAGATTAATTATTTATTTTGTTTTAATTTCAAGATATTAAGGGATACATGTACTGTTAATATGAATGAATTGTGTTACAACAGCGCCACCTGCTGGTCAGTTTCCCACCAGTCTGACCAGCAAGTAGTCAAGGAAGTTGTCAGGAGAAAGAAAGAGGCTGATGTTCTTCTGCTTAGGAAAGATGTGAGAAAGGTTTCTAATTTTATTCCTAAGCAGAAGAACATTCTTAGAATAGCCCCCTCATCAATTTTGCATTCACTTATTTTAAAGGTTTACTTATCCTTTAATGGCCAGGGAGATGCTTAAGAGCTAAAGGACACCTAAATGTAAAAGAAGTCTATACTGTGACACATTAAAGAGAAGAAATAGCCAATGTCTAGAGGCCAATGTAACAGATCTGCAATGAGACTAACATGGAGGCTTATCTGGGATCCAATCAATTGATGTTAACGCTTGACAATATATTCTTTCATGAAAGACAACTCTATGGGCCCAACATACGCCTCATTTACCATTACATGTGCCTCCTTTACTATTAGACCTTTAATTAACACATGCTAAATAAGTCAGCTCTAATTTATAGCAGAATCCGTTTATCAGAATGGCTCATTTATCCCTTTAAATTTTACGCACCAGTAGCAGGTTTATTATAAGCCAGTTGTTGTGCTGGAGGCAGACTCCAATATGTCAGAGCTCATACACCCAGTCTGGCTTGGGAAGTATAAACGTCCTCCAGACATGTAAGTAATAGCCGTACATGCCTGTGCATTGGTTATAAACGACCAGTCATTGAGGCACGCGTATGTAATAAACATTCATAAATTAAATACCCAGAAATGAGAATTTATTATTAAAACATATTTAATATTAAACACTCTCTGTACGGGATCGATCGTCCCCTCCAAAGCAAATACATCACAATAACAGTCCCCAGTCATTATCCCAAGACAATGTGGGTGTGTAGGGTTTGTACCTTCACTGGTTTTTAGTAATAAAAATATTCAGCCGCTCGTCTCCCGCAAATGAAAACGATTTATGTTTCTTTTTTTAATAACTGCCAACGTAATGTTCTTCATCATTACATTTTACAGCACGTCAAAGTAATGTGATGAAGGAAACATAAATCGCGTGAAAACGCTTTTCAATATTTATGTCGGAAATGCACTAAATATACAGAAATGTGTAGCATTTACTTTAAAAACAAAGATTTACCTTGATATTATTTGCATGGTGTTTTTCTCTGTAATCCATAACCTTTAAGTGCAGCTGATGTGCCAAAAGACTAACATAATATATAAATGCAATTGTGACTGATGGATAGTGCAGTGTTATTTAGTCCCACTCTCACTCCCAGAGAATTCACTCAATAAGGAATTTATTATTATGCTGGAGAGATGAAGGCAGTAATAAAGAAGGGAAGTGGGTCTAGATCTAGATATAGTTCCTAGATGTCAATATCCCAAACTGTTCATATTTAGGTTATGTCCCCCCCCCCCATTGCACCCCTGTTGGGGGTATATATATAAATGACTTCCAAAAATATACATATTTGTTCTTATTATCTATTGTTATGACATTGGATCAAAAATGAAGGAATTCACATTAAAATAAATGGCAAATACAACCACCCATAAAGCTTCTTTAAAAGCCCCACCAAAGAGAACACCATTTTTGATACTTAACTGCATCAATTGCTCCCCCCATTGGCTTTGACCATGTCCTGTATCTGACAGAGCAGAGTTTTCCAGCAGGGTTTTTGGCCTCCACATCTGGCTCCAGGCTCCCTAACATCAATCAAGGAGGAGCCTATGAACTGGAAACTGTTATGGTCGTGTTCTCCATTGTGCATGCTCCTGGTTGGTGGTCAATGCTGGGGAACCTGGATACCAGATGTAATGTGGTCAGATATGATGGTCAACAACCCTACTGTGCTAATCTGCCTTCTCAGGTCCGGTAAAGGGCAAGGGACAACCAATGGCAAAGCACCTGGCGTAGATTCAATAACGAGCGAATTTAAGCCAGCGTCAGCTTTGCACAGCTCGCCCCAGTTCACCAGGCGCAAATCTGCTATGACTACGCCAAATCACTAATATGCGGAGTTTCATCCTGCGTGCCAAACGCTGGTGACTTTTCGCTAGCTTTACTTCGGCAGTGCGAGCATTTCTTAGAAAAGATGCACTAGAATTAATTTGTGCTTAGTGAAAATTCGCTAGTGATCTTGCGCTTAGGTCAATTTGCCTATGGCAGGTAATTTAAAGTTGTATGGAGTAGTGATGGGCAAATTTGGGGCGAAATGGCGAAAAATTTGAGAAACATTGATTTTCGCTGAGGTTTCACGAATTTATTCGCCGGTGGCGAATTGCGGGAATCCCCTGCGAATTTGCGCCTGCCGAATAAATTCGCCCATCACTAGTATGAAGGTCTTTATTGTAAATATTGGTGCAAATGCTTGAAGTTACCATATTTCCAGAGAACCTTAATAAAGACAAGTTAATATAATGCCCTACACATGAGCCCACTGTAAAATGAATGTTCCATATGTTAGGAGAAAACCAGATACCCATAAAAAAAGTTTGTTAGGACTTTCACAGGCAATCCCGCTTCAAAAAATAAAAATTCACCAGCGTTTTTCGGATCTTTAATGCATTTTCGGCACACCGGTTACGATGTAAGTGACAGAAGATTGAAGAAGATCTAGCTTCTTTTTAGGACTTTGCCTGGTCTGAGGTGGTGGTCAACTCTGGCAAAAGAGGTAACCGTTCAGTAAAATCCGCACTTTACTGAATTTGCGGAGTAACGACCATTTGCCAGAGCGAAAAGTCACCTGGAAATAGAGTGCGAACGAACACTTGTGTCGGTCTCTTTCGCGAGTGAGTTGGCTCCTGCGCTGTTAGTGAATTGGTGATGTCCCTGCTGGTGGCAACACTGGTGAATTGGCACTACCCTTAGCCACCACTTTGTCCTTTAGTGAATCTACCCCCTGATGTTTTGGAGGGGGGAGAAAAAACAAAGAAAAAAGATAAAAATAAACAACTTTCTACAGGTTTGGGTTTATTCTGTTCCTTTAAACCAACTCAAAACTCCATTCTTCTCTTCGGTCAAACAAGTGAACCATGGCCAATCCACAAGACAATGTCCCCCCATTACCAACACCCCCTACTTCTTCACTTTGGTTCACTTGTTACAGTCCCCTCTTATCCATCATTCTGTCACATGGCAGAAGTGAATGGGAGAAGTCACAAAAAGACCCATGTCAGACGAAGAGCTTATTTGTCACTGTGTTAGGAGAAGTGATTTGCTCCAATGTACATTTATAAGATCACAAATTAAAATAACAAGTCAAACAGATGTGTGCCTTTCCCAGGAAGCAATCTTTCAAGAGCCACAGCAATTAGATGGCCCCCTAAGCACTTAGCGTTGGACAGATTGCATTTCAAAAGGAAAAATAAATAATTCTTTGGTTCTGGAACAAGCGTGGCGCGTCTCCCCTTCCCCTCCAGCGCCGGAATAAGTGACAGAGACAATTATACAAATTCTCTTAATTCTCATTCCCTTCAATTTATGTTATTAACATTTCACACCTTTATTCTTGCAGTTTTTTTTTAAAAAATGAGACATTTGCATGACTTTACACAGAATAACGCTACCTTGGGGCTTTTAGGATCTCGTTTTGAAATAAACCATTATAAATGGGTTCTTCCGCCAACGCACCTCTGGGCCTCCGAATGAAATGATAAAGAATGTCACCTCTTTTCTGCCCTTGGAAATGGTGAACAAATGTTCAGAACAACATGACAGATTAAAGGGAAACTGGCGTCACTTATTCTTCCTCTATTTAATCAAGTCTCACAGATGCTGCCAATAGAAGTGTTCTCATTTATTTATTTGCTTCCGCTTAAAAATCTTTTACATTACATCACAAACTCTGTATATAGTCTCAACCAGTCTCTCAACCAACATCACTTGATGTGAGTCTAAATGATCCCCTGGCATCAGACTATGCTTATTGGTCACATTCCTTACTGGACTCTTGGTGGTAATTAATACTCTTGTTTATTGTATGTCTGAAAACAGGATTGGTTCAAGGGGACTTCTGCTTAACTGCCCATCCCCAGTGATGTCATAGACCAGGGGTCCCCAACCTTTTGAGTTGGGGAGAAACACAAGCATGAAAAGAGTTCATGGGGGTTCCAAATGAGTCCTGTGATTGGCTATTTGGTAGCAGTTATTTGACTAACAGCCTACAGGAGAGACTGTGTTTGCAGTACACCTGGTTTTTATTCAACCAAGTCTGGATTCCAAAAATAAGCACCTGCTTTGAGGCCACTGGAAGCAACATCCAAGGGGTCGGTGAGCAATATGTTGCTCGCGAGCCACTCATTGGGAATCACTGTCATAGATGAACAAAAAGGGAGCCTTAGGTTGACTGTAGAGCCCCTGACATGGCCAACATTTTAAGTCTACATAATTGAAAATGCATTTTTGTAATTATCATCATCATCATCATTTATTTATATAGCGATGTCAAGATACGCAGTGCTTTACTGCAGTTATAGCAAACAGGGAATACATGGTGGATAACAAACAAGGAGTACAGAATACAATAGGGTTAGAAGGACCGAGAGATTAGAGTTTACAAACTAAAAGGTTAGGGTACAATTGAGACATTAGGATTATATAAACACTTTGTCATTTTTGATACAGCAATGATTAATTAAGGTACATCGAATAGGCCTCTTTAAACAGATGGGTCTTTAAGGAGCGCTTGAAAGTTTGGAAAGAAGGAGAAAGTCTGACAGCTTGTGGCAGAAAGTTCCAGAGAAAAGCAGAAGCCTGAGAGAAGTCTTGTAGACGAGAATGGGCAGAAGTGACCAGAGGAGAAGTGAGGCGAAGATCAGAAGCAGAGCGTAGGTTTCGTGAAGGAGAGTATTTGGAGATTAGAGATGAAATATAGGGAGGGGTTTCATTATTAAGGGCCTTGAATGTGAGTGTAAGTAATTTGAATTTGATTCTAGAAGAGATTGGGAGCCAGTGAAGGGACATACATATGGGAGCAGCTGATGTTGAGCGGCGAGATAGATGAATGAGTCTAGCGGCCGCGTTTAGAACAGATTGGAGTGGTGAAAGGTGACTTGTTGGAATACCTGTGAGGAGTAAGTTGCAGTAATCAAGGCGGGAGATGATGAGAGACTGAATCAGTGTTTTAGTTGATTCTGAACTGAGATATGGTCGTATTCGAGCAATGTTGCGGAGTTGAATATGGCAAGATTTTTGAATGTGTGGTGAAAAAGACAGATGAGAGTCTAAGACAACTCCTAGGCAGCCTGTGTGGTGGAATGAAAGGTGGTGTTGTTTATGGTGAGTGATATCTGAGGGACAGGGGAAGATCATGGAGGAAATATAATGAGTTCTGTTTTTGAAAGGTTCAGTTTCAGGTGGCACTGTGACATCCAGGAGGAGACAGCAGAGAGACAGTCTGTGACTTGGGAAAGGACAGAATTAGAAAGATCAGGAGTAGACAAGTAGAGTTGAGAGTCATCAGCATAAAGGTGATACTGAAGTCCAAATGAATGAATACGTTTTCCTAGTGAAGTTGTATAGAGCGAGAACAGCAGGGGGCCAAGAACAGAGCCTTGAGGAACTCCAACAGAGAGTGGGAAAGTAGTAGAAGTAGAGTTAGAGTAGGAAACTTTAAAGGAAAGGTCAAGCTGTAAACCATGAAAGAGCAGTGTCCCGAATGCCAGTTGAGTGTAGAATGTCAAGGAGGATGGGCGGAAGCCATTGCAAGGGGTCGAAGAGGGAGTTGTGAGTGAGATGCTGGATCAGGCATTTGTAAATAAGCCTTTCTAGTAATTTGGATGCGAATGGAAGAAGGGAGACTGGTCGATAGTGGGAGAGCTGGGATCAAGGGAAGGTTTTTTGAGGATAGTGCAGTGACACGAAACGCGTCAGACCTCATGGCGCTATGTTAATGGTGTACCAAGATGTTTAACTAAATAAAGGAAATTTGTTTTAAACTTCAATGTGGAAACAAGCGATTCTGTTTGAAAAGGATCCTGGAGTGCGCTGTCTAACGAATAATCTACAAGTTGTGGACACGTTTTTCCTTGGTGACGGACTCAGGGCGGCAGCACCTGGGTCACAGCATATCCTGGGTAAGATACATCTTTATCGCTGAATTTGAAGTGAGGCGAGCTTTTACCGCTCCAGTATTTACTAGTGTGGGGTCTGGGGCCTGAGGCACCCGGGCCACATTTCTTGAACGGTGAGCGAGTGCAAAAATTGGGAAATATTTATACCAGGATATGTGGATTGCAGTTTGTGAATTGGGAGCTTCCCTATAGTAGCGCCAGCATTTGTGTGTGTCTAAGTCTGATTTTTCAGTTACCACATGCCCTCAACCTTCAAAGAAAGTAATGTCCAACCAAACATGCCCAACCTGAGGGTAAATCCATGAGGGATTTATGGGGGTTTGGGTCAGTCTGTGTACAAGTATGGAACCTGTTATTCAGAATGATCAGGACCTGAGGATAAGAGATCGTTCGGTAATTTGGATCTTCATACCTTAAGTCTACGAAAAAATGTTTTTAACATTAAATAAACCCAATAGGCTGATTTTGCCTCCAATAAGGATTAATTGTATCTAAATTGGGATCAAGTACAAGCTACTGTTTTATTATAACACAGAAAAAGGAAATAATTGTTAAAAAATTGAATTATTTGATTAAAATAGAGTCTATGGGAGATGGCCTTCCCATTCAGAACTTTCTGGTAACTGGTTCCTGGATAACAGATCCCATAGATAATTCCCACCTTCATCTGCATATATAACTCAGATCATAAAAACCCGCAATATATTACTAGTAACAATTTAGTTAAAATAAATAGTATTATGGCAATTCAGGTAGTGTATAAATCACAACTGTAATAGAAACTGAGTGGGTCTTGTTGCAACAATTGCCACATTCTGCATATCCTAACTCAATCAATAAAATATAGTAGTCATGTTATAGTATCTCTTGGTCAGAAGACCTGGAGATACTACAACAAGCCTAAGATGACACTACCTGCTTTCATGTAATGTCTGCTGATATCTGTGTGACATCAAGGTCAATGATTATGACTTTTCATGTACAGGTCTTTCTAGTTTTTGATTGATTTCCCTCGAACTGCTAATCCAACAGCTCCTTAACCACTGGGCCTCATAAAACATCAGCAAGCTGGCCATCACTGACAAATATTACACAAAAAACCTACCTCTCTAACAAACAATGAAGTCTCTTCCTCCAGACATGGCATCCAAAAATACTGGTGAACTAGTCCTACCTAGAATTTTTATACATATCCAGAGCATTATGAAATGTTGGAGTGGAGATAGAGATAATGATTTGGAATAACCTGAGGTATCACTTTGGTGCAGCTTGAGATACAACTATGGGGTAGCCTAAGATGTAACCTTGGCAGAAGAGACATGACTTTGGGATAGCTAGAAATAAGACACTGGAAAACCTGAGATATGACTTTGTGATAGCGTGAGATACGACTTTGAGATATTGTGTCTTTAGGATAGAATGAGATAAGACTTTAACAGAGCTTGTGTTGTGGAGTTTTAACCAAATCCCCATCGAGACACGTCAATGTTGCTATTATAGAAAAGTTGAATGACAACACATATTTGGATAAATGTAGATTAACCATGGAGGGTGTAATAGAGTTCATATTTCAAAGAATCCTGTCTCCTACAAGACCCAACAAAGACTGGACAAAATATTCTTTATCCATACTCACAAACTATCCTTGTATGTCTCCATCCAACACAGACCACAGACAAAGTGCTTTACTGCATGCCCACTGAGATGGTTTTAAAAAAACAACTTGCTATCTCATAGTTACATAGCACCATGTTAAGTTAGGTTGAAAAAAGACACATGTCAAGTTCAACGTTAAGTCTGTATCTCTCTCTACAAGGTAAGTTTCAGAACTTATGAGAGGTAATGTTACAAAACTGTATTTAGTTCTTAAAGACACAATGATATTATACATTAAATGGGTTATACAATATATGAATACAAAACACAAAACAATATTTCCATAAGCATACTTATCACTTGAGATACAACTTTGGGATAGATGTTTGAGATGGCTAGAGACATGAATTTGAGATAGACAGAGATATGACTTTGGGGAAGTATGAGATATTAATTTGGGATAGTATGGGATATGACTTTGGGATAGTCAGAGATAGGACTTTGGGATAATCAGAGATAAGACATTTGGATAATCAGAGATAAGACTTTTGTACAGTCAGAGATAGAACTTTGAAATAGTCAGAGGTAGAACTTTGGGATAGTGATGGGCGAATTAATTCAGCAGGTTCGCTCCGAATTTATGCATTTCGCTGCCAGCGAATAAAATTACGAAATTGGCACAAAAATTTGGCGGCAACAATTAATAGACGACCATTGACTTTAATGTTGGAATTGTCGCTGGAAGTAAAAAACTCACATGCCCATACTGTGGCCACTCTTCCATTGTGTCCAATCCCAGTAGTGTGTTGGTTCCCTCATACTGGTCTCCAGTCCAGTAGACATCACATGTAGGGGGTTTGGTAGGTGAGAAAACCATTCTACACACGTGGGATAAAATTCACTGTCCAGCTTTATTCGGATAATCCGAATAAAGCTGGACAGTGAATTTTATCCCACGTGTGTAGAATGGTTTTCTCATCTACCAAACCCCCTACATGGAATTGTTGCTGGCATCAGAATTGACGCCAGCATCAAAATTCATGTTTTGCAAAGTGAAAAAGGAAAAATTCGCCCATCACTACTTTGGGATAATGAGAGATTTTTTTTTAGAGAGACTTTTGGATAGCCTGAGATATAACTTTTAGGTAGTCAGAGATAGGACTTTGGAATAGCCTGAGATATTGTGATACTGTGAAATAAAATGTAAGAATAATCAGAGATGTGACTTTGTGATAGTCAGAGATAGGACTTTGGAATAGCCTGAGATATTGTGAAATAAAATTTAAGAATAATCAGAGATGTGACGTTGTGATAGCTTGGGATATGACTTTGGAATAGCCAGAGATGACACTGGGAGAGCCTGACATAGTGTGACATATGATTTTGGGAGAGCCTGAGATGTGACTCTGATATAAAACTAAATCTGTGCCTTCTTTCCATTTTCCTTCTACAGCTTCCTGAGTTGCACTTTCTTAGCTCCATCTAATCTTCACTATATCCCCTACCTCATTTCTTTCTCTCATTTGTTTGCAGTTGGATATGATTTGAATCGTGCCCTTCATCTGTAGCTCCGTTCCTGACAGAACAGCAGGAATTAACAGCTAGGAGACCTCTATTAAAAATTCATAGTAATACTATTCTTTATTACTAATGATTTTTCCTTTCCTGTGGATTCAGAGATGTAAGTTCAAATATTAAACTGAAAAAAAGCTTAATTTTGCTTCAGTTACTGCGGCCACATCAATTAACAACAGAGTTTGCACTCGAGGATTTTAAAGGTTATTTGTACTTCGCAATTTTGCTTCACTCACACTTCCAACTTAATTGCATGTTCTTCTTTCTTCTGAAAAACAAAGATCAACGGGGGGCTGAAAAAAATATACTGAATTCACAAAAAAAGAAAAAATAATAATAATTTAGTTTGTTCCTTGCATCCTCAGCTATGAATGATCTTTCATGTAGAATGGAAGGGGCATCGGTCGTACTTTCGGAATGAAGAAAACCTTGGGCAAGATGGATTTGTCCAGCACATTTTAGGGAATGTCTTGCAATTGGAAGGGTAATGCGGAGGGCAAATTTAAAATCAGGAAGGAAATTACATTTATAAATTCAGAAATTATTTATTTTTGGGAAAGGATGTGTGCGAGTTCTCTTTTTATTCGGGGATGCATATCTTTTTGTTTTAACCATAACTTTTTTTAAACATTACAAATAAACCTGATCAAATTATAAATACATTTGCAAGAGTTGACTTTCCTCACTATTTTCTGTTTATTTTTTATTTATTTTCTACTTTTAATTTCTTTTCTTTTTACTTTTCCTCCATAAAACATTGTAACCTTATGGAATTTCATGCAATTTATTTTTGAACTCCAGCACTAGTATATGCCAGCTTGAGGTATAAGTAGTGATGGGTGAATTTGGGGCATTTCACTTTGGAGAAAAATTTGTGAAATGGTGCAGGCGCCCATTTTTTTTTTGAAGCTGGCAAATTTTTGCGGCGAATAAATTCGCCCTTCACTAGTTATAAGCCATTTGAGTACATTACAAGTGAAAAGTCAATGGGAGCTGCACTTATACTATGGGACTTTTTTTTGGCCATTCAGACTATTAGAGGTTTTCTAATTTTTTTTGCTAGTAATTGTCCAAAAAAATCTGTATTTTTTTAGCGCATTGTTCAGCTTTTTTCGTTCATACTTTTCATATTCAATTCTGTAAGAAATGACATGGCATTTATGGTTTTAGAGAAAATCAGTTAATTTGTGGTTTCCAAAACCTTTTAAAACCACTAAAATGAGAATGTTGATAAATGGGCCTCTATATTTCTCATTTAGAAAGAGTAGGGCAACGTGCAAACTAAAAGTGCAAATGGCCATATTTTTTCATGTAAATGTGATTTCTGCTGCAGCCACTCAAAAGCATTTATTTTCAGTAAACAAACTTTCAGAAGAATATGTATCTATGTAATATTTCTCAATATTTTTGTTTGGCATTTCCCTGTAAAATTGCACTTTAAAAAGTCTTCATTCGTTTACTAGTGCACTAAACAGGATTATCAGACCCAAATAAAACCTTGTCAGTTTAAATATTCCCCTAGTTTCTTGTAACGCACAGGATAGAATCCTAGAGGAATCACTGAAGACAAATTTCCTCCATCATTTTGTGTGTTTTGGGCTGTTTTGATGAATGTATGTGCCCGATGAGCATAACCAACACAGAGGCAAGTTATTAAAGCTTAATGTGGTCTTGCGGTGAATTAAATGGAAATTGATGACAATGAAGTTGACTTCTTCACTTGCTGAAATGTTCCAAGTCTTGGGAGTAGGTTTTTATCATAAGTGAAACTGCAACATCTCATCTCTTTTCCTCTCGCTAGGGATGTAGCGAACGTCGGAAAAAAAGTTTGTGAACATATTCGCGAACTTGCGCAAAAATGCGAGCGGTTCGCGAACGGTTCGCGAACCCCATAGACTTCAATGGGAAGGCGAACTTTAACATCTAAAAAAGACATTTCTGGCCAGAAAAATGATTTTAAAGTTGTTTAAAGGGTGCAACGACCTGGACAGTGGCATGCCAGAGGGGGATCAAGGGCAAAAATTTATCTGAAAAATCTGCCTGTGTGTGCTTGGAAGAGATAGTGTAGGGGGAGAGCTGTTAGTGATTTCAGGGACAGATGATAGTAAGTTTGCTGGCTAGTAATCTGCTTGATACTGCTCTGTATTGGAGGGACAGAAGTCTGCAGGGATTTGAGGGACATTTTAGCTTAGGTAGCTTTGCTGGCTAGTAATCTACTGTTCTCTTTAAACAACTGCCATACGTTGCCCTTGTAGGCATTGTTTGCCCAGTTTTTTTGGACGCAGCCACTGAAGCACAGTTGCCAGAAAAAATATGCCATATAAATGCTGAAAATAGTCATTTTTCGCCATACGTTGACCTTGTAGACATTGTTTGCCCAGTTTTTTTTGGACGCAGCCACTGAAGCACAGTTGCCAGAAAAAATATGCCATATAAATGCTGAAAATAGTAATTTTTCGCCATACGTTGACCTTGTAGACATTGTTTGCCCAGTTTTTTTGGACGCAGCCACTGAAGCACAGTTGCCAGAAAAAATATGCCATATAAATGCTGAAAATAGTCATTTTTTGCCATATACGTTGAGTCAACGTATGGCAAAAAATGACTATTTTCAGCATTTATGTGGCATATTTTTTCTGGCCTCTGTGCTTCAGTGGCTGCGGCCAAAAAAACTGGGCAAACAATGCCTACAAGGTCAACGTCGTTGACCTTGTAGGCATTGTTTGCCCAGTTTTTTTGGCCGCAGCCACTGAAGCACAGAGGCCAGAAAAAATATGCCATATAAATGCTGAAAATAGTCATTTTTTTGGTCGCAGCCACTGAAGCACAGTTGCCAGAAAAATTATGCCATATAAATGCTGAAAATATAAATTTTTTTGGTTGCAGCCACTGAAGCACAGAGGCCAGAAAAATTATGCCATATAAATGCAGAAAATATGCATTTTTTTGGTCGCAGCCACTGAAGCACAGTTGACAGAAAAATTATGCCATATAAATGCTGAAAATATAAATTTTTTTGGTTGCAGCCACTGAAGCACAGAGGCCAGAAAAATTATGCCATATAAATGGAGAAAATATGCATTTTTTTGGTTGCAGCCACTGAAGCACAGAGGCCAGAAAAATTATGCCATATAAATGCAGAAAATATGCATTTTTTTGGACGCAGCCACTGAAGCACAGTTGCCAGAAAAAATATGCCATATAAATGCTGAAAATAGTAATTTTTCGCCATACGTTGACCTTGTAGACATTGTTTGCCCCGTTTTTTTGGACGCAGCCACTGAAGCACAGAGGCCAGAAAAAATTAAACCAGTAGGGTTTGCACCCTAGTTTGTAACGGTGGCGGAGGGAGGAGGACGCTAAAGGACAGCTGTGTGTGGAGTCATGAGGCTTGAAGAGAAGGACAGCTGCATAGAAGTCAGAACAAGTCTTCCGGCGTGCAGTAACCCTCCGAGATCCACCCCTCATTCATTTTAATAAAGGTCAGGTAATCGACACTTTTGTGACCTAGGCGAGTTCTCTTCTCAGTTACAATCCCTCCTGCTGCACTGAAGGTCCTTTCTGAGAGCACACTTGAGGCTGGGCAAGACAAGAGGTTCATGGCAAATTGTGACAGCTCTGGCCACAGATCAAGCCTGCGCACCCAGTAGTCCAGGGGTTCATCGCTCCTCAGAGTGTCGATATCTGCAGTTAATGCCAGGTAGTCCGCTACCTGCCGGTCGAGGCGTTCTTTCAGGGTGGATCCAGAAGGGTTGTGGCGCTGCCTTGGACAGAAAAACATTTGCATGTCTGATGTTACAGACCGGCCAAAGGGCTTTGTCCTTGCAGGTGTGCTCGTGGCAGGATTACTGGCACCTCTGCCCCTGGAATGTTGATGAGTTCCTGAAGTGACATCACCCTTAAAAGCATTGTACAACATGTTTTGCAGGCTGGTTTGTAAATGCCGCATCTTTTCGGACTTGTGGTATGTTGGTAACATTTCTGCCACTTTATGCTTGTACCGAGGGTCTAGTAGCGTTGCGACCCAGTACAGGTCCTTCTCCTTAAGCCTCTTGATACGGGGGTCCTTCAACAGGCATGCCAGCATGAAAGACCCCATTCTCACAAGGTTGGATGCAGAGCTATCCATCTCCGCTTCCTCATTATCAAGGACTGCATCATCCACGGTCTCCTCCCCCCAGCCACGTACAAGACCAGGGGTCCCCAAAAGGTCACCACTAGCCCCCTGGGAAGCCTGCTCCTGTTGGTCCTCCTCCTCCTCCTCCACAAAGCCACCTTCCTCCTCTGACTCCACTTCTGGCACCTCTCCCTGCGTTGCAGCAGGTGCCTGGGTTCGTTCTGGTGATTGCGACCATAAATCGTGCGCTTCCAGCTCCTCGTCACGCTGGTCTACAGCCTCATCTGTCACTCGTCGCACGGCACGCTCCAGGAAGAAAGCGAAGGGTATTAGGTCGCTGATGGTGCCTTCGGTGCGACTGACCATATTTGTCACCTCTTCAAAAGGTCGCATGAGCCTGCAGGCATCGCGCATAAGCACCCAGTAACGGGGGAAAAAAATCCCCAGCTCTGCAGATCCAGTCCTACCACCCAGTTCAAAAAGGTACTCGTTGACGGCCCTTTGTTGTTGCAGCAGACGTTCCAACATAAGGAGCGTTGAATTCCAGCGAGTCTGGCTGTCAGAAATCAAACGCCTGACTGGCATGTTGTAGCGCTGCTGAATGTCAGCAAGGCGTGCCATGGCTGTGTAGGAACGTCTGAAATGGGCCGACACCTTTCTGGACTGGGTGAGAACGTCCTGGAATCCTGGGTACTTGGAGACAAAACGTTGGACTATTAAATTTAACACATGTGCCATGCAGGGCACATGTGTTAAATTTCCCAGTCTCAACGCTGCCAACAGATTGCTTCCATTGTCACACACCACTTTTCCGATCTGCAGTTGGTGTGGGGTCAGCCACCGATCGGCCTGTGACTGCAGAGATGACAGGAGTACAGATCCGGTATGGTTTTTGCTTTCCAGGCACGTCATCCCCAAGACAGCGTGACAACGGCGTACCTGGCACGTCGAATAGCCTAGGGGGAGCTGGGGGTGCACAGGTGTGGAGGAGGAGAAGGAGGACCCAGCAGCAGAGTAAGAAGAAGAAGAGGAAGAAGACGAGGTAGAGAGCGATGGAGGAGTAGAGGTGGTGGCAGAACCGCGTGCAATCCGTGGCGGTGACACCAACTCCACTGTTGTTGTTGTTGTTGAGCTACCCATTCCCTGCTTCCCATTCCCAGCCATTACCAAGTTCACCCAGTGGGCAGTGTAGGTGACATACCTGCCCTGACCATGCTTGGAGGACCATGCGTCAGTAGTCATATGGACCTTTGGCCCAACACTAAGTGACAGAGATGCGGTAACTTGGCTCTGCACATGTTGGTACAGGTGTGGTATTCCCTTTTTAGAAAAAAAATTGCGGCTGGGTACCTTCCACTGCGGTGTCCCAATTGCTACAAATTTGCGGAAGGCCTCAGAGTCCACCAGCTGGTATGGTAAAAGCTGGCGGGCTAAGAGTGCAGACAAGCCAGCTGTCAGACGCCGGGCAAGGGGGTGACAGTCAGACATTGGCTTCTTACGCTCAAACATGGCCTTCACAGAAACTTGGCTGGTGGCAGATGACTGGGAATGGGAACAGGTGGTCAAGGTGGAAGGCGGAGTGGAGGGTGGTTCAGATGGAGTGTGGCTTTTAGTTTGCCTGTTGCCTTTGAGGTGTTGCTCCCAAAGTGCTTTGTGCTTGCCGCTCATGTGCCTTCGCATAGAAGTTGTACCTATGTGGCTGTTGGGCTTACCAAGGCTCAGTTTCTGACTGCACTCATTGCAAATTACAATGCTTTTGTCAGAGGCACACACATTAAAAAAATGCCACACTGCTGACTTTTTGGAAGTCTGCGATCTGGCGGTAACAGTAGAAGTTGGCGGCATTGGCGGCAATGGCGGGTGCGTTGGCCGGCTGAACACAGGTGCCGATACATGTTGTTGCCCTACTGATCCCTGCGGGCTGGCCTCCCTGCTTCTTCTAAGTCTTATTCTCCTACTGCCTCTCTGACTCTCCGTCTCTCCATCTGAACTACCCTCCTCTTGCTCTCTTCTACTAGGCACCCACAAAACATCAATCTCCTCATCATCATTCTCCTCAGATGCATCAATTTCTTCTGACACATCACAGAAGGAAGCAGCAGCGGGGACCTCCTCCTCCTCCTCATCACTCATCATTATGTCCATCTCTGTCGTGTTCTCTGCCAGAATTAAATCTGGTGTAACGTCCTCATCTCCTTCATCTTCTTCTGCCAATAATGGTTGCGCATTACTCAGTTCAAGAAACTCATGGGAAAATAACTCCTCTGACTCCAGTGAAGAAGGGGCACCGGTGGTGGAGGAAGTGTTACGTGGGGTGGCCATAGCAGTGGAGGATGAGGAGGATGTTGTGGTAAAGTTAGAAACGGTAGAGGATGGGGTGTGCTGTGTAAGCCAGTCAACTACCTCTTCAGCATTTTGGGAGTTCAGGGTCATTGGCTTTTTAAAACTGGGCAATTTGCTAGGGCCACAGGATTGCATAGCAGCACGGCTCCTAGCACGGCCTCTGCGTGGCGGCCTGCCTTTGCCTGGCATTATTTTTAAAAAAACAACAACAACAAAAACTCAGTTGGTTTTTCTGGAAACGATAATACACACAGCTAGATGGCAGTTTGAAGAAAACAGTGTGCAAATAATGCCTACAAGATCAACGTATACACTACTACAGCGGTGGATACGGATTACGTAAAATATATGAATGCTGCTTGAAAAAAAGTAACTCAAGTGGTTTTTCTAGAGACGATAATATTATCAATATTTAGACAAAATGTGAACAAGCTCACACAGCTAGATGGCGGTTTGAAGAAAACACTGTGCAAATAATGCCTACAAGGTCAACGTATACACAGCGGTGGATACGGATTACGTAAAATATAAGAATGCTGCTTGAAAAAAAGTCACTCCGGTGTTTTTTCTGGAGACGGTAATATTATGGATATTTAGACAGAATGTGAACACGGGCACACAGCTAGATAGCAGTTGGTTGAATAACACACTGGGCAAAAAATGCCTACAGGGCAAATAATGCCTACAAGGTCAACGTATACACAGCGGTGGATACGGATTACGTAAAATATAAGAATGCTGCTTGAAAAAAAGTCACTCCGGTGTTTTTTCTGGAGACGGTAATATTATGGATATTTAGACAGAATGTGAACACGGGCACACAGCTAGATAGCAGTTGGTTGAATAACACACTGGGCAAAAAATGCCTACAGGGCAAATAATGCCTACAAGGTCAACGTATACACAGCGGTGGATACGGATTACGTAAAATATAAGAATGCTGCTTGAAAAAAAGTCACTCCGGTGTTTTTTCTGGAGACGGTAATATTATGGATATTTAGACAGAATGTGAACACGGGCACACAGCTAGATAGCAGTTGGTTGAATAACACACTGGGCAAAAAATGCCTACAGGGCAAATAATGCCTACAAGGTCAACGTATACACAGCGGTGGATACGGATTACGTAAAATATAAGAATGCTGCTTGAAAAAAAGTCACTCCGGTGTTTTTTCTGGAGACGGTAATATTATGGATATTTAGACAGAATGTGAACACGGGCACACAGCTAGATAGCAGTTGGTTGAATAACACACTGGGCAAAAAATGCCTACAGGGCAAATAATGCCTAAAAGGTCAACTTATACACTACTACAGCGATGGATACGGATTACGTAAAATTTATTATGGCTGCTTGAAAAAAGTCACTCCGGTGTTTTTTCTGGAGACGGTAATATTATGGATATTTAGACAGAATGTGAACACGGTCACACAGCTAGATAGCAGTTGGTTGAATAACACACTGGGCAAAAAATGCCTACAGGGCAAATAATGCCTACAAGGTCAACGTATACACAGCGGTGGATACGGATTACGTAAAATATAAGAATGCTGCTTGAAAAAAAGTCACTCCGGTGTTTTTTCTGGAGACGGTAATATTATGGATATTTAGACAGAATGTGAACACGGGCACACAGCTAGATAGCAGTTGGTTGAATAACACACTGGGCAAAAAATGCCTACAGGGCAAATAATGCCTACAAGGTCAACGTATACACAGCGGTGGATACGGATTACGTAAAATATAAGAATGCTGCTTGAAAAAAAGTCACTCCGGTGTTTTTTCTGGAGACGGTAATATTATGGATATTTAGACAGAATGTGAACACGGGCACACAGCTAGATAGCAGTTGGTTGAATAACACACTGGGCAAAAAATGCCTACAGGGCAAATAATGCCTAAAAGGTCAACTTATACACTACTACAGCGATGGATACGGATTACGTAAAATTTATTATGGCTGCTTGAAAAAAGTCACTCCGGTGTTTTTTCTGGAGACGGTAATATTATGGATATTTAGACAGAATGTGAACACGGTCACACAGCTAGATAGCAGTTGGTTGAATAACACACTGGGCAAAAAATGCCTACAGGGCAAATAATGCCTAAAAGGTCAACTTATACACTACTACAGCGGTAGTAAAATAAAAAAAAGTTAAATAAAAAAAGAATGAATATTAAAAAAAAAAAAATTAAAGTTGGTGCTGCTGAACTACTAGGAGCAGCAGATTAGCACACCAGTCCCACTCCCCAACACTGCTAGACTAATAGCACTGGGCTCTTATAGTAGTAGTAGTAGTAGTAGTAGTAGTAGTAGTAGTAAAACAACAAAAAAATAAATAAAAGCAGTCCTTACAAGGACTACTGTTATTGCAGCAGTCAGCAGATGAGATCAGAAGCAGGACAGCTGCCCACTGCAGCTACATACAGAGCACTGCAGTAGAAGGTAGATTACTAGCCAGCAAAGCTACCTAAGCTTAAATGTCCCTCAAACCCCTGCAGACTTCTGTCCCTCCAATAACAGAGCAGTATCAAAACGATTACTAGCCAGCAAACTTTCAACTGTCCCTGAAATCACTAACAGGCAGCAGCTCTCTCCCTACACTATCTCTTCAGCACACACAGGCAGAGTGAAAAAAAGCTGCAGGGCTTCGGTTTTTATAGGGAAGGGGAGTGGTCCAGGGGAGAGCTTCCTGATTGGCTGCCATGTACCTGCTGGTCTGGGGTGAGAGGGCAAAAAAAAGCGCCAACAATGGCGAACCCAAAATGGCGAACGTCGCGCGACGTTCGCGAACTTCCGGCGAGCGCGAACACCCGATGTTCGCGCGAACAAGTTCGCCGGCGAACAGTTCGCGCCATCTCTACCTCTCGCTCTCTCTCTCCTTGTTGCCCCCCCCACCAGACTATATTTCCGTACTGTTGTACCTGTATTTCGTAGGTCCATGCCCTTGCATACAAATGGCGCTCCCACCACGTCCACATTAATCAATTCCATTTAATTATCTTTACCTCTCCTCTTGATTTACAGAACTCCGAGACAGTATTTATCAAGTATTTCTTAATTAATCACACGCAGAGCCCGAATTCACTAATGAGACTCCTATGGTATCTTCCTCATCAAATGTTCTTCCTGCTGAAGATCTGCAGCTTTTCAACCCAACCCACAATATACAATCCTTATTATTTGTTTAACCCTCTACGTTACTTGATCTATATCTCTACTGTCATTTCTATTCAAATTCACGGCCTACTGCATTAAACAAAATACATTGCACTTGATAATCAGGTTTCATTGGAATAC
This sequence comes from Xenopus petersii, assembly GCA_038501925.1. NCBI lineage: Eukaryota > Metazoa > Chordata > Amphibia > Anura > Pipidae > Xenopus > Xenopus petersii. Next base: position 192,542,059 of record CM076674.1, on the reverse strand, counting down.
CGGGCTGTTCTCCTCTATGCACCATCCAGCTTACTGGTTATGAAAAACACTTATTTTGCTTGTCAGTTCTTATTTCTTAGAGCTTTGTATACACCTGGACTTTTTGTTGTCCAACATCTCTGCTGTCTATAGTAATATTTCCAGGGAATGGCAAAGACTAAGACGGGTCAGTGCCGGGCTTGTCCCTCGAGAGGTCAGTTCTAATATTCCAGCCAACCCTCTGGTGACTTTTCTCTAGAAGTAGACGCGTCCTGTTCCAAGGTCAATGGTAGGACGCATAGATCTTTCCAACATCTGACAGTTGCTGTGTAGACTCCCGCAGAGGGCTGCATATTTTAACATTGTAGTCATGTTCTTTGCTTATGTTTATGACCTCGGACGATGGTGGTGTAATCAGTTTGTTCAATGTCAATTTACTCTGATTCGTGGGGTGAACACCTTTGTTTTTAACTGACTGACAAGAATATTGATCCGTATAATAGATGATATAAATCTCCCAAAACTTGTATTTAGTTCTATGACATTCTCACCAGGCTTCCTTTTCATAATGAAACAACTTTGCATTTGTGAACAAATCCTCACCACTCCAGAGGTAGCGGAGATTGTTTACAGATGTTCGGCAGAGCTCATAGACAGTGTTAGACTGGGGTGTCTGGGGCCCACCAGGGCTGCCAACTTAGGGGCTCCCCTGGCACAGTCATGGGCCCCCACTCCAGTCACGGCCCTCCTCATTCCAGTGGTAGGTGTCCTGCCCCAGTTGTGAGCTCCTCCATCCCCCACATACCTTTTTTTATAGGAACTTGGGGAGAACCCACAGTTCCTGGTGGAATCAGGCATGGGGCAGCAGAGGAGCCCACCAGGCTTTTTCCCAGTGTGCCGCCGGCCCAATAGCTCTCTTGACTATGTATCCTAAGATTACCTTTCCAGGGCACAGATGGCACAGAGTGCAGAGAGGAAACCAATATAACATATGCTCCAATGCCAAATCAATCAAAGATTTTACCCTTTATGTTCTTGCTTTATAAATGTACACTTAGGGGGTTATTTATTAAAGTCTGTATGCCAAAAACTCAAAAAATTTGAGTTTTTTTTTTTACTATAAACTCTGAATTTTTAGTGGGGAAAAAAATGGAAATTTTCGGAATTTATTAAACCCTGAGCGTGTTAAGAGTCCTGCTGAGTTCATGTAGAAGTCAGTGGGAGAAGTCACAAAGATCCTGTATCCTGATCTGCACTAGGTTTCATGCAATAATCCGAAGATTTCGTGGTTTCATGGTGATTTGATGGTTTTCGGGCGGAAAATCCGAAAAATTCATGTTTTTTATGGGAATTTTTCGGGAATACTGTATTGATAAATAGGAGGAAAAAACCTGTGCGGATTCAATTGGAGTGGTTTAAGAAAGATATACTCAGATATTTTTTTTGACTATTCTGTGATTGTTTGTTTAAAAAGTCTGCAAAAATTACAGCAACTGCTGATTAGACTGTCAAGCAAATGAACCCATTGATGGCTGCCTCCATGACTGCCATACAGTCTAATAATGACAGACCTATATATTATTAATGATCGGTCAGGTTGATACTTACTGTTGTTCAATATAAACTCTCATGTCGTCATATTGATCTGCTTGTTTAACACATCCAACGGACCGGCTCTTTTAAGCACTTTTAAATGACGCTTTATTGAAAATTCACCTACATTTGAGAAACTGTTATTGACAAGTGGTTTAATGCAAGAGTACAGCTAGATAAATTGTTCAAGGTCTAGAAAGACCTTGCTCCTTTATCCCAGACATGCTTGCTTATCTGAATCCCATCAGGTAAGGGATGATTAAATGATGAATTCCCAAAAAATCCGGTCAGTGGAAGAAAATGTATTTTCAACTGAAAAATGCATAAATCAAATATATCAATTGATATTGCAATGATAAAGATGGGTAGGGACTGCTATATTGTTCCTCTTATACATTACATGAGAGAATGACTTACTACAGTGGTTGTATTATCACTATGCCGTAGTTGTTGATGGACAATAACTCAGCACATGGCATTCTCCACTCCTAAGTATTTATGTAAGATTTATGTAACGTTAAAAAAAACTATCATAGCTCAATTTGTCAGTACAGTTATGAGATCAGTTATCCAGAAACCCCTTATCCAGAAAGCTCCAAATGACATTTTACAATAATTACATTCTTATTAAATTATTCCAATTATTAAAAATGATTTCCTTTTTCTCAATAATAATAAATCAGAATCAGAATTGATCCCAACTCAGATCCCAAAACGTTTGATAACGTTCCCCACAAATGACTGCTTTCTAAACTAAGGTCTGTTGGGCTTAAAGGGGAAGGAAACCTAGTCAGCGCAAACCCCCCACCCCCCCTCCCGTTTGTTGCCCACCCTCCCTCCTCCCCCCTGACCTACCCGTCCCGCTGGGCAAATGCCCCTAACTTGTTACTTACCCTTCTGCGCAGGTCCAGTCCAGGGAGTTCACCGACGACATCTTCTTCCACGCGATCTTCTTCCTGCTTTGAACGGCGCATGCGCAGTAGGATCATTTCACCGGTATGATCTACTGCGCATGCGCATGACTTTTGGCAGCAGGAAGAAGATCGCGTGGAAGAAGATGTTGTCGGTGAACTCCCTGGACTGGACCTGCGCAGAAGGGTAAGTAACAAGTTAGGGGCATTTGCCCAGCGGGACGGGTAGGCCAGGGGGGAGGAGGGAGGGTGGGCAACAAACGGGAGTGGGGGTGGGGGGTTTGCGCCGACTAGGTTTCCTTCCCCTTAAATGAAGTTGTTTGCACATGGATAGGAAACTGGCTACAGGTTCGGGTACAGAGGGTAGTTGTTAATGGGACATTCTCTACTTGGAGTAAGGTTCTTAGTGGGGTCCCTCAGGGCTCGGTATTGGGGCCACTTTTATTTAACTTGTTCATTAATGACTTAGGGGAGGGTATTGTAAGTAATGTATCAGTGTTTGCAGATGACACAAAACTATCAGCCCATAATTCCATCCAGGATGTGGCACTTGCAACAGGATCTTGACAAACTGGCAATTTGGGCAGCTAAGTGGCAAATGAGATTCAATGTTGATAAATGTCCTGCACCTCGGATGTAACAATATCCACTTATACCCTTAATGGGACTGCACTAGGCAAATCCATAATGGAGACGGAGCTTGGAGTCCTTGTAGACGATAAACTTGGCTGTAACAAGCAATGACAGTCAGCAGCATCAAGGGCAAATAAGGTCTTGACTTGTATTAAATGGGGCAGAGATTCACGGAGGAGGGGGTCCCACTGTATAGAGCACTGGTAAGGCTCCATCTAGAATATGCCGTACAGTTTTGGTCTCCATCACTCAAACAGGACATTATTGTATTAGAGAGGGGACAGAGAAGGGCAACTAAGCTGGTAAAGGGAAAATCTTAGCTATGAGGAAAGACTGGCCAAATTGGGGATGTTCACTCTGGAGAAGAGGCGCTTAAGGGGAGATATGATAACTATGTATAAATATAAAAGGGGATCATATAATAATCTCTCTAATGATTTATTTACCAGTAGGTCTTTCCAGCTGACGCAAGGTCACCCATTCCGATAAGAAGAAAAGAGGTTCCGCCTAAATATTCAGATGGGATTTTTTTTTACAGTGAAAGCTGTGAAGATGTGGAATTGTCTCCCTGAATCAGGGATACAGGCTCATACATTAGATAGGTACAAGGAAGGGTTGGATGCTTTATTCACCAGTAGCTCGTCCTAGCAGACAGGGGGGAGCCAATGAGATTAGAGGAGGGAAAAGGGTGTTACAGGGAGAGCTGGGAAGTGAATCAGGGATACAGGCTGATACATTAGATAGGTACAAGGAAGGGTCGGATGCTTTATTCACCAGTAGCTCCTCCCAGCAGACAGGAGGGAGCCAATGAGATTAGAGGAGGGAAAGGGGTGTTACAGGGAGAGCTGGGAAGTGAATCAGGGGTACAGGCTGATACATTAGATAGGTATAAGAAGGGGTTGGATGGTGTTTAGCAAGTGAGGGAATACAGGGATATGGGAGATAGCTCATAGTACAAGTTGATCCAGGGGCTGGTCCCATTGTCATTTTGGAGTCAGAAAGGATTTTTCCCCCTCTGAGCAAATTGGTGAGGCTACTGGATCAACTGGTAGTTAGGAAGGTTAAAATAGAGTTCATCGGTTGAACTTGATGGACGTGTGTCTTTTTTCAACCTAACTTACTATGTTACTATGTTACTATATAATTAATCCTAATTGGAGGCAAAAACAACTTGGAGATCCAAATTACAGAAAGATCCCTTATACGGAAAACCACAGGTCCCAAAAATGCTGAATAATAGCTTCCATACCTGCATTTATAGTTTTGAAATGTATTTTCTCCTTTACTCTAGGGCTCTCTATTTCTTAAAAATGCTGAGCATACTCTGAACCTTCTCTCCTCCAGTGGAATTGCCTTCTATATAGGAAGCTGAAGGTCCAGAAAAAAGAGGCAATAGGCATAGTCCAAGAGCATTACCTCTTTTTTATGAAATGGTTATGAAATGGTTATGGTCCTCCAAAATTGCATAGGGGTCATTTACTGAGACCCCTGACACTAAGGGGAGCAAAAGTGTTTCTCCTAGTGCTCATTTAAAAAAAAACACTTGCATCTGTGGATTGGTTTCATTCTACACCTTACTCCAGATAAAAACTCTGGACCAAGCACCAGCCCTAAAGGAAGGGGACAAAAGGAGGTACCAATGTGCATCAAAGAACCCAGTCCTTGCAAACATCGCTCTGCTGAATGCAGGCAAGACTGTATTGTAGCAATTCTCCTCTGTGCAAGACCCAAAGTGGAAAAAACACCTTCTAGGGCTATTAATTCATGTAATTGTTGGCCATGCCACTGTCATGCCCACCAACACATTTACATTCCCTCTACACACCTTGTTATGCCCTTTCCCCGCATTTAGCCCTAGCTCTACCCTACCACTCCAACCATGTCCAGGGTATAAATCCAGAGAAATTCTTTCATCCAGCACTTGTACCCATGATTCTGGTCACCAGTTAGGAACCTGGGAACATGTAGCTCAGGTGTTGAACACAATCTGTGGGTGGATAATGTATCAACCTACACTTTCATATGTGCTTTATCTTTATAATAAGCCGAAAACTGTTTTGCAAGTCACTTTACATATATATGGGGGGGGGGTGGGTGTATTTTATTTATATTTCATGAAAGATGTACAAAAGCAACAAATTGCCAGTGTTTATAAGCCGACCCGAGCCAGATTTCTTTCCCTTTGAAGCGCCGACCCTTTTTAGCATGAAACAAACCAACATTCTCTTTCATGTCTTGTCGTTCACCCACATTACACCCTACTTTGATAAACGCGCAGAACAACTCTTGATAGCTACACTTTTCCCGAAAAAATTCTACCAAGTTCAAAGGCTTTGTGGTAGTTGAAAAGACTATTTTGAAAATAGCCAGACAGTTGTCTAATGCCGAGCTTTCTTCTATGTCCGTGTGATTCTCCTCTCGGCTGAAGTATCTGCTTTGGCTTTTATGTGAAGCCCTTCACTTCCCGCTTGGCATCTTTGTAGCGAGAGAGATGCTAAAGTTGACCCGCTAAATGGTCATTTTATTGTTAGATTTAATGCAACAACTGATGGCTGGAAATGACAGAAAGGGCTGCTGTTTTTTAATACAATGTAGGATTATGGTGTATGATTACCAATAAGAGCCAATAAATTGTCTAAACATTATTTTCTATCATTGCTGCAAACGTTACAGGAGGATGAGATGTTAAATATGAAGGCATTACAATTTCTTGAGTAGGGCTTAGATAGTCCAGTTTCTTATCTTCTGGCCCCTGAATGTTGTGCCTCTTCCATAATAATCTTATCTGAATTTTCTACTTTAATCTAGAGCACCATGCATCTTTCCCTAAGAATCCTTTACACCTATTAAAGTTGGATGTATGGGCAGTTTCAATAAACTCATATTCTGCACATGTACACCACCCAAGACAGAGCAGGGACCACTTGCAAGAATAAAATGGCATATGCAACCCATATGCCCATTAAACACCATTCAAGGACCACTATACTTATCAAAATATTAATAGACATCCTAGCAATGAGGGTGGAAGATAATCAACACAATGTGCTCAGTCTTATTTGGTTGCTCATTGAAAGAACAGAGGACCTGCCCCAAACATGTACTACTTGTTTTTAGTAGTGATGTATTTTTTAAGGGATGGGTAGGGTAGTCAGGTAGATGTTCCCCTTCCACATTATACCTATCTCCTAACAGTCAGACACCCACCCAGTGGGCATAGGTTACAATGGAGCCCTATGGAAGGCTGCATTCCGGACCTGGTGGAGGATTGGAACTCACATATGACCCTGCAGGGTTCATTTGAACCTCACTGGGTCAGAACTAGGGGTAGCAGATGAGGCGCATGCCTAGGGTGCAACAGTGGTGTGTGTGTGGGGGGGGTTCTAGGCATGACTGCCTACATAAAGTCCAGGCCCATGTCTCCCAACTGCAGGTAGTTGCTACTCACTACCCAACCACTCCACATAACACAGCTTCACATGTGCATACTTATTTGGGGCCTAGGTGGTAAGGGGGCTGCACAGGTTGCCTATGGCACCTGCCCAACTTGGCCTGGCTCTGGTACCCTAGATATGGGGCAAATTGTCGGCAGCGACTGCTTCGAACACATTACACCACTTTGCCAGGCACAAATTCGCTACCACTTATTCACTAATATGCGAAGTTGAGCCCTGGGCGCCGAATGCTGGCGACATTTTGCTAGCGTTACTTTGGCAGTGAGAGCATTTCTTAGAGAAGATGCGCGAGCATTTGTTTGTGCCTATAGAAAATTCGCTAGTGATCTTGTGCTTAGGTCAATTTTTATACGACGGGTAATTTATAGTTGTATGGACGTCTTTATCATAAATGGTGCAAATGCTTGACGTTACCAATTCTTGTACATGTCCAGGGAACCTTAACAAAGACAAGAAAGTTAATATAATGCCCTACACATGAGCCCACTGTAAAACGAATGTTCCATATGTCTGGAGAAAACCGGTTACCCAAAAAAAAGTTTGTCAGCCAAAAAAAAGTTTAAGTCAGGACTTTTGCAGGCAATTCCGTATCAAAAAAGGAAAAGTTTTCAGTGTTTTTTGAACTTTGATGCATTTTTGGAAGGAAGATCTAGCTTATTTTTAGGACTTGGTCTGAGGTGGCAAAGGCAACTCTGGTGAAAGAGGTAATGTTAATAAGGGTTAATGTTCAGTAAAATCTGCACTTCAGTGAATTTTCGGAGTAACGTGCGTTCACCAGAGTGAAAAGACGCCTGACTAGCTAGCGACGGTCTTGTTTGCTAGTGAATTGGCGTCTGCGCATGTTTGTAAAATGGCGATGTCCCTATGGGTGGCAACTATGGTGAAAACTCGCTAGCGTTAGCCACTTTGCTCTTTAGTAAATATGTCCCATAGTGTTCAGTGTTCTGACCCCATGTGCCATTTGCCTCAAACATTATTTTGGGATGTGTTTGGGATCAGTAGACGGGTAATAGTGAATCCACTGAGATCCAGAAACGAATCCGAATCCTTCTCCCCAAATATACAGAAGATAATGCAGAGTTGATTGATTTCAAATTTGCAGAAAGCAGTGAACATAGTTCAGTTCTCTGTATTACAAATCTCTCTACTCCAAGCACAACCTGCTCGCACTTTCATTATACTCTATGCAAATACTGCCTTTGGTAAGTCTGAGGCTTCGTTCCAGTTCACTGAGGTCTTTACATTTCATAATGTTTTGTGTACATTAAACCTTCTCCATTACATTCTGCAAAGACGTTCTCTGCCCCTCGGGGTCTCTGTCTTGTGGTTATGCCAAGGAAATTCTACTTTGTATCAGTTTGATATTTTATATTCCATGCTCTCTAATATAAAGGGAATGTTCATCTTCACCAATTTTATTTTCAGAAAGTAGACCAAAAATAATGATTTAATCTTTTTGTTTTTAACATTTTATCTAAAATGTAAGTTTTTAAAATGGATTTCCCCATCTCATATTTCCCTGTAGCTGTTCAGTAAGCCAGGTTGTAGACCCAGTTTGATATCTTAGTTGACATGTTTCATATCAGCTCCTATTAGCGTTACTACCTGTCCAGTATTTCACTGGCCAAGCTAATAAAAGACAAGGACCTGTTATCGAGAATGCTCGGGACCTGGGGTTTTCCGGATAACGGATCTTTCCGTAATTTGGATCTTCATGCCTTAAGTCAACTAGACATTAATTTAAACATGAAATAAACCCAATAAGCTGGTTTTGCTTCCAATAAGGATTAATTATATCTTAGTTGGGATCAAGTACAAGCGACTGTTTTATTATTACAGAGAAAAAGGAAATCATTTTTAAAAATGTGGATTATTTGGATAAAATGGAATCTATGGGAGACAGCCATTCCGTAATTCGGAGCTTTCCGGATATCTGGTTTCCGGATAAGGGATCCAATACCTGTATTACAAACTTACCAACCCCTGGCCACCCATTAAATCCCCAGATTCACCAGAAAAGTACATTTTCTCTTTTCTGAGCAGAAGCCATCTGTAACATCATAGCTCCACTAGTTAAGGGATGAATTTGTCCTGTTTTGGCGAAAAATTCGCAAATTTCCTGTGGAATTCGCGAAACTGAGAAAAATTTGCGAACCACCGCTGGCGTCTCATTTTGCCGCCGAAAATGCGACAGCATCCAAAAAAACGGGCACCGGTGTCAATCTTTTTTGGACAGTTTTTTCGTGGCAGTTTTGTGAATTTATTTGCCGGCGGCAAAACGGGGGAATTCCCCGCAAATTCACGCCTGGCGAATACATTTGCCCATCACTAAGCTCCACCCATTTAGATAATCTCCCCACCTCCCTGCATCGTTGTCACACCGTTTCCTCATCACAGACAACCCATTTACAAGCTCAGAAGGTGACCCAGAGTAACATAGTAACATAGCAGTGGGTTCTCAAATATAAGTTGTGTGAAGACAAACTTCCCCTGTCAAGAAATGTAATAATTAAGGCATATTTATTATACTATGTAACCCTTATCTGTATATCAGTGTTAAAGGATGATGTCTCTCTGGCACTTTCATTCTCTAGGAATCCATAGTCAGCCGGACAAATATACCCATGGATTTTAAGTGAAATGTTGAACAAACCTAGTAGATAACATCCCCTAATCCCCTCTCAATATCCATCAAGTGCTCAACCTTCCTGCAAGCTAATATGTCAAACCAACTTTGCTTCATTCTTTTCCGTCTTTAAATTGGTGACCTTCAGCATGTTTATCTCAATGCCAATGGCCAGAACCTCACTGGTGGCTCTTTCAGTAAGAATACAAAATGGATTTAACTGTGTGACAGCGAATCACTCCCTCCCCCACACACACACACACAATTACATTTAGATCAGGGTCCTGAATAAAAGTTAATACTGCCTAGTTCTACTCTGGGTATTAAGTGCAGACCACATGTAGTTCTAGCAGTCAAGAGTTATGAGTATTCTCTCGCCAGCAAATAGATACATTTAATCCAAGTTCCGGTCGGGACGCATTTCAGCCAATCGCTAACCATTAATGTCTTCATACTTTAATGTTCTGGACATCTGGGGACAACATATCTTTTAGGGTTTGGATTAATAATTGGCCAGGTGTTTTGTGAAGGATCTAGTATTGGACAGAATGATTACTCATTATAGATGTGGTCAAAGGGAAAACACTGCACTAAACAGAAGCTTAACAAGGAAGTAGGACAAAAACAATGCACAATATGTGTTGGGGTTGTGTACCAGCCCATGTCCACCATAGCTCTTTAGCTGGGAAGATCCTTTAGCTCCCCATTTTATTTATTATTGATTATCAGCACAAGCTCTGGGCTGTTCTCACTAACCTGAGCTTAAGGGCCAACTCACAATATACAACAAGGTTCCCCAACTTTTATACCGTGAGCCACATTCATGTAAACAGTTGGGGAGCAACACAAGCATGAAAATGATCAGGGGGTGCCAAATAAGGACTATGATTGGATATTTGGAAGCCCCTATGTGGACTGACAGCCTATAGGAGACTTTGTTTGGCAGTGCACCTGGTTTTTATGCAACAAAAACTTGCCTCCAAGCCCGGAATTCCAAAATAAGCTCCTGATTTAAGGTCACTGGGAGCAACATGTGTTGTATCTATTGATACTTCTAAACAAAGCACTTGTCCCTTGCCTGGAAACATTTTATCAAACACGATAACCACTTGAGTCGAATGCTGCCCTCAAACCCTCTTCCTTTAATCTCGAGGGGTGCCCTTGCTTCCTAAGATTTCCGTAGCCAAAATCTGTCGCTTCTCTCCTGACATCTGAGCCACTTAAGATTTTGTTTTCTATTTTATGAATGAAGGACATTTAAGCTGAATTGCTATGATCAGTGCCTATTTTGATCCTTGTTTAATTGCCTCGAATGAATGATCTAATCGTCCCTCTTTCTTTCCTAAAGGGATGACTAATTAATGTTGATTGGCTGTCTGACTTTCTTCCCCATGGAACCAAAGTAAAAACATTTTTTGCAAAACGCCATATCGGAAAGTACAAAGACAAAATTATTCAGTGGATTCACCACATCCCATAATTGATAGACAATAACATCTCCCCAACTACGGCAGAAGATAGTGAAGGCTTCACACTGTTTTCCTTTTATGCACTTCATTATTTCTTAACAGGTCTCTGAAATTCCAATAGCTTCTTTTTTTATTTTTTCCTTCTGCCGATATTCCTCCCTCCCACCACCCTGGGCACTCCCGCTATGTTTTCTTGGCTGCTTCTGCCTCACAGCAGTGCGTCAACACAGCATCTTCCATCTCCCATATGGAAGTAGTTCTTGCTGATTAAACTCCCTTCTAAATAATACAATAAAAAAGGGAGAGCAAGCAAACCAGGAGAGGACAGCAAGTCGGTAAATTTAGTTAAGTATTGGAGATCACTATGTGGATGAAAAAATGTATCTCTATATCACCAATGGAATTGGTAGCAGGTGCCTGCCAGCCATGCACACAGTTCCGTCTCTGTTTATTCGTTGGCTCAGATCTATTACTACCGAGAGCTGCAGATGTGATATTCATTATCGGTCTCACTAGAGCATCATAAATTTCCTTAAAACTCAAGATAATGAGAGAAAAAGATAACGGCTTCTACCTTCTCAGGCACCAAGGACAACTGAACTGCAACTGCCTCTGTGGTCAAGAACTGTGATACAATTAATGAAAGGGAAAATGATACAATAAAAAGTGAAAACAATTTCCAGTTTTCCTAAACGGACTCCCATATGTCCAACCTGCAACTAAATACTGTATAAGCTTTTGTTGGATGTCCTTGCATCACTGTTTTTGAAAATAATGCAATTAATGAAGATGAACCACCAATGAGTCCCTGCAAATGGGTTCCAACTGTTTTAATTACATTTATAATATCTGTCTATACAGAATCTGCCTGACCACCTGGTGGGTCAATGGGGCAAATTCACTAAGATTCGTAGTTGCACCAGACGTAACACACTTCACCAGGCGTAGTTTCGCCAGCTCTCCGCAAATTCACTAAAATCCAAAGTTGCGCACAGGGGTAGCGTAAGGTTGCGAAGTTGAGCTAGCGTTGATTCGCTAAGCGAAGCGAAGTTACGCTAGCGATGGTTAATTTGCATATGGCGCCAAATTCAAATTTCAATGGAGGAATACGTAGAATCACTACAAATGCCTGGGAAACCTTCAAAACATCAAATATTTTTTTTTTTGCCCTACACATGTGCCCACTGTATAGTTAAGTTGCCATGAGTTGAGAAATGTAGGGGGGAAGGAAGGGAGCCCCCAAACATTTTTCGATCTTTTTCAGTCTATCACCCATAATATAGAAAAAACGCCAGCGTTTTTTGGGACTTAGAAAAAATTTGAACTTTTTTTGAAGCAATCCCTATCTACTCTATTGCGCTTCGCCTGGTCTGAGGTGGCGAAGGAAGTCTAGCGTAAAAGGTAGCGTTCAGTACACTGCGCGCGTTAGTGAATTTGCGTAGTTACGTCCGTAGCGAAAATTTGCCAGGCGTAAGGGTGCGAAGTAACGAAAATGCCCAACGCTAGCAAATTGACGCTAACGTTAGGCGCTTCGGCGCTTAGTGAATTTGCCCCAATGAGTACATCACCCAGTTTTAAAGTGGTCAGGTGATGAACCTACCTGTAGCAAAAGTGTTGCTGTAATAAGGTTCCATTTTTATTATAGCCTACTGCAAATTTTAGGGAATGTTCTAGAAAGATGATTTCAAGACGTCAACGTCTACAATGTATATTTAACCTTAACAACCAACATAGGGAGGTCCATTTACCAACATTCTCATTTTAGTGGTTTTAGAGGTTTTTGAAACCACAAATAAACTAATTTTATCGCAAATTTAAAATTTTAAAAGATTCAAATATAAAAAAACACAAAGAAAAAAATGCTGAGTTGGTCATCTATAAGTTAACTTTTAGTATGATGTAGAGAGTCATATTCTGAGACAATTTGCAATTGGTTTTCATTTTTTATTACTTGTGGTCTTTAGCTTTTTATTCAGCAGTTGTCAATTTCAGCAATCTGGTCACTAGGGTCCAAATTCCCCTAGCAACCATGCACTGATTTGAATAAGACACTGGAATATGAATAGGAGAGGCCTGAGTAATAAAAAGTAGCAATAACAATACATTTGTAGCTTTACAGAGATATTGTTCTTAGATGGGTCAGTGACCCCCTTTAAATGCTTGAAAGAGTCTGAAAAGGCAAGAAATTAAAAAAAAATAAGTAATGAAAAGTTCTATATTCTATAACATACTAAGGGGCACATTTACTAATGGTCGAATATCGAGGGTTAATTAACCCTTGATATTCAACCCTCAAAGTTAAATCCTTCGACTTCGAATATCGAAGTCAAAGGATTTAGCGCTATTCGTTTGATCGAACGATTCAAAGGATTTTAATCCATCGATCGAACGATTTTCCTTCAATCCCAAATTGGCTAGAAAGCCCATAGGGACCTTCCCCATAGGCTAACATTGGTGCTCGGTAGGTTTTAGGTGGCGAAGTAGGGGGTCAAAGTTTTTTTTTAAAGAGACAGTACTTCGACTATTGAATGGTTGAATAGTCAAACGATTTTTAGTTCGAATCGCTCGATTCAAAGTCGAAGTCGTACTCGAAGATCGAAGTAGCCAATTCTACGGTCGAAGTAGCCAAAAAAATACTTTGAAATTCGAAGTATTTTTTATTCTATTCCTTCACTCGAGCTAAATAAATGTGCCCCTAAAAGTTAACTCAAAGGTCTGAATAAAAATCTAAAAACCTCTAACTGGGCAATTAAAAGCAAAAAAAAAACTCCAAAAAAATCTCTAAATGTCAGAATTGATTAAAAATGGACAGATAAGGTCAGTGCAACTCCCACTGACTTGTATAGGACCTTGACAGCTTTTATACAGCAACGTTTTGTATTCGAGATCTTGTGTTTGTACACTTTTTCAATTTTAGAGTTTTAGAGAAATTTTTAAAAAGCACACCGTTTTATAGAAGATAGAAATACGTATGTTAGTAAATAGACCCCTTAGTAGAGCAACAAAGAGACCAGAAAGAACTACAGATATGGTGTTAATTCAGATTAAACAAAGAATTCACAAGTTATTGTTTGTTATAAGGATTCTCCACTCTCCCCCATTCTATTGTCCGTGTCATTATTTCTTCCCCATTAAACTGATGAGATTGACAGAGGTTTCACCAGGAAAAAAAATGAAAATATTATTGCGATTTGTGCGTCGATTTTGTAAAAAAAATGACAAATTCTGTAAAATCATTTACTCGTTGGAGGGAAAATGTCTGCGTTCCTCTTTGTTCAATCTCTTCGCTGTTTGCAAGATAAACAAAAAGAGAAAGATGGCCAGAATTTCCTTTAGAAGAAGATTAATTAAGGACTGGCAGATGAGATGCTTCTCCTGACATTCCAGCAGTATAATAAGCAGAGTGGGGTGAGGTAATGCTTTTCTGCACTCGCTTGGACTCTGCTGGCATATTTACTACTCAATCCAATACTGAAGAGTAATGAGGTGCTGCAAATAAGAAGGACACAGTAACCCATAGAATGCCTAATGCACCACTCGCTTCATTCTGGCCCAGCAGTCCTGAGTATATAATACATAGTAGTTAGTATTAGTATGTACTAAGCAATAGCAATAGAAGTCTTATCAAGAATGTCAATGGGTTAATGCAGTTTTTATAGCCTATGACTAAAGGGATATCGTCATGGGAAAACATGTTTTTTTTCAAAACACATCAGTTAATAGTGCTGCTCCAGCAGAATTCTGCACTGAAATCCATTTCTCAAAAGAGCAGATTTTTTTATATTTCATTTTGAAATCTGACATTGGGCTAGACATATTGTCACTTTCCCAGGTGCCCTCAGTCATGTGACTTGTGCTCTGATAAACTTCAGTCATTCTTTACTGCTGTACTGCAAGTTGGACTGATATCTTCCCCATCCCTCCCCTCCCCCCAGCAGCCTAACAACAGAACAATGGGAAGGTAACCAGATAGCAGCTCCCTAACACAAGATAACAGCTGCCTGGTAGATCTAAGAACAACACTCAATAGTAAAATCCATGTCCCACTGAGACACATTCAGTTACATTGAGTAGGAGAAACAACAGCCTGCCAGAAAGCAGTTCCATCCTAAAGTGCTGGCTCTTTCTGAAAGCACATGACCAGGCAAAATGAGCTGAGATGCACCTACACACCAATATTACAACTAAATACACTTGCTGGTTCAGGAATGAAATTTTATATTGTACAGTGAATTATTTGCAGTGTAAACAGTGTCATTTAGAAATAAAAACGACACCATAAAAATAATGACAGAATCCCTTTAAATACTTTGCAGCATGAAATGCGTAAGGCTTTTATGACTATATAAACCTCAATAAAGAAAAACTTTTTATTTCACTTCAGTCCATCAACGTTGGATAAAATTGACACTATCTGTAGATATATCAATCGATAAATATCCAGTGGTGTAAGGAGATATAGAATATAGAGTGTATAGAATAAAGCAGAGGCTGGATTTCCAAGTACAGGTTTTCAGCAGCCGCAGAACGCGGGGAGCGCTAGTCAATTAAATCTCCCAGCGTGCGGATTCCAGGTAAAACGGGGCACTGCTGCTTTTTATTTACAATTCAAGAGCTTAAGGAGGAACGGAAGGTGCGCCGGTGACCCATTTGCTTGTTTGTATTACTCCAGTTGTTTGAATCAGGATTTAATTGGAAGGCTCACAAAGATCTTTCTATTACAAGGGATGTCAGCCCAGTCAGTAGCATGCCAATTATTTTATATTCCAGTTAATTACCTGCGGGATAATAGGGAACGTAATTTCCGAAATGTAGAGTATGTTTTCTGGCCGATGGGATGGCTTCTTGGCCGTGGGATGTTGTACCTGTAAAATCATCAAAGCATGGAAGCCCTTATGGATGAATATTTGGCCTTCAAGGACAACAGCACACAGTGTGATTCTGGGCGTTTTGCCCGATGTGTTTTGTTGCCTCAATAAACCTGTGGCATCAATTTGTTCAAAAAATGCCCCTAAGAAATCATGTTAAAAAGTACTGTCAAATAAAAAAAACTTGATCAAATAACACCATAAACAAATGCGACTACCTTGAATTTATATTTTACTCACCATGTTGAATGGGCCTACAAGCTCAAAAAAAAAACAACCAAAAACTGGAAAAAGAATAAATAGAGGTGTTGTGGATCTTCAACAACCAGAGACCACTTAAGGTGAAAAGTGAGGGCTTATTTGACTCAAGCTCATAAAGAGTCAGAACCCTGAACAAAGAAATCACAGAGTTTCTATGAACTTGGGAACCTGTGACAGAAGAGCTTACGGCATTAAAGGCTGCTACCATTGCTAGGGCATAGAGATATCTCTTCTCAGTACAGAACAACAAAGAACTGCTCAGATAATAATAATAATAACCAATGAGATGGTTCTTCCTCAAGGTCAAGGTGATATGTCCACGCCAGGTTGAGAACAGAATCCATCCAAGTCAGTGGGGCTCCCAGGGAATCTCCATACACAGAATTGTATTCTCTCTCACAGGTATAGGATCTGTTCTCTGTAAACCCGAATTATGGGAAGACAGTTTCCCATAGCCTCCATTTTATCCAGATAATCCAAAATGTTATAAATAAATTCCTTATTGGAAGCAAAACCAAGTCTATTGGGTCTATTTAATGTTGAAATGATTTTCTAGTAGACTTACGGTATGAAGATCCAAATTCCAGAAAGATCCATTATCCAGAAAACCCCAGGTCCTGAGCATTCTGGATAACAGGTCCCATACCTGTAGTTTTCATTTTGCCCAGGACAATTCCCATTGACTTCTACATGACCCTGCAAGCTTTCAGATGTTTTATATTCAAGTTGTTTTGCTAAATAAATATAAAAATATGCAATTCTTTAAAATATTATCCAGAATCATGATTTGTAGTAGAACAAATTCGAATTGCAGAAAAAGACTAAAATATGAACACTGGTAAATAACGCCTGACATTTATTGCCTGATTGCCACTGGTAACAACAGGAGGCAATTTTTGCTAATGCCCCTAAAGGGAAAATAAAGCCCCTTAATTATTTGACTTAATAACTCTAATGGCACAGGGCTGCTTTGACTCACCATCCTCGGCGTAGCCATTGCTATAAGGTTCACTTGATCTCTTGTCTAATTTGTATTTCTTTTCAAGTCTCAAGCTTAAGACAAAAAGCCTATGTAGTAGCCCTGAGAACAATATAGGAAAGCTGCACCCCCCTTCTGCAGATGTAGAAATAATGGCTGCTGGAACCCCATATGTTGTTGGTGATGATGGGTGCTGTAGCCCCCATTATTTTTAACTCCTTCTTCTGAAGGAGCCCTTCTGATTCTTGTAGTCCCTTCTCTGCCCTGTCCTTAAATGTGCCACACCCATAAGGCCTGTATTGTATAACATGCCTACAGAAAAATAATTGTCCTCATTCGTTTTGTCCGAAACATCTTCCAGTTCCCCACACCCTAAGGTTGGTTTCTCCATGATCCTGTAACCTGTTCTTGGCCTGGGGGAGAACACTAAGAAGAACTTCTTCTGAAGGAGCCCTTCTGATTCTTGGGGTCCCATCTCTGCCCTGTCCTTAAATGTGCCACACCCATAAGGCCTGTATTGTATAACATACCTACAGAAAAATAATTGTCCTCATTCGTTTTGTCCGAAACATCTTCCAGTTCCCCACACCCTAAGGTTGGTTTCTCCATGATCCTGTAACCTGTTCTTGGCCTGGGGGAGAACACTAAGAAGAACTTACAAGCCACAAGTGGACAACATCCCTGGTTTAAACTGAACCAAAGATCCTAATGCCATGAAGCAAAAATTAATTTTAAGTTACACCACTGCTTCCTTCTCTTTTATTCTATTTTTCCTACATGCCACCAATTATAGTGTCATTTATAAGGCCAGAACTATGAAACTGAGGACTGAAGAACCAGCAGATACACTGGATAGTTTCAGGATCACAATTTATAATAAAACAAGGAGGATTGAAAGACCTTTTTCACAAAGCACAAGGGCAACTCTTTAAGGGGATTTAAACCCTAAACTAAAATGTAACACATGAAAGTAAATATAATTCGAAGCAACTTCCCAATAAACATCCCTTACATATTTTCAGTTGCTTTAACGTTATGTGCAAATGTAATTGCTATTGAATGCAATATCCGTGCATCCATTTCTGTTCTCCGCCCTGGTTGCCGCAACCTTTATAACAATGTATCAGAAGCCGGCCTATCAGCAAACCTGTGAAGAAGCAGGCAAAGCTGACTTTTGTTACATTGTTTCATGGTTAGGTGATTGTGGAATCAATAGGGCTGACAGACGTTGCTTTCAATAGCAACTGTATTTACGAATACGTTTAAAACTATTTTGAATTTTTAGTGAATGTATGTAGAAAAGCCTCTTAGAATTCCATTTTCTTTCATTGGGTACCATTTTATTTTGGGGTTATCATCACCCTTTAATATTAGAAGTGGGGAATTATTTTTTTCACAGATTTCAGAGATATCTCACTGAAGCAGTAGCAATGGCAGATATATTAGAAAGTTCCAAGGAAGGGTTCAGCAAGTGGGAAAATACATGGCTAGTAATAATTATGGCAAATGCTCATGCTCTTAGTACAATGTTGATTGAGGGACAGGTCCAGTTGTGAGTTTGGAGTAAGGAACAACATTGGTTTTCTCTTCTTGTGTAAATTGGAGACAATGCATTTATATATAACCATTAAAAGTAATGCCCCCCCCCGTTAATTGAATTATTATCAGCTCTGTATAGGAACGGTGAAGGTCCCTTCTCAGCTTCAGATAAGCATCCTTTTACATTCCCTCACTATAAATAGCCAGAGAATCAGGATTGCTTTTAATCTTCTGCCATTCTCTGTCTTTTTTTTTTAATTGACTTTCTCTCTGTTACAGACACGGATCGCTCCCTCAAGGCATAAAATCATCAACATTGTGTATTGTGGGCAGCAAGACATTTAAAAAAATGGCAGTTGGAAATGGTACCCTATTGCAGGAAACCGTGTACACCGAAAAGAAGAAGAAGAGTCATTTATTATAGGTCTGTTCCACCAAACATCAGAAATTCTATATGTACTTTCATTCCCACTGTGTTCTCTGGCAGCATATAATGAGCCGTGTATCAAACCCACTGAAATGCGAAGTCTGCGTGCTTCTAGAATCCGAATATTTTATACATGGGGATTCATTCGTTTTCTATTAGGCAGGGCAGCCGCTTGACAGGAGTGACATTAAGATCGCTAAACAAATATCTCAAACAGAAGCAAGGATCTAAAATGAGATCTTGCTTCAATTCCCGCACCATGCAGCTATCATCTGTTCTATTGTGGGTGAAGGAAAACGGCAAAAACAAAAAAAAAAACAAAAAAAAACCTCTCAAGGACAATTTGGCCAAATGCCACATGAGATAATGCTTGAAGGGTGCTACCGGCAGCAAAACACACTTACCGAATTCAAGGTTCATATCAGGAAGTGCACTTAGAAATTATGCCATTATAAACCTTCACAAAAACAATTGAAGAAGTATAGCTGGATGCAAAGAAGAGAGAGTGAACCATAGACATTAGAACATACAATGAATTAGCTGAGCATGTGACCTCTTATTCTGAGAACCACCAGATATTGAATTCTCTGTTCCAGTCCCAATACTTGCATCATTCTTAAAGTAGCCATACATGAGCTTAATCTGTACAGTCTTCAACCAATTAGCCCATGGGACAAACTGATGGATACCGATGGGTATCCATTCTGGCCTCCTTTCTATTGTTCTGCTTCTTTATCTGACACTGCAAAATACATTGGCTGACATCAACCGACCAATAATTTTATCAGCATATATATATATATATATATATATCTATCTATCCCAACTTCATTTGGCTGCAGGGGTTCCTCAGGTGCCCTGGCCTAGATGCGCATGCATAATTCATGGTGCTTTCTAACTGGTGTCATGTGGAAACATCATTTAAGTTCCAAGCTGTTGGACATTGATGCATGCACTCTTATGATGACGCAAGTGTCCCAAACAACTTTCAGCAGACACAAGTTTATCAACTTTAATTCTGTCTGTTTCCTAATGTGAGCTCTGCCTGACTATTGTTTATGAACATCTGCTGCTCTCATGACATAGATCTGTTGACCAATCCCCTGCCTCACATTTAGTCCTTGAACCTCCTCCTCTCTTCACTGCTGTGCTTCCTCTTCCAAGCCTCCTGTTTGCAGTTGCCCAGCTTGACAGGGATCCATAGAGACATATCTTTTAATAAATATCATATTTTGTGTACTCCACAGAACATTCAGAATAATCCACATGCACTTTACATGATAAAAATAGACTCAATGAACGATAATGTCAACCAGTAACCTTTCCCCCAGTGTATCAAACTGAAATGAATTCTTAGATATTTAGTTAAATATGACACAATGCCTTTCTTGAATGAAGGTCTAATCATGCAAGACATTAAGTGCCTATTAGAACCAATGCCATATGGAGAGCAGAAGACTCTAAGATCAGAAATGGAGCTATTACAGATTTGTTTGTCTGCTTTGTAGCCAATTGTCTCCATATAACGACAGTTTGTCTCCTTTGCCTCCTCGTCACTTTTCCCCCGTGTTCGTCGGCAAATCATCTGACAATCTGGAATGCTGACATGAGCCCGTGACATTTGCATTGTGCAAGACATTCGATTGCCTGAAGACAATTTAAACATAAAGCTGCTCTGGCTCAGGAACCTGATGTTGGCTTTCTTAATTGTATTTTTTTCTGCCCTTTTATGGTTTTAGTGGTGTAAAAAAAAGTTCTATATTTTGCAGCTGTTGCAAATCCTAATTCTATTGTTCAACCACATGTTGCTGAATTGTTGCTAGACTACCAAGGCTAGCATCCTTTAAGTTCTACTCCAGCAACATTGTGTAGGCAATATTGATTGATTATTTATAAATTGTTTGCAACTCACTCTAGAGCCAGTGGACACATTCAAATTTAAAAGAATACTCCAATAAAATTTCCACCTGCATTGTTTAAAGGAGGCCATCCATGGGCCGATATATCTGCTTTCTAGATGGAGAGCAAAGAAGGGTCACAAACAGTATGGCTGCCTTCATATTGTTTCTACCATTCATGCAGAGCTCATGAATGATTGGTATAACAGGAAGTTCAGAAGTGTTGCAGGTCTTCTTCACTTTCTCATCTAGCAGATGTGGTGCATCAGCAGATTAAATTTAAAAATTAGAAATTTTGAAATGTAACCATAGTATCAGTCACATCAGAGGGGCACCAAGGAGATCATACACATACTGATAATTGTTTCATACAACATTATTGGCACTTGTATGGCCAGCTTAATTCTGGCTTCATGTTCTTCATGTTCTTTGTTCCTGAAATTGGAGCCAATTCACTAAACTATACCATTTTAGATAAACTGAGTTTGAAAATTTTCTTTTCTCCTTCTGTTAAAAGTTAAGTGGAATGTTCCAAGCAAACTTAAAAAAAAAAAAAAAAGTTGTAATTGAATGGAAAAGCAGAGACCGCTACAAGGTAATTTAATTCACTCCAATCTGAACTGACTGCCAACTTGCAGAGCCAAGGACTTTGGGTGCCCTCGGAGAATGTCTGCAAAATAAAGGGAAATAAAAGTAATGACAATTGCGCTGCTGGTGGGGAGAGTGACCAGACTAAGAAAGGCAAGTTCCCTCAATGGCTGATTGATTTAACATTTAGGAATATTGGTTATGATGATCCATTATTAGCATTTATTTCATTTTTTAGTGAACTTGGATTGGAACTTTTAGTCAGAAGACGGTGCAAAAAAATCTTTGAAACACAGGATTGTCTAGTATTCAAAATTTGTTTAGGAGTCTATGGACTTGCTTTTCTATATCAAAGTTTTTTGGAAAATGTTTTTCCTACATTTCCTACAGTCTAAGGACCATCCTCTTTAAGCTGTTGCCCTTTGGTGCCTAATATATGGCCCTGTTCATGCCTGGGAAGATTTGGTAAATTTGCAATAAATCTGGCCATGTACTAATACAACACCATTTTGTACAATCTTTGAGATATGTGGGCTGTCTGGATGATTGGGGCAATATTTTGGATATCTGTCAGTTCAGTGATCAGGCAGGTTTGACAATGGCACCATGCTATGGACCATATTGCCTTTGTATCTGCAGATGAGGAAGGGAAGAGGAGCAACATCTCTTTTTCACTTCTTGTTGTTCCAGAACAATGGAAAGGTAACATACGATGCATAGCCCCTAGTATGATATTGCTTTACATGGCCCACTGGGCTGATTGATACCATACAGGATTGGCTCATGTAAAGCTGTCTTTACAATGATGAATTTAGCTTGTTTATTGAGACTTCCTGTATTTCACAGTCGCTAGCGTTTGTACACTGGTTCTTAGCCATGCGGAATTATCAGACATTTCATTAGGTGCTTCACATCTGTAAGCTAAAAAGCTATCGTGATTTGTTGCTGACACTCCACACTTGTATATGGCACTCTAATAAATGAGGAGAAGGCTGCACTAAGAGCTGATAAGGCATTTTCTCTGATTTAAATCATTGGCATATTATCATGCCTGAGCCATTTAATCGTGACCCTCGGAAATAGCACAAACCATTGACTGTCCAGATATTCCACACGTGAGCCCATATCAAGGTCAGTTGGTGAAACAATAAGTTATGTTACTCTTATGTTTAATGCTGTAGAAGCCACAAAATAAACAAACACCTTCAAGTGTTCTCTATGACCATCATTTTGTTTTTGACTTTGCGATAAAGATGAAGGAAAGTCTATCACCGTGCTAGTGAGTGGAGCTCACAGAACTTTTGTGGCAGTATACTGATGGGTTTGGGGACAACTGGAGTAGAAGTAAGGAGGGGTAATTTTCCTACCATTTTCCTATCATTCATAGAAGATACTTAATTAAATATAACCTTACATCTATCCATTTCTACCATTTTGGATTTTCCATCTTCAGCTTTGTCCTTGTGTTCTGTGTAATGTTGGCAGTGAGAGAGAACTAATTGCTTTTCTGGTATTATTGATGTTATCAACAAGTCTGCTAGAACCATGCATTAGAAATAATGGTAATGACATGGAAGGCAAGTGTATCATATTAATATATTCAAATATCTGCCCCACAGAAAAAATCAAATTGTACAAAAAAAAAATTGTCAGGCAACAAAAAAAAAAAACGATGTTTGATGGAACATCCCCATGAATACTCCTACAACCTCACACCATCATTCACATCATTCCCTGCCCTAGTGAATATTACACTCAGTAGCCAACTTATACGTTTTGGTGGAGACTGGAGTTGAGGAAACCCACACAAACATTGGATGAACGACGAACAGCTTAGTAACAAATGCCCTACCTGGAACTGAAACTCAGGAGCCTCCACTCCCATGCCTACTTGCCTCAAGAAGATGAGGTAAGAAGAACTTATTGAACTTTCATCTAAACACGTTCCTTTCACTTTTATTGTGAATTGCATGTTGGTGCAGCAATCAAGACATGTGCCTTAGGGCAGTGGTACTGGGTGCACAGTTTATGGGGGAGTGATATTAGGGGCCATGCAGACCAGGAGAAACTAGAACCAGGGGGACATGTGGAGCAGAGGAGCAAAAGCTGAGATGGGACTATGAGGACCAAGATGTGGGGAGGAGGACCAAGTGATGGTGGAGGGTGGAGTGGATGGAGAGCTACAAATATGTAACATATACCATTGTATTCATATGATCTCTGCTCTTCTGGGATATATAGGCACAATCTGTAACTAACCAATAAGAAATGAGCCAAATTGCCTAAATGAGCATTTACAGGATTAAGTACAAAATTTATAATTTTATCTTTATTGAGCAATATGCAATTGCAACAGCTTTATCCTACAACCAATAAGCCCTAAAGCCAAATGCTGTAACCTGGACATATTTGTAGCAAGGAAGCAGTTAAATGCTGGTTGGCACAGACGGGGGCTTGGTATGAGCACAGTGGCCTTTAAAAATAATCTGCTCCACTGAAGCCTTCATCTGTGCACGTGATTTGCATCCGTATTTGGCATTGAGAGCCCCGGCCTTTGTGGAGAGTGGCTCTTCAAATGTCAAAGGTCAAGTGTCAGAGACCCATATAAATGCCCTAATGAGACTCCATCAGATAATGCGCTAGAACTGAACGGCATATTAACAAAAAGCCAAGGGTCAGGAATCTAATGATGTTAATGTTCAATCTGTAAAAAGACCAAAGGCAGACTTTTAATCTCTACTATTGCTGTGGCTTCAAATATAAAACAGAGATATGAGGGAAGTTCAGCTCGGATAAGTAAGTACTAGTATCAGTTCTGCATTCAGAAAATCTATCAGCGGCAATAGCAGGTGCAATATTTACACAATATCCTTTTAATAAACAGGGTTAATAGAGCACTGACATTGGGCATACTGTAGGTTATCGGTAAATCAAGAGTTGGCATTGCTTTATTCAAGAAAGCCTCAGATAACATGATTCATTTTTGGGCAAAATAGACATAATCCATAAATAAAACAACATACTCTGAAGCTGCCTCCAATAGATTCCATTGATTCCAGTTTCACCATTAAGCAATTTTTTTCACAACATTTTTTGGGTAAAATGGACTAAGTTTACTCATCAGTATTTAAAGACATGACTCCCATAGAGGGGCCTGAATTAATAGATGGGGTACAACTGGAATGCTATTCAAGGTAAAAATTTGGGGGTAATGTTGAATGTTTTCCTAGAAAATCAAAGAAGAATATTCTAAAGTCCAATAAATATTTGTCTATTGCCCTCAATATTCTTGCATCCACGATAGGGATACTAGTACGAGTACAGGATAACAGGTGCCCTGACTAAATGCTGAACCAATTGGGACTTGTTCTATAAAAAGAATGAGAAAAACCCCCACAGTTTTTACCTATTTTTTGTAAATAATTTATATAAATAATTATTTAATTAAAAAAAATGATATACAAGAATTTTGAAGCAACACTTGTACATTATTAGGTACCTGTATTATATTTTACTTATATTATAGATAGGAGAGGCCTCATTTTGAGCTTTTGCCTCAAATACTATTCCTGTTTTTAGTGGAATCTACCAAGTCACATTATACATGTGAAACCATTATTTAAAGAGTTCTACTTCTAAAAAAAAACATTTGAGAGTATACAATTGCAACATACATTTTTGAAAATAAAAATGAGATTTCTAAATCCTTTGACCAGTAAGTCTGATTCTAGGTCTCCTCTTAAAAATTCACATTTTAAATATTTTAGAAAAAGCATGTTTTGCTGATTTCTGATACACGGCAAAACTAATTGATGAATAATTAATATCTAAGTGTCAGCATATATATAATTAGAATATATTATTCATTTTACTTGGTAAGACTCTGCAATGAATATTTAAAGAATTGGATATTGGTAAAAAAAAAAGTAGCGGCAAAAAAAGTTTGCCCGTGAGTATGACAGATTTAAACTGAAATTAAGTCTAATTATAATTATTACTTAAACTTGTAATTGTGTATAGCACTTAGCTTTTTTTTTTTCCTGCGGTGAAGATATGTCATAAAAAAATAGTGATTAAAATTAAAGCAATTAGAATTAGTTAAGTTCAATGAGAAATATTCATACGGCAGGAAATAGCTGGGCTAATTTAAATATCTCAGTAGAATTGGGATAATAGCACCACATCCTCCGCGGCTTTATTTACAGGGAAATGCTGGTAATTTGGGAACTATGGACTTGTTGCCCATTGTTCATAGGGTCAACCTGCAGAGCTTAAAAACATCAAAAATTTCACCAACTTTTAACACATCATGTTGGAATCATCACAAAGGCTTCACTAGATTAGAACATGCACAAGTCTAGACCAATTTGTAGCTAAATTAGAACTGCCATTAGGCTAGATGAATATATAGACAATTAGAACCACAGAGCCTACATAGAACTAGATGGTCCTATACCTGACTTAGCTGACATTGTAGTTTTGTAGACTAGCCCTAACTTTAAGCTTCCAACAAAATGCATGAAGAACAAATATAAGGACTCTGAATGACCAGATGTCTTGGTTACATGGCTTTCAGAGCTAAATTAGGATCTAGGAGGAGACTTAACTCAGTAGAAATGACAAAAGTCCAATTGCTTTGCATCTGTAGGGGACTGATAAATAGGCAATAAAGTAGGCTATCCCCTAAAGTTTGGCCATTGAAGGGTTCCTTAGTTTATGGAAGGAATAATACTGCTCTTCCTGGGTCAAAACATGATATATGTTTAATATATATATTAATAAGCCACATGATTCTTGCAGCTTTTTGCCAAAGTCTCCCCTAGGTGGAAGGGAGTCAAGAGTGGAAACCCATTTTAGTGCAGGAATTAGTGAGCGGACAGCTATCTCCTGTCATAGGTCTCTCTAGGATAGACAGTTAGGCTCAGGGATATTTAGATGAGAACTTTTGGGCTCCAGCAAGGAGTGTTAGAGGGGCTAAGTCTCCAGTGCCACTGTGGCCTAAAGAGGGGACCAGTGTGCAGAGTCTAGGGGCTAGATAATTCCACACCTGGGTTCACCTGGGTTTCAATCAAAGAGGAATCTCCCTAGGAAGCGAGACTTGAAAGCTCTGCTTTCATTGTACTGACTATTCAATGATTGTGCTCTGTATTATCGCATTGATCTTCTTCGTGAATTGTTCTTAATAAATAAGTTCTGGTTAAGTTATAAGAAACACTGGCGCTCATTCTTGTGAAATACTAAAGATTATAATTGCACTAAACCCTGCCTCTCCACCATTGTAAGGGCCCACACTGGAACAGATTGAGTCTCATCTGGAGCAAATAGAAGGTAACACTGATAGCTTTGCATAATGGTGCCATTCCATTTATTTCAGCCTTACACATCCAAAAAGTAAATCAGAAGCATAGCTGTTATTAAGGCAATGGTAGGGACTGGCAGGGGACATTGGGTCAAAACACACAAAAGGGTCAGGGACCAGTCAGACAGAAAAACTGATATGAATCAAACACGTGAACTAAGCAAAAGCACCCATAATGCTACATTAAGACATCCATTTTGTCACCATGGTAACATGGGTAGGTCCAGTTTGAAGACCAGACCCCACAAAGTCATTGTTGATATTATTTGCAAATGTTGATTAAAATTGTATCTTTCGCCTTACAGAAAATGGTGGTACCACATACATTGGGAGAAGTAAATTCACTCCATCTCTAGAGTGTACCAAAGGATGGTTTCACTTTATTTTTTTGCCCTAACCTTAAAGGATAAGTAAACCTTTAAAATAAGTGAATGTAAAATTGACGAGGGTGCTATTCTAAGCACTTTTGAAATTTAAATTCATTGTTTATTTTCTTTTAATTCCAAGATATTAAGGGATACATGTGCTGTTAATATATATGAATTTTGATACAACAGCGCCACCTGCTGGTCAGTTTCCCACCAGTCTGACTTCCAAGTACTCAATGAAGTTGTCAGGAGAAAGAGTCTGCTCTGATGTTCTTCTGCTTAGGAAAAAAATTAGAAACCTTTCTTGCATCTATCCTAAGCAGAAGAACATCAGCCTCTTTCTTTCTCCTGACAACTTCCTTGACTACTTGCTGGTCAGACTGGTGGGAAAATGACCAGCAGATGGCGCTGTTGTAACATAATTCATTCATATAACAGTACATGTATCCCTTAATATCTTGGAATAAAAGCAAAATAAATAATGAATGTACATTGCAAAATTTGTTAGAATAGCCCCCTCATCAATGTTACATTCATTCAATGTTACATACAGTAAAGGATTACTTCTCCTTTAAGGTTCCATCCTTGGTGCTGTTATATTTTGTAGAAATATTAGGGTGCCAAGCATTAGATATTCTACTATTCTTATGATATTTCTTGTTTTGTTGTTAAACACCCACGGTTTGGTGACCTAGATTAAGCCTGAAAAATTGAATATAAATAAGGTTTTTCTTCTTAGAACAACTCCAGAAAAAGTCATAATAGGCCTGTATTTGCAAGACACCAGCCACTGGGTCAATTTAGAAGATAAAATGACTTTTTGATTTCCTGGTCTGTGCTTCAGGTATTTGCTCAGCCTTCGTGATTCTGAAACTTTTTCATCTCAGCAGGGATCTAATAAACCTCTGATCCCAAAACATAAACAGCAGAAATCAAAATTAATGAAAAAGGATGAAAACATTACCAAATCAAAGCTGAAAATGCTGCTTCTTCCTCTGAGATCTTGTTTAAGTCTCAGACTTGATCACAAAGCTTATCCAACAATTTACTTATTTTTGTCTTGGGAAGAAAAGGACATATGAGGACTTAGTGACTGGACATTCAGACACTATTCAGTGTTTTTCATAGGCCCAGATTTACAATCTGGTGTAAGGACAAATGGAGGTTGAGGGAAAAAAAAGGAAATGTATAAAATAAAAGTAAGAATTTAGATCTAACGAGATACATGTTGTGGGCAGACTAAGCACATTGGAGTGGACTTTTGTCACCACTTAGAGTGGGTACTCCTGTATCAGAATTATTTTATTCAAAACTGAATGATCAGTAAAATCAAGAAGTAGGGAAAATCAAGCAAACAATTCTACTTATTTTCTTATTCATTTTGTACCTGGGGTTACTGTCCTAACCTCAGAAGAATATTCAGTATGGTCTGGCTCAAATTACAAAATTGTGTTAGAGCTGATTAAAGGGGCACATAGATTTTTTTTTGCATGGTTCTACAATGTAACACAAATATTTAAATACAATTTACAGCATACACAGTTGTTTCCATTTTTTTAACAAATATTTCTAAAAATGGCCATTGGACCAACATATCACCACATGCATGAACTTTATCAGTCTGGTGTTTTATGATCTTATAAAAATAGAGTATCCAACCCTTTCTTGAAACTGTTGATTCTATCCACCTTTATAAAAAGCAAATTTCCCTAAGCAGAACATTGAACATTCCTTTCCTACAATTGCAAAGGAGGCCCTTGTGTATCTAGAGGAATTAAACAAATCCTCTGGACTTGCTGTGTTTTTTTCTGAGATGTTTTTCTAACTGGCTTTGAAAAACCATCTTCAAAAGGAAAAAAATACATCAAGTCCAGATAATTGACTTACTATAGATATACCATGACCTGGATGCGTGAGAACCTTCACAATGACTCTTGCATCATTTTTTTAATTGATTATGTCCCCAAATTAGATCATTCGTCCCTCATACTGGAGACCACTTGAAGTAAAAAAAAAAAAAAAAGATAACGTTTATTTGAGATAAGTTCTGTGGATTCTGAACTCATAAACAAAGAAATCACAGAGTTTTTATAAACTTGGGAATCTATGACATTAGAATATATGGTGTAACCATTGCGAGAGCATAGATATATCTTCTCGCAGCACAGAAAAACAAAGAACTGCTCAAATAACCAATGAGATGGTTCTTCCACAAGGTTAAGGTAATATGACCAAGCTAGCTTGAGAACAGAACCTATCCATGTCAGGGGGCTCCCAGGGGAATCCGCATGGACAAAATTTTATTATTTCGCATTAGGGTGAAAAAAAGAAGGTCGTTGTTGAGCCAAACATAGAGGAAGGATATTGTGCCAGTACACTGCATCATGCTTACTGGAGGCTGTATGAATTTTCCTACATGAACAGCTTTTTGGAGCAGATCCTGAGGCTGCAAATTCGGATTCATGGGAATTCCTGTCTCTGATGTACTTGGCAGCAGCCATTTTTTACTTGAGCATGACATTATCTGTATCCATTGACCACAGGAACGAATAAGCTCTGAAGAGACCAGGTATAAATGTACGGTATTGTGAGTTGCAATAAATCAAGGTTAGTAACTGATCAAATCAACCACTAATTTGCACTAGTTCTGCCACACAAATAAATGTCTAAACAAGTGAATGAAATCTAGAGAAGGTTTGTACCACCTTGTTGGTCCCAATCTATTGCTTTATTGTTGCCTAGTTCAACATTGTACTCATGCGCTAATGGGCTGCTCAGATTAATGATACATTTCCAGAGAATCGATTCCATAAATAAAAAGGTGCGGGCAGGCAAGGCGCTGATTCTCCTACATGTGTGACCTGCATGGAAACAACATTAAAACAAACCATATTATTACTGGGCCTGTCAGACATCACTGGGCTGAGAGAATTCTCTGCATGGCTGCCAATTTAATCTTCTTAAATGCCACATACAAAGGGTGGAGTGGTTATTTTCAGCTTCATTTGTTAATTTAATAAGAGTCCGAGTAAGATGAAGATGAAGATGTGGAAAGCTGCAAAGTCTTATCTCCCCAAAGATTGATATGGTGGAATCCTGAATTGTAAATAGACTAGTTGGGATATGTGTTCCTGACACTTTATGCGATGCAGAGAGATTTGTCAAATTCAACCATTTAGCTCAACAAAAACATTTGAAAATGTGGACATTCAATTCAAATTAAATTCAAATTTAAAAAGTTGAAAATAAATCATTTCAATCTATAAAAACTACAATGAAATCAAAATAAATTGAAATGAAATGTTTTTTATTTTTCGTTCCAGAATTAAAACAAAGGGTGATGTAATTGGTGGTGAGGTCACACTGCGTGGCTATGACATCAAATTTTTAGCTATTGTGTCTTTTGTAGTGAAATAAAGTCGCATCCCCGCCGGTGGGAACATTTCTGCCGATGAGACAATTTTTTTTTTTATAATTTTGACATGTTTTCTCATCTTTGTTTATAGGCACATTACAATTTCTGTTATTTAGGCTGGTAATCATATGGAATTAACATACTGTTTAAATCCAAGTTTAATTGAGGCATCTGGCACGCCGAATAACGTCCCCGCAGTAATAAATGGCATAAACATTCTTTTTGTTAAATGAAATATCTGTTTAATCTCATCTGTAGCTTAAAAATAAATGTAGAATATTATTTTTTTTGTTTTACTAAATAATGAATGTCATGCCTCTTTAAATGCAAAAAGAAATGGAAAGCATGAGGTGTAGGCCATACCTCGAGAATCTAGGGTTTAGTCAAGAAGGTCCTTGTACCAAATGGATACAAGAAGCCCATCAAGAAGCAGAGATATGGTTCTAAGGACCCAATGCAGGGGTTTACCTTTGATATTATTTCCCTCTTTAAGATCTTAGAAGGTCAAAGCCTCCTTCAAGCAAAAATCAAGTATTCCTAGGAATACATATGTTGGGTAACAAAGGACTGAACTCTAGCCTGGGAGTCTCTGTACAGTATATAGATTGAAGGGACCCTAGAAACAAAGTGCTCATTGCAAAAGTGGTTTTCAATGTACTGTGGGAACAACCAGGAATAGAATCAAATTATTAGGGACTCTGAGAAAGAGAACAAGGTACCGTACATGTCCTATAAGACCTTCAGCTCAAAGGTGGAATTTTATATCTCAAATAAAACTACAAACTTGATTTTTTGAAATGTAAGAAAAAGTTGAATCAGTGACTTCAGATTAAACAACCTTTGCCATTGATTTGAAGTTGAAGGTTTTAGCTGGAGTATTTTTGGATTTGAGATATTTCCAATTTCCAGTTATAATAAATCAAGTTTTTTAATAAAAATCCCCCAAAAAGTTTTTTTTAAAGACCCCGAAAAATGAGTTTTTTTTAACCCACAAATTTAAGTTTTTTCATGAAAACACAACTCGACCTTTAATAAATAACCCCCTCGACACTCCTCGTGGAGCCTGTGCTGCTTGTCTAAACAGCCTTAACTATCACTCCTAGGGGGAAATTCAGTAAGCACCGAAGCGCCGAATGCTAGAATTACTTCGCTAGCGTTTGGCATTTTCGTTACTGCGCAAATTCACTAACGAACGCTGGTGTAGTTTCGCTAGTGTTACTTCGCACCCTTACGCCTGGCAAAATTTCGCTAGCGACGTAACTACGCAAATTCACTAACGCGCGCAGTGTACTGAACGCTACCTTTTACGCTAGACTTCCTTCGCCACCTCAGACCAGGCGAAGTGCAATAGAGTAGATAGGGATTGCTTCAAAAAAAGTAAAAAATTTTTCTAAGTCCCAAAAAACGCTGGCGCGTTTTCTACATTATGGGTGATAGGCTAAAAAAAAGATCGAAAAATTTTTTGGGGCTCCCCTCCTTCCCCCCTACATCTCCTGACTCATGGCAACTTACATAGACAGTGGGCACATGTGTAGGGCAAAATAAATATTTTATTTGATGTTTTGAAGCTTTTCTAGCTGATACGTATTCCTCCATTGAAATTTGTGCTGATACGTATTCCTCCATTGAAATTTAAATTTGGCGCCGTATGCAAATTAGCCTTCGCTAGCGTAACTTCGCTTTACTTAGCGAATCAACGCTAGCGCAACTTCGCAACCTTACGCTACCCTGAGCGCAACTTCGGATTTTAGTGAATTTGCGAAGCGCTGGCAAAACTACGCCTGGCGAAGTGTGGCGAAGTGCGGCGAAGTTACGCCTGGCGCAACTACGAATCTTAGTGAATTTGCCCCCTAGAGTGACCTATCAAAATAAGTAGCCGATCGCTTTCTAGACCTGACCTTGTCTAGGTTACACTTCACCCTTTCTGCCTGCTCAGGTAACAATTCTAACAAAATGGACCCTAAGCATGTGTGTTTGGCATGTATATTA
This sequence comes from Xenopus petersii, assembly GCA_038501925.1. Taxonomy (NCBI): domain Eukaryota; kingdom Metazoa; phylum Chordata; class Amphibia; order Anura; family Pipidae; genus Xenopus; species Xenopus petersii. The sequence continues at coordinate 192,509,702 of CM076674.1, read as the reverse complement.
TTGCACACTGCCATCTAATAGCTAACCTGGAGAAAGCTAGGGGTCATGCTTTGACACAAAAAGAAGTGCCTAGCTCCTGTATAACTATGGAGCCCTTCCATGGCCAATATAAATGGCGAATACATGTATCGGTTACAAATTCAGTGGACTGGATTTTGCCTTTAAGTGACCTTGCAAAAATTGACTTTTTACTAATAGGTGGGGGCATCTTCAGGCTCGGAATTATGTACGTTCAACAATAGGCATCTACAGGGACAGCCAAAAGGGCTGATGCCATGTTTCTATCAGCAACTTTAAATCTATTAAACATATAATGTTTGACAGTAATTTGCACATCGGTTTGGCATTCAGTACCATTTGTCCATTCTAATCCCAGCACTGGAGACCAAAATAAGTGGCATTTTCCTCAACTAAATAAGGACTTAGATGTTGGATTAGAAAAGTGCCCCATATTGCATAACCAAAAAGTTGCAGCTACAGACCTTCTTCTTTACATACAAAATGCTCCTAATAACGTCTCTGTAATAAATCTCCATCATCACCACCACATATATCTGTAAAACCCCAGATCACTGCATTTAAAACTGAATAATTTTAATGCAAGGGAAGATATATGGCGGCACTGGGGAGTTATATGAACTATCACTACCTGCTGTGGGTACGTTATTCTCTTACATGAACAGCAAATCCCATATTCCTTCCGGTAACATTTTCCTTTAATAGAGCTATGAAAATAAATTGCTTCTGTGCCACCAAAGAGATTCTGCAATGGACACATTTGTGGTCACTCACAGCAGAGATTTATCAGCCGGAGCTCTTGTCAGCATTGTAATTTATTCCAGCAATGGCACGTCCCATAATTCAGTGCTGAATGACACCATAAGTTAAGTAGCACCATGTCTCTGGGTACTGATAAGGATAAAGGGCAATAACATATTAATTTGGACTTTCTCTTCCCCTGATATTCTATAGAGCATACATAGAAAGAGCGCTTTAGACACTTCATAAATCAGACTGATATGATAACATATGATCTTGAGAGTTTCGTTTCCGCAAATGTAATTTAATAAAATGTGGAAGCTCAGCTGCATTTTCCTTTGGAATGAAGTTTAACGTTTTTTTGGTCATCCAGCAAATATGATTTCTTTAACACAACAGTATCGGAATACAACAGCCCCATGAGTGGGATTTAAATGGGTGCTATCATTAAAATCTGTCTTTTTGCCAGTTATGTGATTGTAGCACAGACCAACCTGAAGGAACTGCAGCACCCTAAATATTTGTCTACATAGAGAAAGTGGGGGAGATATTAAGACAGAAGGGGTCATTTCTGGATGCAGTTGTCGCGCGAATTGATCTCATTCATTGAAGGCTCTCACAACTAAATCCACTTATATCACTTGCATGTTTTTGCAACTGCCTGGAGCTACTACCACTGAGATGGATAAAGCATCAAAACGAACAGTAAAATTGCACCTTAAAATAGAGTCAGGTCCAGTTGGACAGACTTGTACCCAACCCAGACCCACTAACTCACAACACAACCACTACCCGCTAACCAGCTATCAAGTGCCCCATCCATGATATTCTGCATGACGGTGGATTGCTCTACCTGAGGAATAATCACTTATCTACCAGAAGATCCCTTCCTTGCATGGGGTCATGGATCAATGCAGAAAGAAAATTCAGGAGTACACCATTGAATTGCTCAGTGAAATCTGTGATTTATTAATGTTGTCTGCAAAAGGGCAAAGTCAGGCCTAAACATCCAAACGTCCATGATACCCAACCCTACCTGCAATACCTTCAACCCAACCCGGGAACCCATGGAACAGGAAGAATCATCACGGTTGGGCAGAAGTTACATCTCTTTCATCCAGAGGCAGTAGGAGGCAGATCTACCAGATCCATGGAAAAATTACTTTTAACTCCTAGAGGTGGGGGGAATGCAAGCCTGCAATTGGCCCAGACATGGTAATCATGGACTTCCCGCATGTTTAGGAAATCAGGGTCTTTCTGCAAAAAAACAGACCACTTTATGGGTATTCTGCATCAAGAATCAGTGCAACTGCTCCTCAAAACCCCAATCTCACTGGAATTAGGAGAAAGTAGCGATAGGCAAATCTGACCCATTTCGGTGAAAACTTGGCAACATACATTGAAGTCTACGGGCATAATTTTAGAGTCTATGGGCATCATTTTTGCTGTGAAACTTGGCAAAAAATTTCACTCATCACTAGCGAAAAAAATTCTGTATTGTGGGTATAAAACATAAATTTCCTCTAAAATTGCACTTGGTGTGCCGCATTTGCGCTCCTAGATGACTCTTAAAAAGGTTGTTTACCTGTAAATGAATTGTAGTATGATGTAGAGAGGGATATTCTGAGACAATTTGCAGTTGGTTTTCATTTTTTATTATTTGTGGTTTTGAGTTATTTAGCTTTTTATTCAGCAGCTCTCCAGTTTGCAATTTCAGTAGTCCAAATTCCTCTAGCATTGATTTGAATAAGAGACTGTAATATAAATAGGAGAGGCCTGAATAGAAAGATGAGGAATAAAAAGTAGCAATAACAATAAATGTGTAGACTTTTTTGAAGATGGGGACAGCGACTCTCATTTGAAAGCTGGAAAGAGTCAGAAGAAGAAGGCAAATAATTTAAAAAAAACTATAAATAATGTAGACCAATTGAAAAGTTGCTTAGAATTATCTATTCTATAACATAGTAAATGTGAATTTAAACGTGGATGCAAAGCAATAATAATTAATTAAAATAAAAACCATTGGTCACGACTAGTTCCAGTTACCCACTACTCTTACAGTAAATGAGTACTGGGCTGATGATACTACTCTTTAAGTAAAGTTTCACTTCCCGGCATCTGTACCGTCTCAGCACAGCACTAATCCATGGCGTTCCTCCGAGTTCAGTGAAGTAACATTTTACCGGCATTACTCCTGTACCCACTCAGCTCACTATTCCCACCGGAAATTAATTCTCTTCCAGCAAATCATTGTTTCCTGTTACTGTTGATGAAAGCAAATGTAAATCTAAGCGGCTTTCCAATATACATTAATTACACATTTTCAGTAATGTCCGAGTTACTTGTAAAGGTAGCAGCATCTGTCTCTGATTTGCTATTCCTTCTACTGTTGGTTCCGACTACATGTACCAGTGAAACGGGGTACCAGTTATTGGCTAAGAACCCCATTTTCCCACAAATTCGGCAGGCTTAAAACTGCAACAAAAATTTTCCAACGAAAAATCTGCCGTGTCAAAAAAAAAAAAAAATGGGCATGTGTCAGAATAGCCACAAGCATAAACATTGTCAAGCGTCAAAATTATTCTGACGCCCATTGCCTTCAATGCATTTGGTCAAAATAGGCACTTGTACAACAATTGTCGCGCATCATAATTATCTTGACGCCCATTGACATCAATGCATTTCATGAATTTTTCACCGTTTCGTGAATTTCGTGGGAAATTTGCAAACTTTTTGGCGAAGCAGAAAGGGTCTAATTCGTCCATCGCTACTGCAAAGTTAATTCTCCAAAATTTTTTGTATTTTCTTACATTGGCAATGTTTAAGGGTAATCTTAATTTTTGTTAAAATTACTCCAGGTTTTCACTAAAACATGAAGATGCGTCCTGGGTGCCGAAGGAGCATGTAGCTTCATTTAAGCAGTTTGTCTGGTCTGAGGTGGTGAAGGAAACTCTTATGAAGAGGCAACATTCTTTAAAATCCGCACTTTACTGAATTTGCGGAGTAACTATCATTCGTCCGATCGAAAAGGCGTCTGGTGATAGAGTGCGAACAAACACTAGCAAAGGCCTCATACGCTAGCGAATTGTCCTCTATGCCTGTTAGTGAATAAGCGATGTCCCCATGGATGGGATTTCTGGCAATTTGACGCTAACGTTGGCCACTTCGCCCTTTAGTGAATCTGCCCCATGGAATAGTTTCACCAAAAAAAAAGATTGCCGTGAATTCACTTCTCTTCTCCGGGTGAGATTTATCCAGTGTTCCTTGTTCTCCAATTTACGAGCAACATTTTCACCATGAGAAATTTCTCCAGGTGAACTAAAATTATAAAGATAGAGCAGCCACTTTTAAATCTCATGATCAACATCATCGCCTCCATGCTAATTTTCCACATACAAAATTTTTTCATGGCAAAAAATTCTCAAAAGAAGTGAATTTTTCACCGAGATTATACTCCAGGAGAAAATTCACCCCATTTATTAAATATGAGCTGTGTTGTGAAATTGAGGTGAACTTTGTTGAAGTTAAATCAAGAGAAAAATTCTCACTTTAGTAAATGTGCGCCCAGTTCTGATGGGAGCAAGGGAATCTTTTCATAAGAACAGGTGGAAGGGGGTATTCCTGTGCCTCTCCTCATGAATACAGAGCTGCTGAGGAGGGCAACACAGTATTCATGGGTTAAACACAGGTCTCTACTCCCTGTTTTGGAATGCAAATTCAAGTGCAGGTCAAACACTCAAAGTGAATAGTAAATTGCTTCTCTTTTTGCACTTTTTTTGCACAGGCAGGTCAATTGGCTCCTGATAAAACTGCCCCCAGCATGTGTAAATGATATAGCGACCTTAGACTGTAAGCTCTGGGGCAGGAACCCTGATGTATAATGATTGTAAAGTAGAAGGCATAAAGTATGAAGGCTAATAATAGTAACAACAATGCTACAAACACACCAGGGTCGATTTCATCTGATGTAAAATATTAAACATAAGAAGGAGAAACTGGTCCAGTAATCATCGGTATTTTTAGCTTCTACACAATCGAACAATGCTAGACCCCCGTTCGTGGCAAACCGCATTGATGGATGACAGTTTTTCCCCATCCCTCTGTTCTAACGCCCTATTTTGACGTCTTCCATCTCAAAAGACAAATTGTCCAAGCACTCCATTGAGTCCGAGGCACGCTCTGGGCCATGTGATTTATAGGCCTTTGAAATAGTATAAATGACTAATTATACACTTTGGGCTTCAGGTCACCCTAACATAATTACACATAGAAGCTACAGGATATTTTTATTTGAGGCCTGGGCTGCCACCGAAGCACAGAAATGCTCTAAAACAATGGATAACATATCTAGATCACAAGGTAGGAGACGCGATGGCACAAAAGCTGGTGTATAAATAAAGAACGGGTTGTAGGGATCCTGGGCGGCTGGGAGAATGGATGTGGCTGAATCATTGTGTTCCCAGATTCCATTTGTCTTCTTAGAAAATAACTTTTGAGGGCTCTCTAAAGAACCAGAATTTTCTATAGATACACAATCAAACAAAGGCTATTTTGGTCAGTTCTTTCATTCTAAATATAATGTGGGTTTTACTTTAAAGGGTTCTTGGTGAACAGATACCAACCCAACAGATACCAAAGCTCAATTAGAAACCATAGGATTAAGACTTAATGAATAGAACTGAAAGAGACGAGAGTAGATAAGAATGTAGGTAATTGACCTCTTATCTGGCACAATTTTGGGGTCGGGCAGAGTGTTATTAATCCCAAAGTTCTGCCTTCCTACTAGAGCTGGGCCAAAAGTTTGTGATACCCAAGGCAAGTAGTGATGGGAGAATAAATTCGCCAGACACAAATTTGTGGTGAATTTCAGTGTTTCTCTGAAAGCGAAATGATTTTAAAATTCAGCGCGCCAAAAAAAAAAATAAGGATGCACAGAATCCAGGATTCAGTTTGGGATTCGGCCAGGATTCGGCCTTTTTCAGCAGGATTCGGATTTGGCCAAATCCTTCTGCCTGGCCGAACTGAATCCGAATCCTAATTTGTATATGTAAATTAGGGGCGGGTAGGGAAATCACATGACTTTTCGCCACATAAGAAGATTTTTTTTCCACTTTTTCATTTCTGAACCCTAATTTGCATATGCAAATTAGGATTCGGATTTGGTTCGGTATTCGGCCGAATCTTTCACCAAGGATTCGGGGATTCTTCGAATCCCAAATAGTGGATTCGGTGCATCCCTAAAAAAATTGTTGCATGTCAGAATTATTCGGACACCCATTGACTTTGACACATTTGGACCAAATAGTCGTGCATATAAAAATTGTCGCTCAACTCAAAATTGATGTTACGCTAATTTTTACCCCAGATTCAATCAACACTAAAGGCAAGTCACTGCCCATCACCCCCCCCCCCACTCACAATCTTCCTACTGCTCACTGGTGCAGTGCTGGTGTAAGGGATAATAAAGGATGCTATAGAGGATGATAGGCAAGGACAAGACACCAGTTGTGGAAAAGAGATGAGCCCACATTGGCTGTTCTCCGGGCCCATTGGTTAAGGAGAGCAGCCAACAACCAGGAGGTCCTGGGTTCATGTCCCAGCAGAGCCTTACAGTTGGTTGTGCATAGCTGGAATGCAGGAAGGCAGTAGAGGTATGTGTCTAGGGTCCAAGTGGTCCCACCACTGTTGCTTGCCTGGCATATAGGAGACCAAACAATTTAACTTTCCCCTACTTTTTGTAAAATCCCAAGTCAGTAACCTGCATCATGTGGGATGGAGGTATTCTCATTGGCCCAAGGGTTGTTTAGCAGTTCCTAGTTCCATAGAGGGAAAAGGAATATCTACTCAATCTCTTCCTAAATTCCACCAGAACTGGAGGTGGATCTGACAGAGCATCTGAGGTGGGACTGAATGAAACAGTAAAGTAACCAACCTTTAGTGGTTAGTTCTCTCAGGTTAAAAGAAAATTTTACCCCCAAAATGAATATTTAAGAATAAGCAATAGATAGTTTATAGCATATTAACTGCCATATTAAAGAATCTTATCAAACTGGTATATATATATTTAAGTAAATATTGCCTGACCAGAAATTAGGGATGAAGCAAATACAGGATTTGGATTGGGATTCAGCCAGGATTCGACCTTTTTCAGCAGGATTTGGCCGAATCCTTCTGCCCGGCTGAACCAAATCCAAATTTGCACATGCAAAGTAGGGGCGGGAGGGAAATTTCATGACTTTTTGTCACAAAACCAGAAAGTAAAAAACGTTTCCCCTTCCCACCCCTAATTTGCATATGCAAATTAGGATTTAGTTTGGTACTTGGCCAAATCTTTCATGAAGGATTTGGGGGTTTGGCAGAATCCAAAATAGTGGAGTCGGTGCATCCCTACCAGAAATACTGCAGCTCTAACTGTAACAGGAAGAGAGCACGTGACCAGAAATACTGCAGCTCTAACTGTAACAGGAAGAGATCACCTGACCAGAAATACTGTAGCTCTAACTGTAACAGGAAGAGATCACCTGACCAGAAATACTGCAGCTCTAACTGTAACAGGAAGAGATCACCTGACCAGAAATACTGCAGCTCTAACTGTAACAGGAAGAGATCACCTGACCAGAAATACTGCAGCTCTAACTGTAACAGGAAGAGATCACCTGACCAGAAATTCTGCAGCTCTAACAGGAAGAAACATGGAAGCAAAAGACAGAACTCTGTCTGTTAATTGGCTCATGTGACCTAACATGTATGGTTTGTTTAGTTTGTTTGTGTGCAACGTGAATCCTACGATCTCAGGGGATGGCCCTTGTTTTTTAAAATGGCGATTTTCTATTCAGGACTACCCATTGGCACATACTAATAAAAAAGTATATTATGAAAATGGTTTATTTACATGAAGCGGAGTTTTATACAGCTGTATATGAGCTGTTTTATGCAATATCTTTTTATAGAGACCTACATTGTTCGGGGGGTATAGTTTTTTTTTTTAAAATAAGGTATGGTAATATGGTAGATTTAATGTACATGGGTTTGTGGGTTAGGGTTGCCACCTTTATGTCTGGCTGAGACCGGGCGGGGGGGGGGGTCTGTGACATCAGTGGGCGTGTCTGTGATGTCAGTGGGCGGACTCGTGATGTCAGTGGGCGGACTATTACGTCAGTGAGCGGGCCCGTGATGTCAGTGGGCGGGGCTATGATGCAGCGATCAGCGATAGGCCGATCACTGTGTCAATCAAAGGAATCCCGCATGGTTTTCCTTATTTGGAAAACCGGGCAGGAAGTATAGACCTGGGCAGCCCCTCAAAATACCGGGCTGTCTGGGTCAAAACCGGACAGGTTACAACCCTACGGTGGGTCCTGCCTATACACCTGAAAAGCCTTCTTCATAACTAAAGATACTACATTTCCAGAGTCAGAGTATGCCAATGCTACAATATAGATCATGGGGCTGATTTGTGAACGCAGGTCTACATTTGGTCTACATTTTTGATTATTTGTGGTTTTTGACTTATTCAGCTTTTTATTCAGCAGCTCTCCAGTTTGCAATTTCAGCCACCTGGTTGCTAGGGTCCAAATTCCCCTAGCAACCATGCACTGATTTGAATAAGAGACTGGAATATGAGTAGGAGAGGCCCGAATAGAAAGATGAGTAATAAAAAGTAGTAATGACAATACATTCGTTGCCTTACAGAGCATTTGTTTTTTAGATGGGGTCAGTGACCCCCATTGGAAAGCTGAAAAGAGTCAGAAGACGGCAAATAATTAAAAAACTATAAAAAATAAATAATGAAGACCAACTGGAAAGTTGCTTAGAATTCTAAGCCATTCTATAACATACTAAAAGTTAACTCAAAGGTGAACCAATCAGATATCTACGCCTTACTACAAGTTGAAAAGCAAAGACCTGATAGGTCGTTACTATAAACGGCACTCGTACCCATTAGCCCCTATGTTAGACTCATGCCAGCAACTGCCCACGGGCAAATGTCAGTCTGGACAAGAGCAATTTAACCCTCTCACTGCTGCATGCTGCCTAACAATACATAATCATAGAATCTGAAGACAAAATTGCGTTGTTTGCTTATTTTCTATTGTCTGAGTTATTTTTGCAGATCACTGCTGTTTTCCTCTCTAGTGATAAAGCTGCGCCATTATGTACAGAGGGATCATATTTACCACTGACACCCCCAGTGCCATTTCCTTCTTCTCTTTCATGTGATTAAACTTTCCCACTGAACTGATATCCTCTCATATAAAATATTTAAGATATTCAGTGACCTCTATCCGTTGCCGCATTCATATTTCCTTATAAACACCTCTGATGACCTTAGCACAGGAATCAAGTGTTATTTATTCTGAAAAATAATTCAATAAAACTGAAAGTATTCCAAGAAGCATTAATTGCCCTATTTCCATTATTGTGGATTCTCTCTGTACAGACTATGAGCAAACTTAGGGGCTGTTCCTGCTGAATTGTGCTTAGTACAGGGAATACCTATTCTGTCATAGTTTTATGGGATCTCTCTGTACAGACTATGAGCAAACTTAGGGACTGTTCCTGCTGAATTGTGCTTAGTACAGGGAATACCTATGCTGCCATAGTTTTATGGGATCTCGCTGTACAGACTATGAGCAAACTTAGGGACTGTTCCTGCTGAATTGTGCTTAGTACAGGGAATACCTATGCTGCTATAGTTTTATGGGATCTCTCTGTACAGGCTATGAGCAAACTTAGGGGCTGTTCCTGCTGAATTGTGCTTAGTACAGGGAATACCTATGCTGGCATAGTGTTATGGGACCTCTCAGTACAGACTATGAGCAAACTTTTGTTTCCGTGTGCATCAAATACCTAGCGCTGCATTCAGCCAAGCATGGCACCTTATCATCAGCAATGGGTGTGATAAGGAGCTCACACTTATTTCCTAGAGGGAGAAAAAGAGAAACAAATAAAGTCAATATAATCTTTATTGAAAGCGAGACCAACTGCAAACTATTTTCAGAGTGTCATGGTGTACATGGTAGTAAAAGTGAATAGCAGGGTGAACTTTCCCTTTATGTGCTTGCACTGTGGCTGTGATTAGCAGTGAATTAGGTGGGAGCCCTACTCAGCCATATCATTGCACTGCAGTTACCGACTCTCAAACACTCGCACGCTGCTTGGATACTCAAGCGTAAAACCCACTAAATTCTGCGGCTCTTAGTATTCCGTCTGACACCGGGGTTAGAATATTGCAGGAATATAGACTTCATCTGCCCAGCCGATGGGAAAATGTGGTTATGGGAGGATTTAATTTAAACACTGCGCATAAAATCTTTAGTGGAGAGGATCATATTGAGTGGAATTATTATTTTAACCCTCACACCGATAACAGGCTGGAAGGGGAGACATATGGGAATGAGAGCAGAAATACTTGCAGAACAGATGCCACAAAGAGGCTTTTTTTCATGGTGAGCGTTCCTGCTCGATTGCGTTCAGACCCCCCGGTGAGAGAGACTGTGACTTTCTATGAGCGAGCAGACGGCACACCAAGCCTTTAGTAAGCAGACAAGAAATTTGAAGATTAAAATGTCACTTTTCTAATAAATATAAATGGACCTCAATGTGCAGAAACGAGTGCCATATGAGAGAATCCAACCTTCTGGCACATCGGCACAGCCCTTGTAAAGGATGGAACAAACATTGTCATTTTATTGCCCTGAAATGGTAAATAATTATGGATCCCGTCGTTATTGAATGTCATTTACTATGTGCAAGGTAGGGTGCAAAGTGCAATAAACTGGAGAAATTCTGCTCTGCACCAAAATGGCTTTTACCTGATGAATACAGTGCTGCCTGCATCAGGGAGAGCTGTATTCATGAGGATCAGGTAGGGCCCTTATATCCTGTCCCCTACACATTCCCTAAATAGTGTGTCATTCAGATGTCAGCCAAAAGCAAAAAAAGAAAATTAAGATGCCAATTCAATAAAAATAATAAAGACACCACACCAATTATACTGAAGTGCAACTAAAGAAAATAGAAAAAACAGTATCGGACTGAGGGGGGTCTGGATCCACCGGGGCTGCCATATCAGGTGCCCGGGGGCCTACGAGGGTTGGAGGCCCACCAGGTTTTCTCAGTGTCCCGCTGGCCCAGTACAACCCTGGAAACATAGAAGTGGGGCGTGAAGTACCCAAAAATCCAATCAATTATAATTAAAAATATAATTTATTAGGACATAAAGGAAAAGGGCCTAACACATTTCATGCCTAAAGTGGCACGTATTCATAGGCGTAGGCATATTCAGAAGTGCTAGTTAGGGAGTGCCTGGGCAAAGTGCCCAATGACATAAAGGGGTGGGGGCAGAGGAGATAAGGGGTGGAGTTGTGATATTGCAGATACATGACATTTTGGGGCAGGATCATGGACAAAATGCATCAGATTTGGCAGGGTTTGGGTATGGAAGAATTATAGAAGGAGACATGCAAATACCTCCTTAGTGTTGATGTGGCCAATTATAAGTTAGAACCAGTGGTTTATTAGTGTAAATTATAGTCGAGTAATTCAGAACCATAAATGCCAGTGCCTGTACTGGAGAGATCAGTGCTACAAAGTGTTTTTTGCTCAATAAATTAGTACGCCTGACTTCTATAGAATATATTCATGGTCATCCAAAGGCTGAGCTTTGAGCCTGTGGTTTCCCTCATGTCCTGTATTCTTTCATGACTCCTTGTTTCCATGAATGACACAAAACTGAAAGTTAAACGATCTTCTCTAATTCATCACATCTGCAATTAAGTGGGCAATTACCTCCAGAGAAAGAGACATGAGATGAGGTGGTGTCATCTGGAGTGGAAACATGTACCACAAGCTATTGAGTTCCCCAGTTATTCCTCTGGAAAGATCTGTAATAGTCATGATTTCCATCTTCACTGCCCTTAACAGCCTTATCTCCTCATGTCAAATGAAGCTTCAGTGAAAAGGATTACCAAGCACTAAAATGGTCTTCTGGAGCCAATCAACCAAGGCTGAAAGCCCATTTGCCCATTTACATAACATCTTTTGTTGTTATGGAAACTGGTTATGTTTGCCATTCTTCTAGTGAAGTAAAAATTAAACTCTAAACTCTAAACACAGGAGTATTCTGAGGCCCAAGAAAGATGAGTCTGCCAAAGCTACAATGGATGCCAAGATGGGACGCAAAGGTACAGAATCCTTAAATGGCTTCTTCTCAGAATGTTGCTTTGGACCAACAACCACGAATGGTTGTAGTTATTTATTTTAATGTTACAGCAGTGGAATCTGAATGTTTATTATTGTTTTAGTTATTTAGAATAAGACACAATTATATGTACTCATGGAACTGTTGATCATTTTTGAGAAAAAAAATGCCTCTTGACTTCCATGCATTTGGCAAATTTTTGGTGAAATTTGTTTAATTTGCAAATTTCTTCTGCAGTATAAGCTGAAAAAAAAAAACGCTGAACGATGCACTGAAAGTAAAAATGCCTCTAAAACCTCTAAAAAGTTATTTGGATAATTACTAGTGAAAAAAACACTGAAATCTAAAAAACTGAAAGGATAAAAAAAAGGTCCAATAGGATCAGAGTTAGAGTCAGACTTGGCCAACGGGACACTGGCTAAAAGCCTCGGCCTGACCCAGGTCTGCTTCTTCTCCTGGCTGGGAACTACAGGCAGGTGGTGGGGGTTGTGTATTTGTATTCATGTTTTTCATGGTTTTTACACTATAAATCTCAAATTTGTAGCGAATTAGAGAAATTTAAAAGAAATGTAAAAGATTTTTGAAGTTTTTTCAATTCTATACTCCATACTTTTTGGCTACTATTTTATTATTGGATAATCTCTTCCTAATATTTAAAATGCTGTAAACGATATATTCCAAAAAGTCTGGCAAGCCCTTGGGCTGGGGTTTCAAGAAATGGAGACACAAACCATTATCTATGTGATGAAATTTAAAAGAAACAATTTTTTCGAGAAAAGTATGATTCTTGAAAAAAAATAGAAATCCAGATGGTAATAAATAGGCCCCTAGTCATCATGTCTTTGTTTCTTTATCACTGTATTTTAGGGTACAAAGGATGTTCTAGGCAACCTCCTCCATTTTCATTGGATATTAGCAAGGACTCCTTACATTAAACATTGGCATAAAGAAATGGACCACTGTCCGTGATTCCCAAGGAACCTTTCCAAGCAAAGTAAAGCTCTTGAAAATATAAATACATTAATAATATAAATAGTATAGAAATATGTAATTGAACAAGTTCCCTCTGTATTCATTTTTTTCCCCAAAAATTATTCTAAACATAATATTGAGACACTATGGGGCAGATTTATCAAGGGTCGAAGTGAATAAGAGGGAATTTTTGAAGTAAAAAAATTCAAAATTCGAAGTAATTTTATGGATACTTCGACCATCGAATAGGATACTACGACTTTGACTTTGAATATTCCACATTCGATAATAGAAGTACTGTCTCTGAAATGTCAACTTCAATACTTCGCCAAATTAAACCTGCCAAAGTGCTATGTTAGCCTATGGGGACCTTCTAGAGGTCTAAGTCGAAGAAAAATCGTTCGATCGATCGCTGAAATGTTTAGAATCGTTCGATCGTTCAATTTTACTTAGACCGCAGAATAGCCAAATTATATGAAAAAAAGTTCAAATTCGATATTCAAATTCAAAGTATTTTAATTCGATGGTCAAATTTCGAAGCTTTTTCTACTTCAAAATTCCACCCTTGATAAATCTGCCCCTATTTCAAAGATTTCAATAACATTTTCAACAAATTCAATAGTGTTTTTTTTTTTTTTTTTTTTTTTTACAAATTTAACCAGAAGCAAACAGGGAAAAACAGAAACAAAACTATGTCGGCAAAATAAATGTGTGGTTCCATTTGTATTGCAAAAAAAGCTAAAATTTATTCAAAAAAGCTTAAAATGACACCTTATCCACACCACAAACCTCACCATGGATCACACAATCCCTTCCTCAGGTGTCAAAACTCTTCAGCCTCTTCTAGGAAATTGATTTTTTTCGCCAGATCCAAAGAAGATTTTTTTTCATCAGAACAGTTTTCATCAAAATTATTTTTTTTTTGGCTAAGCCAAACTATGAAAAACAAGAATAACCATAACCATTTGAATGCTTAGAAATAAAAACAATTTATTGAGTTTTTTTCACCAGATCTGAACAATAGTTTTGATCGAAAACTTTTTTTTAAGCTCAACCCGAACCATGAAAAACAAAAAGAACATCAATTTGCATGTTTTAAAATATAAGCAATTTAGATGAATTTAGTTCAAGGAATTTAGATGAATTATTCATAGCGATAATTATTTTGTCAAGATGTATCATGGTGTGACAATTTTCCTAACCAGCCCTACAGAATACGCTGATAATAAAGGCTGTTTCTCAGCATTTTTTGGAATTGTAAAAAGTATCTATAAAATCAAGTTAATATTTTGCATGATTTCCTACAATTCCAGCAGTGTAATTACCATAATGGGTCAAGGAAATACGTTTCCTGAGATAAACAAATATGAAATTGGTTTTCTGAAAGAGGTTAAAACAAAATAAGGCACTTCACAAAGCGCTCGGCAAAGGTGACTTCATTCTGCAGAGGAACCAAATGTAATTGAAGTGGTGTATTTTGAAGCTGTTGACCTAAACTTGTCCCCAGTGAGGACTTTCACTGCAAGCACATTTTATATGCAGAGGAGCATATTGACAGGTCTCTATTAATTAACTTTCTGCCGATACAAATTGTATTCTAAGCAGCAAAATCCAATTAGTATTGATCTGCCCTTTATTGCTATAACTAACTTGAGGCACGTAATCTCTATTGATTTGACTTCTACGTAAGCAGCCTGTGCCACTAGGTTTCTTTGAAAACCCAACTGCATCAATTTTGTCATATGAAAAGTGGAAAGTCTTACACTATGAGACTTAAGAGATAACAAGGGATCTGATATTTAAAGCTACTCCGATGGGAGAGTGTGGGTAGAATTGAGCCTCATGGGGATGACATAGTTAAAAATTGCTTCTGGTTTCGTGTGTGTAATGAGCAGGTCACCTTGTGCAACACGAGTGTTTTTTAATTTCTCAGATTGTTACTTATCAAAATCCTATTTCACTCAATCAATACCCCCTGCTGAAATCTATAGCCCTTTAACTTGTGGGGTAAACTTACTTTCACCCATATGCAAATCTTTTTTATTCGATCTATTTATTTTAACCAAACACAAATTTATATCATGCAAACGTATTTAACAGCTCAGAAATTGATTTGTGCCAGATATTGTTTGACTGTAGATGACATTAAAACAATAACACAAATACAACACAATCTCTGAATAGCAATAACAGTATAGGAAGTAAAAAATAGGGATGAGCCTGGTACAATTTAGTAAAATTTTTACCAGTGGCTAAAAAACACCAATGATATTATGATAATTTTTCGATACACTTTCTTACACTTTTTTAGCACCGATTAAAGGAAAAAAACTGAAAAAATGTCAATGGCATTATTAGCATTTCTGATAATGCGAAGATTCTGCCATTTTGGAAAAAAAAATTAGCAACATTTGGCAAAGCGAAACAGACAAAGTTTCTTCTATAGCTAATTATAAGCAACGCTTAGGGGCACATTTACTAAGGGTTGAATTTCGAAGTGCTAAAACGTCTAAATTCGACCATTGAATTGAAAAATTCGAATTTAGCTGTTTTCGATTGAATTAAAATCGTTCAATCGATTGTAGAAAACGTTCGAATCAAAAGATTCGAACGATTTAATCGATCGAACAATTTTCAAAAAAAAACTTTGACTTAGCCAAATATTACCAAATATTGTCTTTAGGTTCTAAGAGGTCCCCATAGACTAACATAGCAATTCGGCAGGTTTAAGGTGGCGAAGTGTCAAATTCAACGTTTTTGAAAGAGACAGTACTTCAATTTTCGAATGGTCGAAGTTTTTTCAAACCGAAGTTTGGCCTATTCGATGGTCGAAGTACCCAAAAATTACTTCAAAATTTGAAGTTTTTAAATTCGAAAATTCACTTCATATTCACTTTGACCCTTAGTAAATGTGCCCCATACTGTACAGGTATGGGATCCAGTATTCGGAAGCCGGTTATCCAGAAAGTCCTAAATTATGGGATGGCCATCTCCCTTGACTCCATTTTAACGAAAATATTAACATTAAAAAAAAATGTATTCCTTTTTAATCTTTAATAATAAAACTATATCTTCTACTTCATCTCAAACCCAATATATATATATATATATATATATATATATATATATATATATATATATATATATATAAATAGCATATATATGAGCTCTGCTCATATAGTAGGTATATCGTGCCTGGGTGCAATAGCCAGAAAATATGGTACAATGTAGAGTTTGTTTGTATCAAGTACTTTGATAAAGGCTAAGAGTGCTAGCCAAATTGTTAGCTTTTTGCTCCAATAAACATCAGAATTTTTATATACATATTTAGTGATGGATGAATTTGCATCTCATTTTTGATGCCGGTGTCCGGCGTTAATTTTTTGACAAAAATGCGCCAACGTTCATTTTTTTTTGACGCAGACAAATTTTCATGCCCGTCTCGCAAATTCGCGCCTGCCGAATAAATTCGCCCATCAGTATATATATATATATATATATATATATATAGATATAGATATATAGATATATATATATATATTAAGGGCAGATATAGCAACATACATGAAAAAAATGTAAATGTTTCACTTTTTGTAGCCAGGGAAAAAAATTCAATAACCTTTTCACCATTTTGTGACATTTTTACATTTTGAGAGTATTTACTAAAATTATAAGCAGTTTATTCTCACTGAAAAAATGCAAAAAATATCCTTAGGATGTTTTTGGCAGAAAATATCGGTTGCAACAATTTTGCCCATAGGTTCCAATCATTTTCTCATCTCCGAAGAAAGAATAATCTCAAAAACTTGAGATAGATATGAAAAAACATTGACACTAAAACCATGACCGATCATAAATCTGTCTGGAAGCACTGACCATTGGAGTCACAACGACATAAATCCACCTAAACTCAACCTGTCAGTATAATATAGAAATTCATTCTGGAATGCATATTTGACCAGCTATGAGTCCCAATTTCCACAAGAAACATCTATTAAATCCAGTATAAAATGAAGGCTGTGTGTCACCGTGTTAAATCAATTCCTGGGTCAACGTTATTCAAAGGCACAGCAGGCTAAATGTAAATCAATTGAGAGGTCACAGTTATTCACACACCTATCAGCCTCAATGTATCAGTTAAGAATATATCCTCACTGTCTGGAGTCTCTGCCCCAGGCTCTCACACCATTGGAAGTCAACAGGTCCTTCCCAGTGAACATAAAAGCCAACAAGTAGGTTTGTCATCATTGTCCTGTACCTGTAGAATGAGGAGACAAACCAACAGAAATATGTAGAATGACAAAAAGTGCTTAATTTCTAATCATTCAGACGTGATGCATTGCTCTGGTCACTGATCTTAAGTACCAGAATAGAGAGTGTAAATAAACAACCTATTAATAGTTATAACTTTTTTGCTTGCTAGGGTCTCATACCCTAAATAGTTATCCCAAATAGTGCTGTCTTTAGGAATGTCCTGAAGTTCAGCTGCAGATATAATGAAAAACGAGGGGCTGAAGATAATCTGAATTCATTTTTTGAGCTAACAATAAACCTTGGCTTATTCAGTGGCAATGACTCCCAAACTCGGGATTTGGGGTGAGTGTTTATTTGTACCCTGGGTACCCCTGGAACTATAGCAGGGTGACTGTTACCCCAATGTTTCTATATATCTGTAACCTTGTTATGAGCTAAGGGGGCCCAGTCTGAAGGTCAGTTAGGGGGAGATTTGGGGGTGAGTGTTTATTTGTACCCTGGGTACCCCTGGAACTATAGCAGGGTGACACCCCAATGTTTCTATATATCTGTAACCTTGTTATGAGCTAAGGGGGCCCAGTCTGAAGGTCAGTTAGGGGGAGATTTGGGGTGAGTGTTTATTTGTACCCTGGGTACCCCTGGAACTATAGCAGGGTGACTGTTACCCCAATGTTTCTATATATCTGTAACCTTGTTATGAGCTAAGGGGGCCCAGTCTGAAGGTCAGTTAGGGGGAGATTTAGGGTGAATGCTTATTTGTACCCTGGGTACCCCTGGAACTATAGCAGGGTGACTGTTACCCCAATGTTTCTATATATCTGTAACCTTGTTATGAGCTAAGGGGGCCCAGCCTGAAGGTCAGTTAGGGGGAGATTTGGGGTGAATGCTTATTTGTACCCTGGGTACCCCTGGAACTATAGCAGGGTGACACCCCAATGTTTCTATATATGTGTAACCTTGTTATGAGCTGAGGGGGGTAGTGTGACCTCAAAATCTTTGAGAATGAGTGAAAGTTTAATCAATACAGTATGGACAAACCACAGCTTGTGCATCGTTATTTCTTTCAGAATTGCCCCCTTGATTGTCACATGAATACAAACAAAATGTGAAAATAGCTAATAGTGTTGACATTTTCTTTGATTTATTATTAGGATTGTATGTCAGTTAGTGAAAATGTCAGGCATGTTCATGATGTTTTCTAGGAGTAAAAACATATAAAATCACTGTGTGCCATAGACATCACATTTTACACATTTAGAGGTGGGAATTGTTCCAACTGTTACTCTAAACTCTCCCAATAGATTCCAATAACAATCAGTTCAGTTGCTGACTTTCCCCCCGGATGATAACATCTCAGTGTAAGACAACTGGAAACGCAATGAAGCCATTCTCCGCAACATAAATTACTACATTTAGATTAACTGAAGAGCAGTTTTATTACCACAATAAAATCATTAAAAATGAAGAAAAACAATGCGTGATTAATATTGGAACAATGATCGCTGTTTCTTGTATTTGCCGGCGAAATGCAAATTTACTTCAGAACAATCTCTATCTAATTTTCCCATAATCAAGGGCAATTCATTGCGTTCTCTTACTGTCGTGTTCAAAGTAGTGATATAAATTGTAACGCTGCAAACTTTCAGCACAAAGATAATTGTTATTACTCAAGTCTCCCATTTGTTTTAGTGATGCAAAGTTGCTTTCGAACAACAAGAACAGAAAGTCTACACCTGGTTTATGTCAAATGGATGTAGGACCTTTAGTAGTTGAAGATGCCAGTTATTCTCTTGTATTTTTAATTTACAAGTAGAACATTCAGGGAGTTATTTACTAAAACTTGAATTAACCTCAGTTTTTTTATTAAAGGGATACTGTCATGGGAAAAAAAAAATCAAAATGAATCAGTTAATAGTGCTGCTCCAGCAGAATTCTGCACTGAAATCCATTTCTCAAAAGAGCAAACAGATTTATTTATATTCAATTTTGAAATCTGACATGGGGCTAGACATATTGTCAATTTCCCAGCTGCCCCAAGTCATGTGACTTGTGCTCTGATAAACTTCAGTCACTCTTTACTGCTGTACTGCAAGTTGGAGTGATATCACCCCCTCCCTTTCCCCCCCAGCAGCTAAACAAAAGAACAATGGGAAGGTAAGCAGATAGCAGCTCCCTAACATGTCCCACTGAGACTCCTTCAGTTACATTGAGAAGGAAAAACAGCAGTCTGCCAGAAAGCATTTCTCTGCTAAAGTGCAGGCACAAGTCACATGACTGGGGCAGCTGGGAAATTGACAAAATGTCTAGCCCCATGTCAGATTTAAAAATTGAATATAAAAAAATCTGTTTGCTCTTTTGAGAAATGGATTTCAGTGCAGAATTCTGCTGGAGCAGCACTATTAACTGATGCATTTTGAAAAAAAAAACATGTTTTCTGATGACAGTATCCCTTTAAGACAAAGCCAACCAAACTCCAACCAAATTGTTCTTGAAAAAGTTGCAGCGAAAAAATGTCACGCCAAAAGTGAGTGTCAATTCGAATTGTACAATTGATGCTCTGAAAACTCGACTTTATTGAATTGTCGCTGTCAAAACTCAACTTTATCATCGGATTAAAACCCTGACTATCCAGCACAGATCATTATGTCAAGAAACAACTTCAGGGACATCTATCTTAGACTTCTCCATCAACAGGTTTGAGATGGAATATTTTTTAGCAGCTTTGGGGTTTAATAAATCTTTAAAAAGTTTTTTCCTCTAAAATTCAAGTTCCCCTTTAAAACTCGACCAGATAAATTGGAGGTTTAATAAATAGGCCCCCAGACTTTTTTATCCAACTGCCAAAATAACAATTGGGCTGAGAACCAATGAGAATAAGTCATCTGTAACAAAGCTATCGTAATATTTCCATTAGCCAAATCTATAGGTAACATTTTTAAAAAATAAACATGAAGCTACATTGGTCCTTTTTTATATTCACCTATTGGCATATTCCAACAGCAAACAAGTACAGGTATGGGACCTGTTATCCAGAATGCTCGGGACCTGGGGTTTTCCGGATAATGGATCTTTCTATAATTTGGGTCTTCATGCCTTAAGTCTACTAGAAAATCATATAAACATTAAATAAAGCCAATAGTCTGGTTTTGTTTCCAATAAGGATTAATTATATCTTAGTTGGGATCAAGTACAAGCTACTGTTTTATTATTACCCAGAAAAGGGAAATCATTTATAAAAATTTGGATTAAATGGAGTCTATGGGAGACAGCCATTCCGTAATTCGGAGCTTTGTGAATATCGGGTTTCTGGATAAGGGATCCTATACCTGTATAGTCTCTTATTGGAGATTTTAATTAAAGAAAAACACAGAATAAAAAAAAAAAGCTCAGCAAGTAAAAGTTAGTGATGGGCGAATTTATTCGCCAGGCGCGAATTCGCGGCGAATTTGCGCGATTCGCCGTCGGCGAATAAATTTGCGAAACGGGCGCAAAAATTCGCGTCAAAAATTCGCCGGCGTCAAATTTTTTTTTTCGAAAAAACGGACGCCGGCGCCAAAAACGGACGCCGGCGTCGAAAAAACGGGCGCCGGCGTCAAAAACGGGCGCCGGCGTCAAAAACGAGACGCTGGCGCCGTTTCGCGAATTTTTCGCCGTTTCGCGAATTTCGCGCGAAATTCGCGAATTTTTCGGCGAAGCGAAACTGCACAAATTCGCCCATCACTAGTAAAAGTTGATGAGTTTCAAAGTCAATGGCAATTGTCCCACACTTTATTTATTTCCTAGTTTATTAAAACAATTACAGAGCAGAAAAATGATTCTCTTGTGTGCAACTATTCTTCTACAAAAAAACATGTTTTTTCTCTTAAATAAGCTAGTCTATGGAAGTAAATGATGTTTAATTTTGTTGCAGATTTCAACAGATGAAGCAGAGATTAACATTCCAAGTTGTTGTCATTTTTGCAACTGGTTTTCATTTGATATTATTTGTGGTTTTTGAGTTATTTAGCTTTACATTTAGCAGCTCTTCCGTTTGCAATGTCAGCAATCTGGTTACCAGGGTATAAATTCCCCTAGCAACCATGCACTGATTTGAATAAGAGACTAGTATACGAATAGGGGAGGCCTGAATAGAAAAACGAGTAATAAAAAGTAGCAATAACGATAACTTTGTAGCCTTACAGAGCATTAATTTTTAATATGGGGTTGGTGACTCGCATTTGAAAGCTGGAAAGAGTCATAACAAAAAGGCAAATAATTAGTGATGGGCACATTTTTCCCGTTTCTCTACGCTGAAAAATTTACGAAATTACTGCAAAGTTTGCGAACACATTGAAGTCAATGGGCGTCAAAACAATTTTGATACTCGTCAATTTCGACGCCCGCGACAATTTTTATTAGTGAGCCTATTTTGTCCAAATGCATTAAAGTCAATGGGCATCCAAATATTTTTGACGCGCAACAATTTTTATGTGCGTGACTATTCTGACACACGCCCACATTTTATTGACGCAGTGGATTTTCACCGGCGAATTTTCGCTGCAGTTTCACAAATTCATTTGCCGACGGTGAAATGTGGAAATTCGCCATGAATTCGCGCCTGGCGAATTTATTCGCCCATCACTTCAAATAATTCAAAATCTATAAAAAAGAAAAACATGTAGGCCAATTGAAAAGTTGCGTAGAAGCGATTCTAGAACATAGAACATCTTACTTTCCATTTGGAGGAAAAACCTTGACATGAGCACTCTTGACTCACTTTCTACCATAGAGATGTCTCAGAGAGAGAGAGAGAGAGGACTTTAGATCATAGAGTATGTATTGTGCTACTAACATCATTCCATTAGGGCACAATGGCTCCCCTATGTTCTGTAAGAATAACTGCACCATTAAACAATTCTCTATTTTTTAGTTGCAGAAATAAAACTTTCTATATGTTGCCCCTCGAGTATCTGCTGTGATTGAGGTTTTTTTTTCTGTATGGAATTTTTGGTGCCATGGAGAGAGTTGAGTCTGATATTTTATGTTGCTGTCAGATTTTATTACAAGCCAAACTTTAGCTGCCCGTCCCATTTCTCTACAGCAGCCTTTAGTATTTCCTCTGCTGGAGAATTTTTCATCCAACAAAGACATTAAAATATTTTTCCCCCACTCCAAGCCGGGCTTAATGTTATTCTTAAAGTATGTTGCGGTACTGGAGAATAGGAAAGTATCAGACATAGGGAAGAATGATCAGGTCAGATCAGTTCATTTGGAATAAGGAGGAAATTTCCACAAGGCAATGAACCACAGTGAACAAGAAAACAGTTCTGGCAAAATGATAGCATTGCCTCTGGGTCTCCGACGCAGTCCGCTGAAGACAATAAATCAAAAGTATTTAAGCAGGCATCAAAACACCTTGGGCTCTAAAGAAAGCATTCGGAAAATGAAATAAAGGTAGATGTAATATATATGTATTTTCCAGACTGGTATTGAAGCAAATAAGGAATATTTATCATTCAAAAACGAGCACCTGCCTCATCATTTTATAAAGAACAAAGGAGGAAAGCAACTGCCGCAATATGGGAATGTTTGCAAATGTGCATGTCTCTGTGTGTGTTTTTGTGTGTTTCAGTGCACATATGTTAGTGTATAAATACAGTAACTGCACCATCCATGTATGCAAACTTGTGCATGTTGGTTGCTGTAAGTAGTTATACAATTCACAAAAAAATGCAATGTGACCCCAATACAGTGATATTGATTGAGTGACGTGTGTGTTATCACCTTGATAGATATATTTAACTGAAACATTGAAGACATATTAAATTCTAAAACTTATGGTGATCCTATTTCCCATGCCTCCTCTTCCACCATCTTCCTCTATGTTTCCTCTTCCACCAGACTCTTCTATGCCCCTTCTTTCAACAACCTTCTCTATGCCTCTTCTTTCACCAACCTCCTCTATACCAACTCTCCCACCATCCTTCTCTTTGCTTACTTTTCCACCATCCTCTTTTATGCCTCCTCTCCCACGATCCTCCTCTATGCCTCTTCTTTCACCAACCTTCTCTATACCTCCTCTCCCTATCCTCCTCTATGCTTACCTTTCCACCATCCTCTTCTTTGCCTCCTCTCCCACCGTCCTCCTCAATGTCTCCTCTCCCACCATCCTCCTCTATGCCTCTTCTTTCACCAACCTTCTCTATACCTCCTCTCCCTATCCTCCTCTATGCTTACCTTTCCACCATCCTCTTCTTTGCCTCCTCTCCCACCGTCCTCCTCAATGTCTCCTCTCCCACCATCCTCCTCTATGCCTCCTATCCCACTATTCTCCTCTGTGCCTCTTTTTTCACCAATCTCCTCTATATCTCCTCTCCCAACATCATCCTCTACGGCTCCTCTTCCAACGTCTACCAGGTATTTTCTAACAAAAATTCCACTGTGATGTTGAAGAATTTTCATTTCCGGTGGTTGCACTTTGACACAAATTTTCACCTGGCAATCGTAATGATGGCACCGTTATCTCTGAACCGCATGGGTGCAGAGGAGCTGAAGTCATTGCACCTATGCCATGAGGCCAGCAGCAGTGAAGGCATATAGGAAAGTCATAAGTGGTCATTTTAGGCACTTCCTATTCATTCTCTTGCCTCTATTACTGTCTGTTGTATTCCAATTCACTAACTTCATTGTGTCAATTTCCTCTCATTCATTCATAATGGAAATGTTATTTAATCTTTAATCTTAACTTTATCCCATCAGGACCGAACTGTCATTGAAGACGAGCTAAGATTGTATCTTCCCAAAAAACGGAGTTTTAATGAACCAAAGTTCTTTATAATGTGGCTCCAAACAATATTTAATTAATTTAGACAATTCCCCATCAAGCTTGGCTCTTCATCGCCCGTCTATTCCTACTCCGAAGCAAAAACATTGTATGCAAAAAGCATTTGGAGACTTGCTTTATTCAGAAAAAAAGATGGTAGATCGGGAATAATAAAGGCATTTCATCCAGGGAAAGCAGAATTGTTTAGTATAGAAATTTGATTTTCTGCTTATGTGATTGAAATGTATCATAGGCTATACAATCTGTATATAGATAATTAGGATACACATAGAGCCAGACATTCATACAGAATCAATGCATTTTAATTACTTATTTTGTATTAAATTTTGCATCTCTGGTTTTAGTCACTGAGAATATTCTCTATATTATATCACAAGACAATAATATCTTGTCTGACAGTGATACAATTCTTGGTTGTCATTGACCAATGTAATGTTTCAGTGTCTCTCTAGGAAGCCTGACTCATGAAACCCTCAGAGCTCTGGGTGTTCGGGGATATAGTGATACTGTTAGTGTCTAACACCGACTCCAAGGAAACTCTCTCATTTCTGCAATGGAAAAGGAACAAAGGGGACAGAATAATGTAATTAGGTGGATTCTATGGGCAAGAGTTTTATGTGGGGCCACACCAGGGAAAATAAAGTTATGGTAGGTCACAACAGGCTGAGAGACAGAGAAAATGGAATTAATGAATTTTCTGTATATTCGCTCATTTTAGAGATAGGAAGAACTACATCACTTTATCAAGTGGCCACTGGGCGGCTGACATATTGTTGACAGTTCTAATTCTAATCAGTTTCATAAGAAGGACAGTATGTTTGAAGAAAAGCATTTTTTGTACAGATATGAGATTAATTATCCGTAAACCCACTATCCAGAAAGCTCCGAATTACGGAAAGGTCATCTGGACCTGGGGCTTTTCAGTTAACAGATCTTTCCCTAATTTGGGACTTCATACCTAAAACGGGTGGTTCACCTTTAAGTTAACTTTTAGTATGTTATAGAATGGCTAATTCTAAGTAACTTTTCAATTGGTCTCCATTATTATTTTTTTTGACTCTTTCTGGCTTTCAAATGGGGGTCACTGACCCCATCTAAAAAAACAAATGCTCTGTAAGGCTACAAATGTATTGTTATTGCTCATTAGTGATGGGCAAATTTGTAGAAAAATTAGCGAATTTCGGGAATTTTGGCGCCCCCTGCCAATTTTGACACCCGCGTCAAAGTAAATTTTGACGCCGGCGTTAAAGTCAGTGGGCGTACTAATGATGTTTTTGATGCAAGTGATTTTTCCGGTGTGTGTCCATAATTATTTGCAGCCGGCGAATTTTCCCGGCAGTTTCATTCATTTATTCGCCGGCGGTGAAATGCAGAAATTCGCCGCAAATTCACGCCTGCCGAATTTATTCGCCCATCACTATTTCTCATCTTTCTATTCAGGCCTCTCCTATTCATATTCCAGTCTCTCATTCAAATCAATGTATGGTTGCTAGGAGAATTTGGACCTGAAACTGCAAACTGGAAAGCAGCTGAATAAAAAGCTAAATAACTAAAAAAAACACCAATAATAAAAAATGAAAATCAATTGCAAATTGTCTCAGAATATCCCTCTCTACATAATACTAATAGTTCATTTAAAGGTGAACAACCCCTTTAAGTCTACAAAAAAACCAATATAAACAATAAATAAAGCCAATAGGCTGGTTTTGCTTCCAATAAGGATGAATTATATCTTAGTTGGGATCAAGTACAAGCTACTGTTTTATTATTACACAGAAAAAGGAAATCATTTTTAAACATTAGGATTATTTGGATTAAATGGAGTCTATGGGAGACGGCCTATCCGTAACTCTGAGCTTTATGGATAATGGGTTTCCAGATAATGAATCTCCTACCTGTGTTATTATTTCCATCTTAATACA
The DNA here is from genome assembly GCA_038501925.1 of Xenopus petersii. Lineage (NCBI taxonomy): Eukaryota > Metazoa > Chordata > Amphibia > Anura > Pipidae > Xenopus > Xenopus petersii. The sequence continues at coordinate 192,483,772 of CM076674.1, read as the reverse complement.
CAAAAAGGAAAGGAAGACATGGTGGCCCTTTAAAAAAGAAACAAAAACAAAATATTTCCAACAACCGCATTCCATTAACTTGGTACACTGACTAAATCCCAAACTTTAACACGACGGGCCGTTTCGTTCCAGCCGATTCCCGGCACAGAGGCAGCAGATCAAAACAACATGTATTGGGAACGATTTCAAAAGCCCGTCCGTTGGATCTTCTCGTTGCCTACAGCACTGAGCAACATCAGTTATTGTGCGTTGAATCTTGGACAGAGACACCATACAAGGCCTGACTGCGGCTTTAGAAAATGCCCTTCAGAAAACTGTTTGTGCATAAATAAATATTGGATAGAGTCTGACACGTCCAAGTCTTTGTTAAGGAATATCCAGATGGGAGCTTGTGTCATCACATAATAATGTACAGAAGAGCTGGACGCTGGGAGTTCACGCTCATTAAGCTGGAAAGAGTCTTTTTTAAACTCATAATTTGTCATGTTTTCTGCAATGTAACATTGTTTGTCTAAGCAGAGACAAGATTTAAGAAATTGTGTCACAAATGGGTATTCTGTTATAAAGAACAGAAATCAAACAAGAATTGTTTGTGTTTGTATTAGGAGACATCATCTTCTCCATAACAAAATGCAGTGTTTGTAATTTATTGACTTGTAATATACAAATCCTTATAAACAACGCTGAGTTATGATGTCACAACTTTGAATCAAAGCTGAGTGAGGTCACACATGTCCCACGACAAAGCGCAAGTTCAATGTCATGAAAAATACTGTGTTCTTTGTAAAATAAGAGGTCATTAGAGATCAGAGTTACATGACTTTCTATGGCCATGCTATTGTTTGGTGACTTTTAGGGGGTTATTTATGAAAAGTCAAATTTAAGAGTTTTATAAACCTCAAGTGAACTCTCAACAATCGAAAGGTTTCTAATTTAAAAAAAAAAAACGAAAACTGTAATTAATCAAGTTTGCAGGAAAAACTTCAAATTGCTCAAATCTATTGAGTTTTTGGGCAAAACCCTCTGAAAAAAACCTTGAACATCATGAAGGCGATCAACATCTTCAAATGGTTCAAGGGACCTCTGCCATTGACTCCTACATGACCTCGACAGGTTTTAGGTGGTTTATTTTCAGATTGGAGCTATTTCCAGAGTCAGGGTATAATAAATCTAAAAAAAAAAAAAATATATTTTTTTTTTTTTAAAATTGAATTTTGTTCAAAAAACCAACACGAAAATTAATTTTTTTGTGGAGAACACTACTCAAACCTTAATTAATCTGCACCTTTATATCATTATATTTTACAATAGGTACTACGCCAGCCACTGCCACTGTAAGCCAACATCAAAGTGACATAGTCCAGTTCACTGTTTGAGATTAGCAATGAAACCTAGTACAAGTTAAAGTCACTGGGGGTTATTTATCAACACTGGGCAAATTTGCCCATGGGCAGTAACCCATGGCAACCAATCAGATTGCTGCATTCATGGTACTGCTTGCAGCTGGCTTTAAAAGGCTAATCACTGATTGGTTGCTATAGGTAACTGCCCATGGGCAAATTTGCCCAGTGTTGATAAATGAGCCCCACTGTGTCCTAGCCCAACCCACAATTTGAGTTCCGAACTACTTGCTTCTCTTGTAAGTTACCCTCATGGTGTTTGGGTCTTGCCCATTACTTGATTTCCAGACTCTTTGTCCCTCCTCTTCCACCTGTAAACTCCGATTGGGTGTTCTAGTCCCACCCACTGCTTGAGTTACAGGCTCTCTCCTCCTTTCCCTATAAGCTCCCATCAGAGTGTTCTAGTCATACCCACTGCTTGAGTTACAGTTTCTCTGGCTATCCCATTGTAAGCTACCATTAAAGTATTCTACTCTCACCCACTGATAGTAGCTTTAGTTGGAGTTACAGTCTTGCTGTCCCTCCCCCGTTAGCTGCCATCAGAGTGTTCTAGTCCCACCCACTGCTTGGGTAACAGACTCCCTGATCCTCCCACTGGAAGCTTCCATCAGAGTATTCTAGTCCCACCCACTGCTTAAGTCACAGACTCCCTGATCCACTTTCTGTAGGCTGACTTCAGAAAATTTTGCTCCCACCCACTGCTCCAGTCACAGACTCTCTGATACTCCCCATGTAAACTTCCATTAGAGAATTCCAGCCCCATCCACTGCTTTAGTCACAGATTCCATGATCCTCCCCCTGTAAGATTCCATGAGAGTATTCAAGTCCCACCCCTGATCCTCCCCTATAAGATTCCATGAGAGTATTCAAGTCCCACCCCTGATCCTCCCCTGTAAGCTGCCATCAGAATATTCTAGTCCCGCTTGAGTCACAGACTGTTACATTTAGTTCTAAGCAAAACTCTATTATCAGTATCTTTCTTGTGTATTTTCACCATGTTTGACCCATTCCTGCCAGATGGACATATCGTATATAATGAATTATAATCACCGGACAGGACTCTGTTCACAAATGGATCTGCAGAAATCCACCGCAGCTCCCTGTTAATTGCACCAGTGACTGTCATCTCAGCCGCCTGGCGCTGATCGATATGACAGCCAGTTTCACACTTACTTCATAAACGCCTGTATCTAGCGCTGATTAACAGAAGCCCTGATAGATGATTAGAAAAGTGAGAAGATATAGAGGATTTATGGCAAAATGTAACATTTTATTGAAAATGGATTATTAACTTTTGTGTCAAAATAGCACAATCAGCATTACTAAGAATCTGAGATAGAATATTCGGTTTAAAGGCAAATAGTAAATAAAGTACCAACTGCTCTGTATTTTTGTACAAGACTTAGTACTGGGGAATACTTATGCTGCCATAGTTTTATGGGATCTCTCTGTTCAGACTATGAGCAAACTTAGGGACTGTTCCTGCTGAATTGTGCTTAGTACAGGGAATACCTATGCTGCCATAGTTTTATGGGATCTCTCTGTACAGACTATGAACAAACTTAGGGGACTGTTCCTGCTGAATTGTGCTTAGTACAGGGAATACCTATGCTGCCATAGTTTTATGGGATCTCTCTGTACAGACTATGAGCAAACTTAGGGGACTGTTCCTGCTGAATTGTGCTTAGTACAGGGAATACCTATGCTGCTATAGTTTTATGGGATCTCTCTGTACAGACTATGAGCAAACTTAGGGACTGTTCCTGCTGAATTGTGCTTAGTACAAGGAATACCTATGCTGCCATAGTTTTATGGGATCTCTCTGTACAGACTATGAGCAAACTTAGGGGACTGTTCCTGCTGAATTGTGCTTAGTACAGGGAATACCTATGCTGCCATAGTTTTATGGGATCTCTCTGTACAGACCATGAGCAAACTTAGGGGACTGTTCCTGCTGAATTGTGCTTAGTACAGGGGAATACCTATGCTGGCATAGTTTTATGGGATCTCTCTGTACAGACTATGAACAAACTTAGGGGACTGTTCCTGCTGAATTGTGCTTAGTACAAGGAATACCTATGCTGCCATAGTTTTATGGGATCTCTCTGTACAGACTATGAGCAAACTTAGGGGACTGTTCCTGCTGAATTGTGCTTAGTACAGGGGATACCTATGCTGGCATAGTTTTATGGGATCTCTCTGTACAGACTATGAACAAACTTAGGGACTGTTCCTGCTGAATTGTGCTTAGTACAGGGAATCCAATTCAAAACTGTAAATTGAAACCAGCGCTCATCCAGCGCGAGGTATAGGCAAAACAAAAGGGAGCAAGAAATTTATTCTCATATAGTGTAGTAATTTTTATAGATGGATTACACCCCTTGTGAAATTAAATTATTTCTAAAAAGGTGCCTCCTCCAGATTATACTATTTGCCGTGCTTAGAATTTACACACTGAGGTGAGACTCATGTGAGTATACTCACGAACGTTTAAACGTAGTTTGGGCGTTTAGAATATAGTTAGATGTTCATCCCCTCAATTTTCTCCAGGCTCTGTGGCTTGAAAACAATGCGCTGACATAGTGTAAAAACGTCACTTTTTTAATCTCAATAATATCGATAAAATCACACTCACAATGTTGCTGTTAAAATATCGCATTTAAAATACAAGTCACCAGTCCGCCATCTGTAGGAGTCACTCAGGCAGCCGGTATAGTTGTTACTTGCCGGCGTCTCGACCGCCTCGTGTGTCCCAGTGCGCGTATAGATGACGTCACTGCCCGACGCGTTTCGTCTATCGACTTCCTCAAGGGCTTCAAAGCTGTCAGTGCGCATGTCGCCTTTTGAAGAGGCAGCGGATCCGCTTACATATTCTTCCCTTCCGTTCCTCTGTCATGTTTGTTTACATGTTGCTATGGCAACATCTTTCCAGCGAAAAAGTCTCTACTACATTGCCACAACACCCAACCCTATTCCAATCACGGGAAAAATTTCATATTTACATATATACACACGCACTTTCCTCATTATTCAATGGATTTATCCTTGTATCCCCAACCCCTTCAATCTTTACAATAGGAATATCTAAACAGATTTTGGCATATATCTGACCCTCGTGGTTAAAATCTTAGACCATTTGGAACATTTTGTATAAACAATAAATAATAAACATTAAATATATATTTCTACGGCTATTGGATTAATACATACAATATGCAGTACTTATTCTCGTTAGATTATAGAAATGCTCTCAAATTAATATCTACATTGAGTCCTTTAGGCGTAAAGGTTTCTAAACTGTAAATCCAACGACTTTCACATTGTAGGGTGGTTTTTACCAAATCTCCCCCTCTCCATCTCTTTTTCACTTCTTCCACCCCCCAATATTGTAAGCTAGCAGGATTCATTCCGTGGGTATCTTTGAAGTGTTTAGAGACACTGTGTTTCTCATTTCCTTTTTTAATGTTATTAACGTGTTCCCTAATCCTATCTCTCAGTTTCCTATTCGTTTTCCCCACATATTGCAATCCACATGCGCATTGTAGGCAATAGATCACATTTTTTGTTGTACACCTGATACTCTGTTTTATTTCAAATTCCTTTTTATTTACTTCTGAAACAAATTTTTTCTTTTTTCTCCCATATTTACAGGCTACACACAAAGAACACGGGTAAAAACCAGCCCATGTATGTTCTTTATGTGTTTGCTCTTTTGTGGTACAATGGTTGTTAGTTAGAATTTGCTTCAAATTATTTGCTCTTTTGAATACTACTCTCGGTTTATCTGGAATAATCCCCCGCAGTTCTAAATCACATTGTAGTATTCCCCAATGCCTTTTAATGATCTTACCTATACTTTTCGCTAGTGGATTATATGTGGTTGAGAATACTATCTCTTGTTTTGTTTCCCCTTTATTTTCTTTTTCTTTTTCTTTTCTTACCATTAAGTCTGTTCTTATTATTTTATCTACCTTTTCTCTGGATTCTTTTATTGTTCTCTCTTTATATCCCCTTTCCCGAAATGTGTTACTCATCTGGTCTAGTTGTTCTTCTAGCACTTTTTTTTCACTACAGTTCTTTTTTATCCTACACATTTGACTGAAGGGGATACTCTTTATCCACTGTGGGTGATGGTTACTGTGTGGTAGTACATAATTATTCGCATCTACTTCCTTAAAAAAGGTTTTAAAGTGTAATTGTTTATTTTTTGAATAAATCTCCAAATCAAGAAAATTTATTTTTTCATGACTATAGGTCAGTGATAGGTCAATATTCAGATCATTTCGATTCAGAGAGGCCACATACCCACATAGTGAGTTTGCTGACCCCCTCCAGACAAGCACTATGTCATCTATGTAGCGGCGCCATAGGACAAGGTCCGCTCCCAGTTCCAGATATGGGAGAACATGACATTCTTCCCAATATCCCATGTGCAAATTTGCATAACTGGGCGCGAACCTCGTACCCATGGCTGTCCCACATGTCTGTAGATAGTGCCTGTCCTGGAACCAAAAGAAATTGTGTTCTAGAATAAATTCAATACCCTTTAAAATGAACTCCTTTTGAGGGGGTGGGATCTGTTCGTCCTTTTCCAAAAAATGTGCTGTAGCTTTAAGTCCTTGATTATGTCGTATTGAAGTGTATAAAGATTTAACATCCAATGTTGCCAATAGCATATCTGGCGTCCATTCTAAACTTTGTAATGCACGAATGACTTCAGTGGAGTCTTTCAGGTAGGTAGGTAAGGATATAACGTATTTTTGCAACATTCTGTCAATATATTGCGACAGGTTGCTTGTTGGTGAATTTATTCCTGATATAATTGGTCTTCCTGGTGGATTGGCCAAATCCTTGTGAATCTTTGGAAGACAATATAGTACAGGCAACACTGGATGCTGGATCTTTAGATATTTCAATTCTGTATCTGTAAGTATACCCATAGTATTAGCTTCGTTTAATAGATGTTCTAATTTTAAGTTGAATATTTCTATGGGATTTTTTTCGAGAATTTTATAAGTTTCACAATCATCTAGTAGATTTTGGCACATTTGTATATACTTCTCTCTGTCCATAATCACTGTTCCTCCTCCCTTATCTGCAGCTTTAATGACTATGGTTTTCTCTTTTTTCAATATTTCTACCGCTGCTTTTTCTTTCCTCGTCAAATTTTCTTTTATGTTCTTATTTTTAGCTGCATGTCTTTCTTGTAAAACTTCTAAATCTCTTTTTACCAATTCTTCATACAATCTTATATATGATCCTTTCTCGTTACAGGGATTATATTCAGATTTTTTCTTAAGAGTGGTGTGTACAAAATTATCTTGTGCTGTTCCTGGGTTATTTGTATCTCCTCTAAAATTTTTTAAAATGTGATCATTACGTGCAAAAGCTTTTTTTAGCATAATTTTTCTAATAAATTTTTCCGTGTCTATGAAAGTTTCAAATTTATTTACCTTATTTGTGGGTGCAAAAGTTAATCCCTTTCTTAATACTTTCTCTTCATCTTGTGTAAGTGATCTACTACTTAGATTAAATATACCACTTTTTGTTTCTGTTTTCACCGTGTGCTTCTTCCCTGCCTGAGTCCCCCTTCTCGTGATTCGTGGTTCTGATAGTGATTGTTGGCCACCAATCTTTGATTCTGGTGGTGATTGCTGGCCACCAATTTGTGATTCCGTGTATTCCCTTCCCTGTTCTCTATCCAATTCCCAGCATTCGTTTGTTTGAGGGGGTCAGCAAACTCACTATGTGGGTATGTGGCCTCTCTGAATCGAAATGATCTGAATATTGACCTATCACTGACCTATAGTCATGAAAAAATAAATTTTCTTGATTTGGAGATTTATTCAAAAAATAAACAATTACACTTTAAAACCTTTTTTAAGGAAGTAGATGCGAATAATTATGTACTACCACACAGTAACCATCACCCACAGTGGATAAAGAGTATCCCCTTCAGTCAAATGTGTAGGATAAAAAAGAACTGTAGTGAAAAAAAAGTGCTAGAAGAACAACTAGACCAGATGAGTAACACATTTCGGGAAAGGGGATATAAAGAGAGAACAATAAAAGAATCCAGAGAAAAGGTAGATAAAATAATAAGAACAGACTTAATGGTAAGAAAAGAAAAAGAAAAAGAAAATAAAGGGGAAACAAAACAAGAGATAGTATTCTCAACCACATATAATCCACTAGCGAAAAGTATAGGTAAGATCATTAAAAGGCATTGGGGAATACTACAATGTGATTTAGAACTGCGGGGGATTATTCCAGATAAACCGAGAGTAGTATTCAAAAGAGCAAATAATTTGAAGCAAATTCTAACTAACAACCATTGTACCACAAAAGAGCAAACACATAAAGAACATACATGGGCTGGTTTTTACCCGTGTTCTTTGTGTGTAGCCTGTAAATATGGGAGAAAAAAGAAAAAATTTGTTTCAGAAGTAAATAAAAAGGAATTTGAAATAAAACAGAGTATCAGGTGTACAACAAAAAATGTGATCTATTGCCTACAATGCGCATGTGGATTGCAATATGTGGGGAAAACGAATAGGAAACTGAGAGATAGGATTAGGGAACACGTTAATAACATTAAAAAAGGAAATGAGAAACACAGTGTCTCTAAACACTTCAAAGATACCCACGGAATGAATCCTGCTAGCTTACAATATTGGGGGGTGGAAGAAGTGAAAAAGAGATGGAGAGGGGGAGATTTGGTAAAAACCACCCTACAATGTGAAAGTCGTTGGATTTACAGTTTAGAAACCTTTACGCCTAAAGGACTCAATGTAGATATTAATTTGAGAGCATTTCTATAATCTAACGAGAATAAGTACTGCATATTGTATGTATTAATCCAATAGCCGTAGAAATATATATTTAATGTTTATTATTTATTGTTTATACAAAATGTTCCAAATGGTCTAAGATTTTAACCACGAGGGTCAGATATATGCCAAAATCTGTTTAGATATTCCTATTGTAAAGATTGAAGGGGTTGGGGATACAAGGATAAATCCATTGAATAATGAGGAAAGTGCGTGTGTATATATGTAAATATGAAATTTTTCCCGTGATTGGAATAGGGTTGGGTGTTGTGGCAATGTAGTAGAGACTTTTTCGCTGGAAAGATGTTGCCATAGCAACATGTAAACAAACATGACAGAGGAACGGAAGGGAAGAATATGTAAGCGGATCCGCTGCCTCTTCAAAAGGCGACATGCGCACTGACAGCTTTGAAGCCCTTGAGGAAGTCGATAGACGAAACGCGTCGGGCAGTGACGTCATCTATACGCGCACTGGGACACACTAGGCGGTCGAGACGCCGGCAAGTAACAACTATACCGGCTGCCTGAGTGACTCCTACAGATGGCGGACTGGTGACTTGTATTTTAAATGCGATATTTTAACAGCAACATTGTGAGTGTGATTTTATCGATATTATTGAGATTAAAAAAGTGACGTTTTTACACTATGTCAGCGCATTGTTTTCAAGCCACAGAGCCTGGAGAAAATTGAGGGGATGAACATCTAACTATATTCTAAACGCCCAAACTACGTTTAAACGTTCGTGAGTATACTCACATGAGTCTCACCTCAGTGTGTAAATTCTAAGCACGGCAAATAGTATAATCTGGAGGAGGCACCTTTTTAGAAATAATTTAATTTCACAAGGGGTGTAATCCATCTATAAAAATTACTACACTATATGAGAATAAATTTCTTGCTCCCTTTTGTTTTGCCTATACCTCGCGCTGGATGAGCGCTGGTTTCAATTTACAGTTTTGAATTGGATTCGTATGTGGGTCTGAGGGAGAACAGACCTTTTGGAAACCGGCAGAGGAAGTGAACCATCAAGACCTTTGATATCCTTTTTTATTAGTACAGGGAATACCTATGCTGCCATAGTTTTATGGGATCTCTCTGTACAGACTATGAACAAACTTAGGGGACTGTTCCTGCTGAATTGTGCTTAGTACAGGGAATACCTATGCTGCCATAGTTTTATGGGATCTCTCTGTACAGACTATGCGCAAACTTAGGGGCTGTTCCTGCTGAATTGTGCTTAGTACAGGGAATACCTATGCTGCCATAGTTTTATGGGATATCTCTGTACAGACTATGAGCAAACTTAGGGGACTGTTCCTGCTGAATTGTGCTTAGTACAGGGAATACCTATGCTGCCATAGTTTTATGGGATCTCTCTGTACAGACTATGAGCAAACTTAGGGACTGTTCCTGCTGAATTGTGCTTAGTACAGGGAATACCTATGCTGCCATAGTTTTATGGGATCTCTCTGTACAGACTATGAGTAAACGTAGGGGCTGTTCCAGCTGAATTGTGCTTAGTACAGAGGAATACCTATGCTGCTATAGGATTTTAATATAGAGGGCAGGTTGTAGCTATAAATCTTCTGATAACAACAACATAGGAATCCACACGGCTGCGGTAATACACTCAGTCATTTTATCATTTTCATCGACTAAAATATTCTTTAAAACAACTCTTCAATCAAGTATTTTTTTCCATCTGCCCTTTGAATCCTGCCATGTAAAGTCCAAGTATGTGATATCATTTTAAGACAGCGGGTCCTGGGGGTATCTCTGTGATATACAAAGTGTCAGTAAGATGAGACCACAGAGAAAACAATAGTTACGACTCTAGTATTCCTCACAGTGACGCTGAGTATGAATTCATTTTCCTATCGTTGTAGATTAAGACTTGTATATTCTTGTAATTATATATTGTAATTAACCTATTGACTAGCTGACCTTAGTCAGAAAAAAAAACCATAAACATTTTCATAAAAATGTATGAAACAGTGAAAATTTGCAGAGAAAACTGGGCAAAACTTGGGCAACAAATGAAAACATTTATGGCTGGCATGTTGCATACAGTATAGTCAAGTATAGAGCTGACATTAGCTTAGAGTTAACACATTTCTTTTACTCAACCTTTGGTAATTTCTTGCCAAGTAGATCTTTGTTCCCTCACCTGGTACAATGTACAATCTTGTTTCTTAAGGTGGTCATTTATGGGCAAATATTAGCTGCCATCTCAGCAGCTCCACAACGATGTGGCAGATTATTGGTGAGTGTATTTTGGATGGGTTCTGTTCTCAAGCTAGCCTTGGTCTCTATTACCCTGGCCTTGAGGCAGAGCCACCAGCTTGGCTATAAGAGCAGTTCTTTGTTTTTCAGCCCAGATGCCGCCCCCCCTCTCCCGCTCCGTGCTTAAAGATTAGCGTCGGAACGGGTCTAAGGGGGCAGTATTGCTAGTGCATTAAGTGCAATGACGCTCTCTGCACTAGCGGATCTGAATTTCCGGGTTAAAACCCGGAAGTTGGCGCTTAAAGTTACAAGAGGCGGTTTTTTGCCTCCCCTTGTAACTGGCCGCTCACTGCCGCCTGAGCCAAGGGTCTCACCTTGCCTCATTGCAGAAGCGGCCTTGGTGGAGTGATATCTCTGTGCCCTTCCACAGTAACTCCCTTTTAAGTCTATACAAACTCTGTGATGCCTTTGTTCGGGTTCGGACCCATTGTCACTTCAGAATCCATGAAGCTTGTGCCAACTAAGCTCTGTCTTTTACCTCAAGTGATCTTCAGTTCCTGAATTTCCACAACAGTGGAATGGTTCCAGTCTTCGAAAACCTACATAAGCGGAAGAGGAACTTTCTCTTTGACTTAGTAACATCTTGAAGACAGGATAGACCCCTTGAGGAGGTCCCATCGGGAGCCAAGCTATTCTTTGCAGGTCTAACTAGACATGGTAAAGAGTCTCAGAGGTGAGAGATAGGGATGTAGCGAACTGTTCGCCGGCGAACTAGTTCGCGCGAACTTCGACAATTGGTGTTCGCGTTCGATTCGAAGTAAAATTTCGTTCGACCATTCGACCATTCGACCATTCGATCGCTAAAATCGAACGATTTCCATTCGTTCGAACGATTATAAGCATTCGATTGAATTAAAATCATTCGATCGAATAGCTTCGATCGTTCGATTCGAACGAAAATCCTTCGATCGTACGAATAAAATCCTTCGATCGTTCGATCGAACGATTTTATCGAGCGTTCGAAGTTCGCGAACTGTTCGCGAACTGTTCGCTTTTTTGCCGGTGTTCGCGAACGGTGTTCGCGAACACATTAACGGCAGTTCGCTACATCCCTAGTGAGAGATGGTGAGGTGAGACATCAAGGCCAACTTTGGTCCTAGCGAGAACATTAGTATGTGAGGGTATGACTAGGGATGGGCGTATTTGACCCGTTTTGGCAAAAATTTGCCGCTGGCGAAATGATGCCGACACCCATTAAAGTCTAATAGGCGTCAAAAAAATGTTGTCGTGCGGCAAATTTTTTTTGATGCGTGTTATTTTGACCCACAATGCCATACAAGTCTATGGGCGTCGTTTTTTCGGTGAAACAAGGCAAAAAAATTCACCCATCCCTAGGTATGACCTCCAGGGGCGATATTGCTCCAGTTAGGGACAATAAGGGGGCGATTCACCAAGGGTCGAATATTGAGGTTTAATTAACCCTCGATATTCGACTGGGAATTAAAATCCTTCGACTTCGAATATCGAAGTCGAAGGATTTAGCGCAGATAGTACGATCGAACGATTATTCCTTTGATCGAACGATTAAATCCTTTGAATCAATCGAAGGATTTTAATCCAACGATCGAAGGAATATCCTTCGATCAAAAAAACTTAGGAAAGCCTACGGGAACCTTCCCCATAGGCTAACATTGAGTTCGGTAGGATTTAGATGGCGAATTAGGGGGTCGAAGTTTTTTTTAAAGAGACAGTACTTCGATTATCGAATGGTTGAATAGTCGAACGATTTTTAGTTTGAATCCTTCTATTCGAAGTCGTAGTCGAAGGTCGAAGTTAGCCCATTCGATGGTCGAAGTAGCCCATTCGATGGTCGAAGTAGCCCAAAAAACACTTCGAAATTCGAAGTTTTTTTACTTCGAATCCTTCACTCGAAGTTAGTGAATCGGCCCCTAAGTGTAGGCTAGAGGGAAGTGCCAGTTAGTGCAGTTGGCAGGAGTTGTATAGGATACTGCTGGACATTCCAGAGAGAGAGGGGGTTGGGCATTCATTTATTAAGGCCATACATTATCCAACCAGATTTGACTTACCTCACCAAATGAGCTAAACTTTAGAATGCTTGCATTGTATTTATATATGAATAAGGGGGCTCTTCGATAAAGGCAACCAAGCGCTGTTCAGGGACATAAAAACAAAGAACTGAACCTGTTGTGATATATGCCTCAGTTCCACCTAAATCTAAAGACTTCACTCCAGTGCCAGCAATGACAGGGTCCTTTAATCACGGCAGGTTAGTAATCCCCTCGCCCCCTCTACGCATTATTGATGGATGACTGTGGCAGTTATGATGAATGCATTTCTAAATATTGCTGTAGAATAATTTCCTTGCATTGCCAAGGCTCTCCAAACAAATTAGATTCACTCTAATCACATCTTCTGTCTGTGTACAAGGAAAGATGAGCTTTCAGCACTAATGCACTGGGGTGAAAGCTGAAGTGCACCTAAGCAAGTTGAAATATTACCTTTCAAGCCTCGTCCATCAAAATGACCAGTCTCGAAGTTGCCTTTCCCAAAGAACTGCATTAAGCAGCTGTCTGTCTGTCATGTAAGTCATGTCTCTTTCTCTATCTCCACTTGGCACGGCTACAGGCCCAATATTTCAACAGAGTTGTTGCTGGGCACATTCTAGTAACCAATATATTTCCAGATCCAGATAATTTAGTGCTAAATTATCAAACATAAAAGGATCTGCTTTAACCTTAAACAAGAAGACCAACATTAAAAAATGATGTGGATATTTCAGAAATAGCGAGTCTTCATACAATTTCCAGATGTCTATGGCAATATATTTTGGTGCTAAAAAAATCTGGACTAAATATTCTGTATTGACCAAGACTTTTCCTCCACGAGACTTTATAAGAATTATGCAGAGTCATACTGTGATTTCAGGGGCCCCATCTGAAAGCACTTGGTTCAGGTCCCCCTTAGCTCATAACAAGGTTACAGATATATAGAAACATTGGGGTAACAATCACCCTGCTATAGTTCCAGGGGTACCCAGGGCACAAATAATCACTTACCCCAAATCTCCCCCTAACTAGCCTTCAGACTGGGCCCCCTTAGCTCATAACAAAGTTACAGATATATAGAAACATTGGGGTGTCACCCTGCTATAGTTCCAGGGGTACCCAGGGCACAAATAATCACTCACCCCAAATCTCCCCCTAACTGACCTTCAGACTGGGCCCCCTTAGCTCATAACAAGGTTACAGATATATAGAAACATTGGGGTAACAGTCACCCTGCTATAGTTCCAGGGGTACCCAGGGCACAAATAAACACTCACCCCAAATCTCCCCCTAACTGACCTTCAGACTGGGCCCCCTTAGCTCATAACAAGGTTACAGATATATAGAAACATTGGGGTAACAGTCACCCTGCTATAGTTCCAGGGGTACCCAGGACACAAATAAACACTCACCCCAAATCTCCCCCTAACTGACCTTCAGACTGGGCCCCCTTAGCTCATAACAAGGTTACAGATATATAGAAACATTGGGGTAACAGTCACCCTGCTATAGTTCCAGGGGTACCCAGGACACAAATAAACACTCACCCCAAATCTCCCCCTAACTGACCTTCAGACTGGGCCCCCTTAGCTCATAACAAGGTTACAGATATATAGAAACATTGGGGTGTCACCCTGCTATAGTTCCAGGGGTACCCAGGGTACAAATAAACACTCACCCCAAATCTCCCACTAACTGGCCTTCAGACTGGGCCCCCTTAGCTCATAACAAGGTTACAGATATATAGAAACATTGGGGTGTCACCCTGCTATAGTTCCAGGGGTACCCAGGGCACAAATAATCACTCACCCCAAATCTCCCCCTAATTGGCCAGATTAATGCCATAACATAGAGCAATGCCAAATTCATTGTGTCGGGTTTGAGTTGTAAATTTGATGTTCATTTCACATTTGTTACGTTACCCCAGATTTTATTTTTTTTTCCCCTAAAGGGAAATTAACAAAAATTGAGCAAAGTAAAACTGGTTCAAGAGCATTCATTAAAGTTTAATTCACACTCCATTAGTGAATGTGGTGGTGTTAAATTGTCCTTTCTCTTATGAATTTAGAGTACCAAATTAAACAAACTGAATCTTTCTTTAATTTGGATCTTCATACAGTACTTTATATCTACTAGAAATCATATAAACATTAAATAAACCCAATAGGCTGGTTTAATTTCCAATAAGGATTAATTATATCTTAGTTGGGTACAAGCTTCTGTTTTATTATTACACAGAAAAAGGAAATAATTTTATAAAATTTGGATTATTTGGATAAAATGGAGTCTGTGGGTGACGGCCTTTCTGTAATTAAGAGCTTTCTGGATGAAATTGTGCATGCAAAGTTTACTTATCCTTTAAAAACTCCAAGTTCATTGCCCACAGCACTGCCATTCCCCTACTCCGTCTCCCTCCCCATCAAACCTAATCCATCTGACAAGTTATCTCCAAGCAAATGTGACAGAATTTCAGATGCAGCAAAATGGAGAAATAATGGCACGGAGCTTTCCTACGTATTAGTGTCAAGCAGCTATTGCTTCTCATTTAACTGCACTCCCTGGATCCCCTGCTTTGCCCATTTACCACTGTGGGTGGTGAGAATATGGATTTCATGTGAATGCATTTTTTTTATATAAATATACATTGGAGCAGGTGTAATGAATGTAGTTGGCACACAGGAGCACACGTATTTTCCTATTGAGATGGATGATGTGTTGGGTGTAATGTGAGTGCTAGAGACACAAGTAAAGCTTGCTCTGTACATATGGTCAGTATATATATATAGCAGTTGAGAATTCTATTATTACATTATGGGATATAATACTGTAGAGTTACTGTTTAAAAAAAACACGCTGTAGCATGTCGTGTGCCATTATGTGTTCCAGGAGACCGATTTCAATCAGAGTTTTCTCCGTCTGAAGATGAGTAAGAGTAAAAAATTCTATTTTCTATTATGGAAAAACAATAGCAAATAGTAGTTATACTGTAAATATATAATTGAAATATAAAGGACAGACTTATACCATATATTATACTAGATATATAATGGGCGAAATGCGTCATCCATGATATCAGCACACACACACCTCTACATGTCTGGCCAAAACATTGCCTACATATGGAGCAATTAAATGTTAAAGGGATACTGTCATGGGAAAAAAAAACATTTTTTTTCAAAACACATCAGTGCTGCTCCAGCAGAATTCTGCACTGAAATCCATTTCCCAAAAGAGCAAACAATTTTTTTTTATATTCAATTTTGAAATCTGACATGGGGCTAGACATATTTTCAATTTCCCAGCTGCCCCAAGTCATGTGACTTGTGCTCTGATAAACTTCAATCACTCTTTACTGCTGTACTGCAAGTTGGAGTGATATCACCCCCCCTCCCTTTTCCCCCCCAGCAGCCAAACAAAAGAACAATGGGAAGGTAACCAGATAACAGCTCCCTAACACAAGATAACAGCTGCCTGGTAGATCTAAGAACAACACTCAATAGTAAAAACCCATGTCTCACTGAGACACATTCAGTTATATTGAGAAGGAAAAGCAGCAGCCTGCCAGAAAGCATTTCTCTCCTAAAGTGCAGGCACAAGTCACATGACCAGGGCAGCTGGGAAACTGACAAAATGTCTAGCCCCATGTCAGATTTCAAAATTGAATATAAAAAAATCAGTTGCTGAAATGGATTTCAGTGCAGAATTCTGCTGGAGTAGCACTATTAACTGATGCGTTTTGAAAAAAACATGTTTTCCGATTACAGGATCCACTTAATATCACTAATGTTGTGGTGTGCTGCTGTGTAACTAGATCTTCTGATATTATATGACCTGTGGCAGGTGGTCGCTTCACTGTTTAGCACCGGAATAGAAATATCAACAAAGCAGTTTAC
This sequence comes from Xenopus petersii, assembly GCA_038501925.1. Taxonomy (NCBI): domain Eukaryota; kingdom Metazoa; phylum Chordata; class Amphibia; order Anura; family Pipidae; genus Xenopus; species Xenopus petersii. The sequence goes on along the minus strand of CM076674.1, from coordinate 192,467,359 downwards.
ATGGTGCCTCCTGGTCGGGGAGCATTATATGTAGGTGTAACACTGGACTTTCTGTTCTGGTGGATCACCCACTAGTAACCTCCCCATTGCTGCATGTTGGAGCTTTGGGCTGCTTTTGACTACCTAGACCTCTCTATATAGTGCTGCGTCTGTGCCCAACATTTTTTACCCATGAGCCCACACTGAAATGTAAAAAACTGTTGGAGAGCCACACAAACAAGAAAATTCCTTGGGATTCCTTGGGGAGGCCAAATAAGGGCTATGCAGTGCGAACTGATAGCCCCATGCGGACTGACGGACGTTCTGTTGGAGTAAACACTTGCCTTTATGCCTCCAAAACTTGGATTTAAGCCTTGTATTTCAAAGTGGGCACTTACTGCTAGCAGAGGGAGTGGAGAGCAATTTGTTGCTCAGGAGCAACTGGTTGTGGATCACTGCTCTAGCCATAGTATTTGACTAATACCCTCCACACATTCCCCCCACAATGAAGAGGTATGATAGAGACATGAATGATTTAACCGTGGTTTTCAACGCCACACATTAGTCAAACTTGTCACATTGGCCCAGGGCAATGTAATCCCCACCTCATTTACTTCAGCAGGTACAAATACTAAACCAGTACTACAAGGGGAAACTGGACTATCAGCTATTCATAGAACCCTTCATTTACTGGGGCTACATAATTAAGTGTGACTGCACACAAAACGTGTCAGGCATGATGATTTTAATGGACAAATAAAGCTGGGTATTTAACAGACATCCTTCTGGTCTTCTGGTGCATGAAACCTTGCAATGACCATGGAATAACCTAGGACCTGTATAGTATCAAGAGGTGAACCAAGGAGCTTGTTATCAAAGCCATTTCAACCTCCAATGACAACTTTGATAGGGACATCACTGCTTATTTCTGCCTTTGGCTTTGTTGATGGATTCTGTGTTCAGCAGTCACTTTGGATCATACTTTGTTTTCATGGATGTATCGTCATCATGTTCAGTGGTTGCCTTTCTTTCCAGGTCCCTTCAGATTAATAGACTAACGAGCTACTGACACTTAGTTGTTATAACTGCAGATATCTTTGAACCGACGACAATGGCTGGATTAGCCTATTAAATGCATGCGGGTCATAGGTTAGCCCTTCAGTAATTATACATGAGTGTCTTTAATCCTGCAACAAGGCTTGTCTCTAGTATACGTTCTACATGGGCTACACCAACATAGCTGTATGTATCATTGTAGTTGGAAATTCCAAATAGTTGCACTTACACAGACTTTATTGATGCATCTGGTGCATACAACCTACAAGGTGAGTCATTATTTTTCCATTTCAGTGGACACGTGCTTGGATTAAGCCTGATTTATGTGTATTGTTCCTTAGTGCCACTTGAGATATAACTGGGTGATGTCCTTGAAGAACAAAACAAGACTTTCCTCATTGGTTAGGTCAATAATAATGGGGCAAGTCTACAGGCATTCAGTGTTTGATGAGATAACAAGTGTGAGTTGATTATATTATTAAGGGTTATCAGAGAAGACAATCAGTCTTACTGGCTGCTAGAATGTGACATCTGACCTCCTAAGATGACAGAAAAGAGCTGTACTATGTAGCCCCCGGATAATTACTAGGGCTACTGAAGGAACAGTATTCTCTATAATGAAGTCAAGGTTATAACCAGACCATCCACTCATGTAGATGCACAAATAGTTCCTACACAGCAAAAATATTCCTCAACATGTATAACCAGCCAGAGTCTCATCTCCCAATTGCAAATATTTCCATAATTCTCTTACTATAGATCTACACCTGCCCAGATAGAACCCTTTCCCCCAGATTAAAACACAGAACAGTTGACCATTTCTTTAATGGACGCGGGAATGTTATTATCTAATGTACTTTGCAAAATTATTTCTTAACACTGAAGGTGGATCGGCTAATGAATAATGGCAGCTTCCTGGAAGTTTGAAAGATGTTTCGCATCTCCTAAAGAAATGGAAACTCTCCATCTTGTCAGGCGAGCATAAATGAACAATGTACTTTGCATTGACACTGCCAAAGACAGAGCTATAGAAGTCTGACATCAGGAGGAGGATAATTGAATTAGCCGACAATGCTACGAGTATTAAAGTCTTTTGTTAGGATGATCTGTAAAGTTCTGCTTGATTTAACAGCGAACCAAATACAAAGGCACAAGGCCATGTATCATTTTAATGGAACTCTTAACAAACAAATTGCCAGCTCTCCTCCTTCATGTGGCAGTCAAGGAAAGAAGAATATCATTTATCAAATTCTATTCAAATAAAATGAAATTGAATTAATTGAATACAAATCAATTTAATTCAAAAATAAAAGTATAACCATAGGATTGATTTTTACTAATGTGGATATGAGGCAATTGTTATGGCAGATACACAACCATCAGGTTCAGACCCTCCTCTTTGCTGAAATATTGCCTTTTTATCCACCATCTGATCCAAAGGATATTGATGGAAATGGAAGCCTTCTCCAGTCTATTCCAGAATGAAGAACACTTGCTTCATACTAATCTGGCATCCAACTCTTTATAGGATCTATTCTATCTAGCTTTAGAGAGATCATCCTACAACACCCATGGAATAACAACAAAAGTCCTAGAAGATCAGATCCCCAAATCTTGGAATTTGTGTGTATAGAGCAACACATTGCATCCCCCAGGGGGCTTGGGGTCTTTTTTCAAAATAGTAAGAATAATATAACATCTCCTACAAGACAACATGTTGGTGGCCTCTACTGCTTCAGACTTGCATTTATTCCTATATAATTCTCTATCAAGGACTCACCTGCTCTTCTCTGTTTTTCAAGGCTGCATTTTTTCATAACCCCCAAGTGGTCTTTTTACTAACATTAGAATTTCTAATTTTTTCCCACAAATCAATTTTTTTCTCATTTGTGTGTTTTAACAATTTCTCCAACACTCTAACAATTTGAGATTTATAAAGTGCTAAAACCATGAAAAAAACTCCAATCCAAAACTTCTCCAAGTAAAAGTAGTCAAGGTCCCATAGAAGTCAATTGGAGTATTGGAATGGTCCTATAGTACATTTCTTTAGCCATTCAGTTTGACTTGTGTTTTCTCTAAAAATTTGAGTTTTTCAAAGTTAGTTTCACTAAAAAAACTGACATTTTTCTAGATTTATTATGCCCAGTAGATGCTAAAAGTCTGAATCCAAAAATTCTCCAGCGAAAACCTGTTGAATTGATGCAAATGTCAATGGACTATTGAAGATGTTTTTGCAACACATTGCATCCCCCAGGGGGCTTGGGGTCTTTTTTTCAAAATAGTAAGAATAATATAACATCTCCTACAAGACAACATGTTGGTGGCCTCTACTGCTTCAGACTTGCATTTATTCCTATATAATTCTCTATCAAGGACTCACCTGCTCTTCTCTGTTTTTCAAGACTGCATTTTTTCATAACCCCCAAGTGGTCTTTTTACTAACATTAGAATTTCTAATTTTTTCCCACAAATCAATTTTTTTTCTCATTTGTGTGTTTTAACAATTTCTCCAACACTCTAACAATTTGAGATTTATAAAGTGCTAAAACCATGAAAAAAACTCCAATACAAAACCTCTCCAAGTAAAAGTAGTCACTGGTCCTATAGTACATTTCTTTAGCCATTCAGTTTGACTTGTGTTTTCTCTAAAAATTTGAGTTTTTCAAGGTTAGTTTCACAAAAAAACCTGACATTTTTCTAAATTTATTATGCCCAGTAGATGCTAAAAGTCTGAATCCAAAAATTCTCCAGCGAAAACCTGTCGAATTCATGCAAATGTCAATGGACTATTGAAGATTTTTGCTTCATGATTTTTGGGTGATTTTCTGGTTTGTGCTTGAAAACTCAATAAAATCTAGGTATTCAAGGTTTTTTAGCCTATAAACTCGATACATTTGATCAATTTTTTTTATGTTTGGATTTTTTTTAAAAAATAAGCAAACATTTGAGTTTGTTTAAATTGTGAGTTTATTCGAGGTAGAAAAATCAAACAAAGGTGACCTTTAATAAATAACGCCCTATATGTGTGGAAAACTCACATTTTTGGAGGTTTTAGAGGTTTTCATATTGTTATTTGGATCGTTCAGCATTTTCTTTTTTGTTTATACTTTTTATATTCTCATAATTTAATAAATGACATGGCAATTGTGATTTTAGAGAAAATGAGTTTAATGTGGTTTGAAAAACCTCAAAACTAATGATGGGCGAATAAATTCTCCTGGCACAAATTCACAGCGAATTTCTGCGTTTTGGCGCAGGTGAATAAATGTGCAAAACTCCTGTGATTTGGACGCACGTCCGAAAAGTCGCTTGCATCAAAATCGCAGCAGGTCAACACTATATGGACGTCCATTGACTTTAACGCCAGCATAAAAATCGACGCAAGTGACCTTTTGGACGCACATCCAAAATTGACGCTGGAGTAAATTTTTAAGATTCACAATTTTTTTGCTGCTTTGCGAATTTCAGCAAGCGGGAGAAATTTGCTCATCACTACTCAAAACCCAATAAAAAGAAAGTTGATTACTAGGACTCTGAATGTATTATCTTGCATTAATCATTAATATGGGTTTTTCTTAATAAATACCCCAACAGTTTGTTCCTCGCAGGATTCGTGAAATGATCCCTTAACGGAGAAACAAACCCCTTATAAAAAAATCCCTACCCCCTACCCCACATAGATCCCACCACCTCCCTCCCCCCCCCAGCCTAGCTGCTACTAAAGGCAAATGCCCCTAACTTTTTACTTACCCCTCAGTGCAGATTTAGGGATCGGAGTTCACGGCAGCCATCGTCCAGGTCTTTGTGTCTCCTTCTGGCGATTCGGCAATTTAACTCCATTTCAGCGCATGCGCAGTTGTTGCAAACTGGGAAATTGTTCCAACTGTGCATGCGCCGCCAGTCTCATTCTCAGATTGCCAAAGTCAAGATGGCTGCCGTGAACTCCGATCCCTGAATCTGCACTGAGGGGTAAGTAAAACGTTAGGGCCATTAGCCCAGGGGAGCAGCTACGCTGGGGGTGGAGGGAGGGGGTCTCTGTGGGGTGGGGGTAGGGTTTTTTTAATAAGGGGTTTATTTCTCCTTTAAGGGATAATTTCAGGAATCCTGCACAAATTGTTCTACACAGTACTGACTAGACATGACATTGCTTCCATTCAAGCTTTCAGATTATTAATTAGAAGATGCTACACGGTTCAAACCCATCACTTATTTAGAATACAATTTGTTCTGATAAAGAGAAATATTAAGGAGAAACAAGACAGATGATCATTTTTAATGTCTCCACGAAACCCAGTTTGGAATCATGAATATTTCATTTCCCACCTCTGCTTAACAGAATCCACTGGATTGTGTTTGCCTGTTTTGTGGTTCTGGGCAAAGATTCTAGAGACCAGCAAATGTGTAAATGTTGTACATAGAATCATTATCTCCTTCCGAAACAGCACTTCAATATGAATTATGTACAGCTGCTTCAGTCGGAAAAGCTAATGATGTAGAACTGTGCAGGGGTTTATATGAGTCAGACATTGACTGTTTATTAGCTTGCGTTTCAACTCATCTATACTGGATAATGAAAGGCTTCAGAGTAGATATGGTGCACCAGAACTATAAGCAACTATAAGCACTTCATCAGACACTGCCTGGGTAAATGAAATTGCAAGTGTGTGAAATATACGTTTGTTTTGGATTAAAAGACATTAGGAACAGAACAAATCCTGTTTATGTGGGATTGCTATGGAGATACCGTACAGCCTTTCACAAAAAGATCGTTTTATGGCAGATACATTAGATAGCTTCAAGAAGGGATTCGACGGCTTTTAAGCAAGTGAGGGAATACAGGGTTAATGGAAGTTGGTTCATAGTTCAAGTTGATGCAGGGACTGGTCTGATTGCATCTTGGCACCAGGAGGATGAGGCTTTAGAAGTAGCGATGGGCGAATTTGGGGCATTTCGCTTCGCCAAAAAAATCCCAAATTTACTGAGAAATTCGCGAAACTGTGAAAATGTTTGAAGCGGTGCCAGTGTCTAATTTTTGACGCTGACGTCCATTTTTGACGCCGACGTCCATTTTTGACGCTGTCGAAAATGCGTCCAGCGTTAATTTTTTAAACGCTGTTTTTTTGATTGATACTGTAAATAGTGATGGGCAAATTTATTTGCCCAGTAAAAATTCGCTGGCATCAAAAAAATGGACACCGGAGCCGGCACATTTTTTGCCAGCGAATTTGCGCCGGCGTCCAAAAAAACAGATGCTGGCATCCAAAACGAGACGCTGACGCCGTTTCATGAATTTTCCGCCATTTCTCGAATTTTTCAGGAAATTCGTGAACTTTCCGTCAAAACGCCCCAAATTCGCCTATCACTATTGATAAACCCTGAAGATCTAAGTTTTAGGGATGCACAGAATCCAGGATTCGGTTCGGGATTCGGCCTTTTTCAGCAGGATTCGGATTCGGCCGAATCCTTCTTTAGACTGAACTGAATCCGAATCCTAATTTGCATATGCAAATTAGGGGCAGGGAGGGAAATCGCATGACTTTTTGTCACAAAAGAAGGAAGTAAAAAAAATGTTGCCTTCCCACCCCTAATTTGCATATGCAAATTAGGATTCAGTTTGGTATTCGGCCGAATCTTTCAAAAAAGGATTCGGGGGTTCGGCCAAATTCAAAATAGTGGATTGGGTGCATCCCTACTAAGTTTGGAAAACTCAAATTTAAACAAATTCACATTTGCGTTTTTTTTTAAAAAAAAACGCTTTTCTCAAATCAGAAAAAAAAAAAAAACATTGTGTTTTTGCAAATGAGCTGATTCCTTAAACCAGGAGTGTCCAAAAGGAAGATCAGCATCTACAAGTAGACCTTTAGTTAGTGATCAGTAGATCTCAAGACACTGTCAACAAACAGCTTGGCTCTTTTATTCTTTTCATTCAGATATTTATTCTGTTAAGGTAATATAGGAAATAGTTGTTTTTTAAATATAGTAATATAAATTCTCTTATAGATCTATATAATATTACAGTAATATTTTCCATGGAACAGAATGCTAACAGGGATGTTATGGATGTAAATCGTAATGGGACAACATCATTAAAAGTAGACCTCACATTACTAAATTATGAGCACTCCTGTCTTAAACAAAAACCTGGTCAGCTGATGCATTCATCTAGCCATCTATAATGATCATGTATTTAAGTGGCAATGTATTCCTCAACACACAGGGCCATTGAATGGCTTAAAAAGGTCCAATTGGATCAGAGCAGCTCCCATTGACTTTAATTGGACCTTGACTGCTTTTACTTGGCAATGTTTTTCGTGGTTTTTAAAGTAAATACGCCCTTAAGGTCTGGTTTTGCAGACTCTAGATTATTTTTTGTATATAAATCTGATCATTTTTCTGCTTCTAAAACTTTCTTTCATTATATATTAGTATTTCTACATATGGGTGCTGACATTTTGTTTCCTTATAGCTTTCAGTGCACTCCGTATTTATATAAATTGATAGATAAATTGAAACTATACAATATGATCACATGCTTATTCTTTACGTAGAAAATTCCTTCTGGGAGTCTTATGGTTTGGCTTTCACTATATTTAGAAGCCCGGATAGTACAAGATATATTAACAAGGTGCAATTGATGTGTCATTAATTCCTCACGGGCAGCTATATCACACCGATATTTACTAAACAGCTTAAGCCATGTTACTAAATACTGACTGGATTTTGAAGCCCTCTTGCCTCCCAAGACAGGAATATACACTTATGTGGCAGCCCCAGCACATCAATAAAGGGAACTGTAAATGAATTATGTAGCAGAAGGCAACACTGTATAGATTTCAATTGTTGACAAAACCATTTTAGAAGATGTTTCCAGCCATATGTTATACTGTAGAGCCGGTTATTAATCAGAATTGTGCGGCAGACACTTCAGAGATATTTCTGTTGCATGGAGTGGGTTTCCGCTGGTGTTTATTAAATACGTGACTCATCGTTGTTTTGTAACGGTTGAACAAAGCTCTGCTACTTACAAGATGACGGGGAAGATGTATTCTAAAAGGCACAGACCCTTTATATCTGCATAAAGAGCTCCAGCTTATGAAAAGGCAATGGTGGGGGAGATGGCACTAATTTTCCTTGTTTAAGGGCAGGGGTCTCCAACCTTTTTTTATCTGTGAGCAACATTCATATGTAAAAAGAGTTGGGGAGCAACGCAAGCATGAAAAATGTTCCTGGGTAGTGCAAAATAAGGGCTGTGATTGGCTATTTGGTAGACCCTATGTGGACTGGCAGACTGCAAGAAGCTGTGTTTGGCAGTACACCTGTTTTTGTTTCCAAAACTTGCCTCCAAGCCAGAAATTCAAAAATAAGCAGCAGCTTTGAGGCCACTGGGAACAACATCCAAGGGGTTGATGAGTAACATGTTTCAAGGTGAGTAACAAAGTCGAGGTGAATTTTTGAATGAAAGAGATTTGAATTTCGAACTATTTTTCTGTGTACTTGGACAATGGAATAGTGCAAATTTGATTTGAATTTGAAAAAAATGTAAAAACTTGAATATCGAAATTTATCATGTACTGTCTCTTTAAAAATTCAATTGCAAGCATTCACCATCTAAAACCTGCCGAATTGCTGTTTTAGTCTATGGGGGACCTCCTAAAACCCATTTGGAGTCAATTGGTGGACTTTGAAAAATCTAAGGGGCCGATTCACTAAGGGTCGAATATCGAGGGTTAATTAACCCTCGATATTCGACTAGGAATTAAAATCCTTCGATTTCGAATATCGAAGTCGAAGGATTTAGCGCAGATAGTTCGATCGAACGATCGAAGGATAATTCCTTCGATCGAGCGATAAAATCCTTCGAATCGAACGATTCGAAGGATTTTAATCCAACGATCAAAGGAATATCCTTCGATCAAAAAAAATTAGACAAGCCTATGGAGACCTTCCCCGTAGGCAAACATTGACTTCGGTAGCTTTTAGATGCCGAACTAGGAGGGGCAAAGTTTTTTTAAAGAGACAGTACTTTGACTTTCGAATGGTCGAATAGTCGAACGATTTTTAGTTTGAATCCTTCGATTCGAAGTCGAAGTCGTAGTCGAAGGTCAAAGTAGCCCATTCGATGGTCGAAGTAGCCCAAAAAAACCTTCGAAATTCGAAGTTTTTTACTTTCGAATCCTTCACTCAAAGTTAGTGAATCGGCCCCTACGTTTTTTTTGGGAAAAGCTTTGAATTGAATTTGATCAAATGCGCTATTCCTTCAATTCGTGTGATTCGAATTCGGCTGAATATGGACCTATTCGATCGAAAACAGACCTATTCGACCAAAAAAAACTTCAACTTAATTTCGGTTCGTATTTTGAATTCGAATTTCGAAGTTTTTTTAATTTGAAATTCAACCCTTGATAATTATGCCCCCTTACTGTGAATACTCATGTTGGCACATTTTTTTGGTATCACTCCTTGAAGGTCATAAGCAAACATACCTTGCCAGCTTGGGCACTGTTCTTTAAAGGGGCAGTGTGCCAATTGTACCATTGGGGTTTGCTCAGTAATGCTACAACTAGATTAAAGCCCATGTATTACGCAGCATGTAATGAGCATTCAACAAGCAAAGGTTTTCACTTGAAGACTGAAAGAGAAGGCCAAGGCTTCTGGGTTAACAACTGTGGTCAACAGGGATGTCTCACATATTGGCATTAAGGGGCCTATTTACTAACATTCAGATTTCCTTTTTTTTTCATGAACCAGTTTTTTTCTCTTAAAATCCATGATTTTTAAAAATTTCTCTAGAATGCTAAAAAGTCAAGACTTATTAAGTATTAAAACCAAGTAGAAATTGAATACAAAAATTCTCCAAGTAAAAATAGTTGAGGTTCCATAGATAGGGAGTAGCTTTGATCCTATTGAATATTTATTTAGCCATTGAGACTTTTAAATGTTTTCAGATTTTTTGCAAGAAGTCGTCTGGCTGATCTTATTTTGTTTCCTGGGTTGTTCAGCACTTTTTTATTTTCATTTGTACTTTTTATATTCGGATCTTTTAATAACTTTCATGGCATTCATGGTTTTCAAGAGACAGGGTTTAAACGTGGTTTCATAAAGCTCTAATACCCCTAAAATTCGACGTTTAATAAATGGGCCTCCATGTGTTTGGTGTAGCCTCAAAATCTGCTTTCTGGTCGCCAAGGCCACTGATTTAAATATAATTTGCTTTAGAAGAGAAACAAAACATATAGGGGCAAATTCACCAAGGGTCGAAAAATCCTTCGATCGAACGATTAAATCCTTCAAATCGAACGATTCGAAGGATTTTAATCCAACGATCGAAGGATTATCCTTCAACCAAAAAAACTTAGGCAAGCCTATGAGGACCTTCCCCATAGGCTAACATTGGGTTCGGTAGGTTTTAGATGGCAAACTAGGGGGTCGAAGTTTTTTCTTAAAGAGACAGTACTTCGACTATCGAATGGTCGAATAGTCAAACGATTTTTAGTTTGAATCCTTCCATTTGAAGTCGTTGTCGAAGGTCGAAGTAGCCCATTCGATGGTCGAAGTAGCCCAAAAAACACTTCGAAATTCAAAGTTTTTTTACTTCGAATCCTTCACTCGAGCTTGGTGAATTGGCCCCATAAGGTAAATATATCACAAGTTGCCTTAAAGTAAATGATGAAGACAATTTTGCGACGTTGCCGAGATTTCCATTTTTAAGATAAAAGAAAACTTCCCCTTCAAAAAAGTGTGGTATCACTACAAAAAGTATTTGTTTGCAAAGCAACTTTTGTTGAACTGAAATATAACCAGTACATGCCTACACTAAATTCTGCCTTATTTTGCTGTTTGCAATACAGAAAACAAAAGGTCTCAGCTGCCAACATTCAGGATTTTTTTTTCCAACCTCTGAAAACCAGCAAAAAGGCTGAACAAAATCAATATGATTTTTTCCCCAAGAAGAAAGAGAAATGTGAGAAAGCTCTGAGGTATATGGAAACCTGAATCAATAAGTAAATATAATTATATTTACCAAGTGCCTTGGAGATGCCAACGGCATCACTCATTCCTTGTTCAGACTTAAAATGTTTAACGGGTATGGAGACATAGCTCAAAATGCTGTGTAAAACCCTTGGGCAATGAAAGTCTCAGCAGTGCAGTGCCATTAACTGTGCAGTCATACACACACACAAAATACAAGATTAGATTTTACATCAGTTAAAAAAAAATTATTGATTTTTTCCGAAACTGTTTAAAATTGACAAGACTTTCGGACAAATATGTCATTCACTGAATTTGTAGTTTGATAAGAAAATAAAGAGAATCCATTTACACAAATATGAGCCATATTTAAATAACGTCTAAATGGAATTTTAGAACATTATTTAATTTAGGGAGAACTTTTCTACTTTGGTGCATAATTACTTTTTTACAAAATAAGAACGCAGAATTACAGAGTGTGAAAATAGTTCTGCCAAAGACCATGAAGAAGTATAACAGCTTTTAATATTGAAATTAAAGTTTCATTGAAAGTGTAAAATCTTGCAGAAATCTTATTGTTTTACTAGCTCTTTAACACATTTTACAAAATCTGGACTGGCTGTTAAGTTTACAGAATATAATAATAGAATTTAGCCAAGTCAAAATATTTTTTTAGAATCCAATTTCAAATAATAATAATGGAATAAGATTATTTTAAAATATTTAGAAAAAAGCTCTGTAAGAACTTTAAAAAAAGATCTGGGCCAAGTGTTTAGTTTATAGCAAATAACCATGGAATTTTCAAGATGCTCTTTAACAACTTCAACAAAATCTGGGCCGAGTGTGAAGTTGACAGAATATAACCATGACATTTTGGCACATCAGAATCTGAGATCACATTTTGCAAATATTTTTGTAGCATCAAATTTCAAAGTTACAGAACTCTGGAACAAGATTCTTCAAAAATATTCACAAAAACAGAAAAAGCACAGTGAAAATAGAAAATGAAAAATTTCATTGAAAAATTAGACTGTAAGCCCTACGAGGAAGGGTCCTCCATCCTTTTGTCTCCTTGACACTGAGCACTTAGGGGCAGATTTATCAAGGGTCGAATTTTAAAATGATAAATACTTCGCAATTCAAAATAATTGAAATACTTTGACTTCGAATATCAAAGTCAAAGTATTTTTCACTGAATTTGGCCATCATACGATCGAAGTAAAATCGTTTGATCGTTCGATTAAATAGTTCGAATCAAACGATTCAAATGATTTTAGCTTACGATCGAACGATTTTACTTCGATGTGTAAAGACTTAGAAAAATGGTCTAGAAGGTCCCCATAGGCTAACATAGCACATCGGCAGGTTTAATTTGGCGAAGTATTGACGTCGAAGTTTTTTTAAGGAGACAGTACTTCGATTATTGAATGGTCCAATATTCAAACGATTTTACTTCGAATCGAATTCAAAGTCGTAGTAGCCTATTCGATGGTCGAAGTATCCAAAAAATTATTTCGAAATTCGAACTTTTTTAACTTCGAAAATTCACTCGAACTTTACTAAATCTGCCCCTTAATCCATAGTCGCCCGAAGTTGCTGCGTGTGCATTAGCGCAGGCGACTTTTCATTATAGCCTATGGGAAAACACGCCAGGCGACAAAATCTCCCCGAATTTCCTCGAGTGAACTAACCAAGTTTTGGTTATTTATAGAAACCAAATTATACTGTACCAACATTTTGTAATATATAATTGTTATTCTTAGGATATATTGGTGTTTTTCGCACATTTTAATTGGACAAACACAATGGGGCTGATTCCTTCATACTCAAGGGAAGGGATATGGTAAATTGTAATCAATGTGAGATTTTAAGGCGATTGTGAAACAAAACAATGGTATAAAACATGAATCAGAAGTCTATGTAATGCAAGCAACAAAAAACAGTCAGGTTAAGTGCAAAGACTCACTCAATCACTCTCTGTGTTCAGATAAATAATAAATTAAAGTATTATTATGTATAATAGAACTGCTGCCCAGCTATAATAAGAACTAGCAGCTACATAGAATCCTTATCATATTCCACCATATTGATTGTGCTAATGGTGTCGATACGGGTCACCCCCTATCACATAAAATGTATAGATTGGTGACCTATTTTCGAATTAACTGTCCTTTCTTGAACTTGGTTATACTTGGGCACCATATTAGTTACACCAAGTTCCACATAGACCCCTGTGTGATATTCTTATATCTGACATTAAGGGGTGATACTCAGAGTTCCTTGTATAACTCAGCCTGCAGCCTTGTGTCTTTATATGGTCACAGAACAACCTCTCAGTGACTTCTAATATCCTTATTATTTACAGTTGGGGGTACATTATCCCTTATAATACATGAGTGATACTCAGAGTTCCCTGTATAACTCATCCTGCAGCCTTGTGCCTTTATATGGTCACAGAACAACCCCTCAGTGACTTCTAATATCCTTATCATTTACAGTAGGGGGTACATTATCCCTTATAATACATGAGTGATAGTCAGAGTTCCCTGTAAAATTCTGCCTGCAGCCTTGTGCCTTTATATGGTCACAGAACAACCCCTCAGTGACTTCTAATATCCTTATTATTTACAGTAGGGGGTACATTATCCCTTATAATACATGAGTGATACCCAGAGTTCCCTGTATAACTCAGCCTGTAGCCTTGTGCCTTTATATGGTCACAGAACAACCCCTGAGTGACGTCTAATATCCTTATCATTTACAGTAGGGGGTACATTATCCCTTATAATCCATGAGTGATACTCAGAGTTCCCTGTATAATTCTGCCTGCAGCCTTGTGCCTTTATATGGTCACAGAACAACACCTCAGTGACTTCTAATATCCTTATCATTTACAGTAGGGGGTACATTATACCTTATAATACATGAGTGATACTCAGAGTTCCCTGTATAATTCTGCCTGCAGCCTTGTGCCTTTATATGGTCACAGAACAACCCCTCAGTGACTTCTAATATCCTTATCATTTACAGTAGGGGGTACATTATCCCTTATAATACATGAGTGATACTCAGAGTTCCCTGTATAATTCTGCCTGCAGCCTTGTGCCTTTATATGGTCACAGAACAACCCCTCAGTGACTTCTAATATCCTTATCATTTACAGTAGGGGTTACATTATCCCTTATAATCCATGAGTGATACTCAGAGTTCCCTGTATAACTCAGCCTGCAGCCTTGTGCCTTTATATGGTCACAGAACAACCCCTCAGTGACTTCTAATATCCTTATCATTTACAGTAGGGGGTACATTATCCCTTATAATACATGAGTGATACTCAGAGTTCCCTGTATAACTCAGCCTGCAGCCTTGTGCCTTTATATGGTCACAGAACAACCCCTCAGTTACTTCTGATATCCTTATCATTTACAGAACAATAAGAGGAACGTAGCTGGGACCCCTAATCCTGCTTGCAGGAAATATCCCATGTGCCTGTACAAGTATAAATCATTCAAGCCTGTGTGATCCTGGCAACTGTGGAAAACTAATGAAAAAGGACAGAAAAATGCTATCTATATATCTAATGAAATAAGCAACTAATAAAAATATTTAAAAATATAAAATAATATTTAAATATTCAGCAAAACCTTTTGCGAATACTATGGACAGTGCGGAAAACAAACTCTACCTCTACCAAATGAAGCATGAACATTTCAATGACCACAGACTGAAGGTGTAATATTTGGGCATCAGAGTATAATAAATCTCGAAAAATACGAGTTATTTTTTCCATGAAGAATTTTACTTTTTGCACCAAAAAGCCTGACTAGAAAAATGTAAGTTTTAGTAAATGTTCCTTAATGTCCTTAATATGTTAATTATGGGTTGAGTGAGAGGACCTTTTGTCTTTCTCTGTATAATGAGAACTTTGAGAAGTCATCATTTATTATAAAAGATAGTGGTAAATTGAAGGGGAAAAAGGAAGAGGATGACCAGCAACAAGATGGATTGAGTCCATCACAACAACCATGAACATGAAGATACAAACAGACAACAGGACATTCTGGAGAGACTATATCCATATGGTCCATAAATTAAGATGAAGTCACTTACTAATGATAATAACACTGTAGGTATTTATTAGAGGGACACTCCAAAAACAAATATGTGACCTCTGCCCAGATGGACAGATCTTGTTGTGTCTTCCCTAATCCCTGATTCGTACATAGTAATATAAATAGTTGCCCAATAAACTGAGACACGTTACCCTTGTAGAAGATCTCTGGTATGCAGTGGAACCATGAAAATTAATTATAGATCCAGAATTGAAACTTTTTCCGGGCCCTGCATCTATAACTGGCAATTGCACCACTTAATAATTTAACAATGAGTGTACGTGTTAATCAGCCGGCCCATTCATCTCTCCGCTTGTGAATTTCGCAACGGCAGCTTTCATCATAAAACATCCATCTGCAATCAATACTATCTCACCTTCCTTGTGATAGTAAAAAAGAATGAAGAATCCATCTTTTTATTGCTGCCAGTCATATTCCTGTATTGCGAGTCCTAAATGTGCCATTCGATTTTAAAAATAAATAATACATGTGTGTTTTTATGAGTAGTTTCTTGATGGATTTTTATTAGTTAGCTTAATTTTTATAGCCAATTGGTGCTCTTGATTTTCAATGTGAAGGTTTCATGAAAGTAAAAATGAAGGGCAATAGCATAGGCAGAAATCGCAAGCATAAAATGAGATGGCTTATTTATTATTATTATTATTATTATTATTATTATTATGGGGCAAGCGGTAAAGTGTAAATAAACAGGCACAATGCTCACCAATCTATTTCACTTTGAACCTTGCCTCTATGAGATTTCCAGTTAAAAGGCAGAGTACAGGAATTGTCCTTGGCAAAAAATGCTCAGTTCATATTCCCATGTATTATTGAACTGGGCCAGTGGGACACGGGGAATAAACCCAATGGGCCCACTAACACATATGATCTGCCTGACCTTCTTCTGTGTTGTTCTATAGAAAAGGTTCATGCACACAGGGAGGAGAGATGGTGGAGGGAGGGTTGCTAGTGGGGGGCTGTGGGGTGGCAGCGGACTCGGGGGGGGGTGCAAGGCCAGGGGTGTGTGTAGGCCCCAAAGTATCAGCCCCTGTGGGCCCAAACTTCCCCAGTTCGACATTGTTCCCAAGGTCCCTCTCTAGGACATTGAGAAAGTGTGCACTTGAATGCAAGAAAAGTGGAATAAGAAGAGAGTTTGGGAGAGTATAAGATGCTTTGACTTTTTAAATGGGGGCTGAGGAAAGGGAAAATGACTGGCAAACTGGTATTGAGAGAAGAAGAAAGATTGGGAAATTGATGCTTGATATACATTCAAGAGAATAGATATTGGTACATGGGGTCCAAGAGGCAGAAAAAGAGAATAGATTGACATGTACAGACAGGATAACTGTGGTTACTTTTATATAGAGGAATTGGAGATGGGAAATGAGGATAGACTTATGGGGATTGGTGGAATGAAAGGGAGGAATGTATCCAAAATGTAAAAAAAAAAAGACAGAAACTGACCCAAGAGGTAAGAGGGGGAAATTTGCATGTGGAGATGACGGTAAATGTAAGAGTGTTTGATATATAGGGGTAGAGTAAGGGATTTTGATATTGTGATGGAAGGAAAGAATTCCAAATGAATCGAAGGAAGTTAGAGAGATACTAACAAGCCACAAAGCTAAGAAAGGCTTTTGGAAAGATAAGTGATCAATGGAAAGTGAGACAAAGGACCAAAATGGAAATAATAGATATCCAGTAAGAAGAATTCATTAAAGAAGAAATATTGAAAAAACAGAGATGAATATATGGAAAAGTCACCCAGAATGCTCAGGATCTGGAAATTAAGCCAGGCTCCTACAGAAAGGGTTTGCTGAGATGGGAACAACCTGATTGCCCAGAGACCTGATCTCAACCCAACTGAACCCCTGCGGGATGAACTGGAATCCCAACTGTGCGCATGATCCCCAACATCAGTGCCAAACATCACTAATCCTCTTGTGGCTGAATGGCAACGACACCCAGCAGCAATGTTCCAAAGTCTAGTTGGACCTTCCCAGAAGAGATGGGGCAGTTATAGAAGCAACAGGAGGAGCAACCCAAATGAAGCCCAGTAGAATGAACTGGAACCCCAACTGTGAGCCTGATCCCCAACATCAATGCCCAACCTCACTAAAGTTCTTGAGGCTAAATGGAAGCAACTCCCAGCAACAATGTTACAACATCTAGTGGAACCTTCCCAGAAGAGATGGGGCAGTTATAGCAGCAACAAGAGGAGCAACCCAATTCAAGCCCAGTAGAATGAACTGGAACCCCAACTGTGAGCCTGATCCCCAAAATGATTGTCCAACCTCACTACTGTTCTTGTGGCTGAATGAAAGCAACTCCCAGCAACATCTAGTGGAACCTTCCGAGAAGAGATGGGGCAGTTGGGAGAATGAGATATTGGGGGGCAGGGGTAGGGGTCTGAATGAACTGGAACCCCAACTGTGAGCCTGATCCCCAACATCAATGCCCAACCTCACTAATGTTCTTGAGGCTGAATGGCAACAACACCCAGCAGCAATGTTCCAAAGTCTAGTTGGACCTTCCCAGAAGAGATGGGGCAGTCATAGAAGCAACAGGAGGAGCAACCCAAATGAAGCCCAGTAGAATGAACTGGAACCCCAACTGTGAGCCTGATCCCCAACATCAATGCCCAACCTCACTAAAGTTCTTGAGGCTGAATGGAAGCAACTCCCAGCAACAATGTTACAACATCTAGTGGAACCTTCCCAGAAGAGATGGGGCAGTTATAGCAGCAACAAGAGGGGCCACCCAACTGAAGCCCAGTAGAATGGACTGGAACCCCAACTGTGAGCCTGATCCCCAACATGATTGTCCAACCTCACTAATGTTCTTGAGGCTGAATGGAAGCAACTCCCAGCAACATCTAGTGGACCCTTCCCAGAAGAGATGGGGCAGTTGGGAGAATGAGATATTGGGGGGCAGGGTTAGGGGTCTGAATACATTTGACCATATAGTAGTGCCCCTATAAAAAGGCAAATAAAATCCTTTTCTCTGTATAACTTAAACATACATCTCTCTTCATACATGCATGTTGCGTGTGACAGCTTTGTCTAAAACTGCACTGCAAGTTCTGTATTTTGCATTGATGCCGTGATTAGATTGGTTCAGAAATGAATGTTTACACAGGGTCAGAAAATTCAGGAAATGCAAAAGGAAAAAAAAAAAACCTTTGACTTTGACTGATGAGATCTCGCCTTGTTTGACTAAGTGCGCCGGAATACATTTTCCAACATACGAATCCTGACTTTAACAGCGCGCCTCAAATCCCAACAAGCTTTAATGTATTACCAGAAAGGTGTTCCATTCACACGAAGCAGCGTAATATAATGAAGCCGACTGCCTTCCATTTGCTGGGATTAAATTAAATGAGTACAGTAATATTGACAGATTCGCTGCAGTATTTAGAGAACCTCCAGGAAGATTAGAAGGGGATAAATATGTAAATAACAAATATTAATTGTAGCAATCCAAACTTGGCTCGGCATAATAAATGGATGTTTTTCATAAATCTTTAATGACATGGTAAACATTTTCTCATCTTTCTTCTTTTATATTCCCCGGGTTGTTGGCACAAATATGAAGAGAGGTTAAATTAACTTTTACTTTCTCTGCTGCAGCCTGTAAATTAATAATGTTGCTATGCAGATTGGCTGGGGTTGAGTATGCAGATAAGCTGCTGTATATTACAACTCCGATTTGTATTTACATATATACCAACCACAAACACACACAGACCAATAAATGTGCCTTACATAATGAAAACAATATGATAAACTATGTGGCTGCTGTATTGTGTGTAATTCGAAATATATATAGTTATCCATTATACGGAAACCTGTTATCCAGAAAGTTCTGAATTACGGAAAGGCCGTCTCCCAAAGACTCCATTATAATAAAAGAATTCTTAAAAACAAATTTCTTTTTCTCTATAGTAATAAAACAATACCTTGTACTTGATCTAAACTAAGTTATAATTTATCCTTAGTGGCAACCAGCCTATTGTGTTTATTTAATGTTTACATGATTTTCTAGTAGTCTTAAAGTGTGAAGATCCAAATTACAGAAAGACCCATTATCCGGAAAGCCCCAGGTCCCAAGCATTCTGGATAATAGGTCCCATACCTGTATATGAACCCAATACAACTTAACCCCCAGCCCTTACAGGCTTTACTCTTCTAAAGGTGGCCATACACGGTCCAATAAAAGCTGCCGACAGACAAGAGTCGGTAGATTATTGGCCCGTGTATGGGACCCCCCGACCAGCTTCCCCGATCGATATCTGGCCAAAAGTCAGGCAAATGTCGATTGGACAGGACTAAAAATCCCGTCGGATCTGTTTGTTGATGCGGTCCCGCGATCTGACCACACATTAGTCATCGTTAGGATCCGATCGTTGTGACCTAGGGCCCACGATCAGATCAGCCCGATATTGCCCACCTCAAGGGCAATATTGGGGAGAGATCCGCTCGTTTGGTGACATTGTCAAACAATCGGATCTCTCCGTGTATGGCCACCTTAACTGCTAATGTGTCTCAGGTGAAACTGCCCCATCTTCTTTCAATAGAGTAAAGAGTTTACCCATTGTGATGCACATGCAAGTGCTCATATGAGCAGCCCAGCACCAGAGGAGAGGGGACCCGGGGTCTTTCCCCATATCCTATCAAACCATGATCTAAAACATGCTCAGTTCTTCTATGTGTGGCTCAGTGATTGCGAAGTCGCTAATGTTAGTGACTTCTCGCCAGCGCCAGCGTTGCCACCCGCAGGGACATCACCACTTCACTGACAGGTGCAGACGACAATTCGCTATTGAAAGGGACCTTTGCTAGCGTTCATTCACACTCTATCACCAAAGATTGTTACTCCGCAAATTCATTAAAGTTTGGATTTTACTGAACGTTACCTCTTTTGGCAGATTTGACTTCACCACTAGTGATGGGCGAATTTGCGCGAAACGGAGAAAAATTTGCGAAACGGCGCCGGCGGCCTGTTTTTTCATCGCCGGCCCCCGATTTTGACGCTGGCGTCCATTTTTCGGAAAAATTTTTTTTTGATGCCGGCGAATTTTTCCTGCGAATCGCGCAAATTCGCCGCGAATTCGCGCCTGGCGAATAAATTCGTCCATCACTATTCACCACCTCAGACCAGGTGAAATGCTATAAAGCAGCTGCATCTTCCTCAATCTTCTGTCACTTACATCGTATCCTGTGAGCCAAAAATACATCCAAAAATGCTGGTGACTTTTCCTTTTTTGAAGTGGAATTGGCTGCAGAAGTCCCGACAAACATTTTTGGGTAAGTGGTTTTCTCTAGACATTTCTTAACATATGAAACATTCATTTTACAGTGGGCTCGTGTGTAGGGCATTATATTAACTCTCTTGTCTTTATTAAGGTTCCCTGGACATGTATTTGAAAAAGTGGTAACGTCAAGCATTTGCACCAACATTTATAATAAAGACGTCCATACAACTTTAAATTACCCGCTGTATGCAAATTGACCTAAGCGCAAGATCACTAGCAAATTTTCGCTAGGCACAAATGAACGCTAGGGCATCTTCAATGCTCGCACTGCCGAAATAACGCTAGGGTTCAGTGCCCAGGGCGCAACTTTGCATATTAGTGAATTAGAGTAGTGTTAGCGAATTAGCACCTAGCGTGTGGCAACTATTCGCCATTTAGTAAATCTGCCAAAGAGTCTATCCCTGGAAGTTGGTATCAGAGTGGACTAATCCCATCCATTGTTTGAGCTACAGACCACTTGCCCCTCCCCTGTAAAATGCATCAGAATGTTCCTGCTCCTCCCCTGTCCATCAGACTGTTCTAGTCAGGCCTGGACTGGGAGTCAAAATAGGCCCTGCCATTCCAAGTACACAGAGGCCCAAACAGCCCCCTACCAGCCCACTATATGGTGACCTTCTATTGAACCATACAGCAGCCCCTCTGGCATTTGCCAGAACCCACAGATTGCCAGTCCGGGCCTGGTTCTAGTCCCACCCACTGATTGGGTTACAGACTCCCTGCTCCTCTCCTGTCCATCAGAGTGTTCTAGTCCCACCCACAGATTGGGTTACAGACTCCCTGCCCCTCCCCTGTAAACTGCCATCAAACGGTTCTAGTCTCATCCACTGCTTGGGTTACAGACTCCCTGCCCCTCCCCTGTAATCTGTCATCAAAGTGTTCTAGCCCCACCCACTTCTTGGGTTACAGACTTCCTGCTCCTCCCCTGTCCATCAGAGTGTTCTAGCCCCACCCACTGCTTGGGTTACAGAATACCTGCCCTCCCCTGTAATCTGTCATCAAAGTGTTCTAGTCCTACCCACTTCCAGGGTTTCAGACTTTCTGCCCCTCCCCTGTCCATCAGAGTTTTCTAGCCACAGCCACTGCTTGGGTTACAGACTTCCTGCTCCTCCCCTGTAAGCTGCCATCAGAGTGATCTAGTCCCACCCACTGGATCTGTTAAAGACTGCTTGACCCTCCCACTATAACCTATAATAAGTGAGTTCCTGTTTCCTGTCCTTCTGTCACATGGGAGGGAATGGTTGAACTATTTCAGGTCTCCTTTAAGAGATGGATGTTACTGATACCTTTCATATAAATTAGAGTTGGTTTGTTATTGTCTAAAACTTGCATTTCCAGAAATCCTCCAGGCAAGCAGAGTTTTAGAAAGAAAAAGATGTAAATACCTCCCTAAGGACACAATTCTTTACAAGCAATTTTATCACATGAGACACAGAGTGATTTGTTACTCATTTGTATCAGTAATGCGCTTTAGAGAACTAAATGCTTCTCTAACATCATTTTCCAAAGAAAAAGCAGAGAATTGCAATTGCCAGAGGGAGAACAACAGGCAAATGAAAAACCGTGTGTTATTTGATGTTAAATAATCCTAACTTTTACCTTTTCCTTTCCGTGTCTTATAATTGGAGCAAAAAAAAAATGCAGCCACCATTATGCTAAAAGGAATTCAGATTTCCTTGAAACATTTCAGTTTAATTACAAGTAAAGATCCAGCTAAGGCAATGGCTGCAGGGGTGACTATACAGAATAGTATGAGATATCACTCTGGAAATCTCTGCCTACAGTATCTGCCTATCTATATATCTATCATCTATTTATTTGTCTGTCTACAGAAATCCTCTAATATCCTTACAAATTAGAGTAGGTGTGCAGTATCTTATAATACATGATTGATACTCTAATATCCTTATCATTTACAGTAGGGGGTACATTATCCCTTATAATACATGAGTGAGACTCAGAATTCCCTGTATATTTCAGCCTGTAGCTTTGAGCCTTTATATGGTCACAAACCCCTCAGTGACTTGTAATATCCTTATCATTTACAGTAGGGGGTACATTAATCTATCTATCTACCTATATATCTATCATCTATCTACAGTATATCTGTCTTCAGAAATCCTTTAATTGTTTTACAATTTACAGTAGGCGTGCAATATATCTTATAACACATGACTGATACTCTAATATCCTTATAATGTATAGTAGGGGGTACATTATCTCTTATAATACATGAGTGATACTCAGAGTTCCCTGTATAACTCAACCTGCAGCCTTGTGTCTTTATATGGTGACAGAACAACCCCTCAGTGACTTCTAATATCCTTATAATTTACAGTAGGGGGTACATTATCCCTTATAATACATGAGTGATACTCAGATCCCTTACAGTACACGAGAGATACTCAGAATTCCCTGTATAATTCAGCCTGTAGCCTTGAGTCTTTATATGGTCACAAACCCCTCAGTAACTTGTAATATGATTCCTTATCATTTACAGTAGGGGGTACATTATCCCTTATAATACATGAGTGATACTCAGAGTTCCCTGTATAACACAGCCTGCAGCCTTGTGCCTTTATATGGTCACAGAACAACCCCTCAGTGACTTTTAATATCCTTATCATTTACAGTAGGGGGTACATTATCCCTTATTATACATGAGTGATACTCAGTGTTCCCTGTATAACTCAGCCTGCAGCCTTGTGTCTTTATATGGTCACAGAACAACCCCTCAGTGGCATCTAATATCCTTATCATTTACAGTAGGGGGTACATTATGACATATACACAGACCTCAAAACTCCAAAGCCATAGTAGGTTTTATTCAGGGATATGATTAACCTGCAGGACCCTGCTTTCCACTCCAGAATGGCCAACAAACTACGAGTGCCAAGACATTAATGCATGTTTTCCCTCTGCTGATTTATCATCCGTTGAAATGAATAAGAACTGGACTTCATTTATTTTAATGGACCAACAAGTTAATTTTAAACACTACATCCTAAAAAAATTATGTGCTTGGGTCGCAATGTGTCAAGCCCGGAGCGTAGCTTGGCAGCCAGAGGCAGCGAGAGTTCAGAGTGGCCACAAAGCAAATAATCATATTCCACATTATTAATATTGTTATGATGATTTGTTTTATCACAGGCTCATGTGCAAAATTCAATACTCGCTCTATTCCTCCAAGTGAATTTCATTTTAATTGAAAAAGAGGAGCACGTGTGTTCCTTGCGAGGCCGTAAATCCAGGGATTTGTCCAACTGAACTTTTGCATAATTGGCTTATTATGAAGAGATTGGTTTCAGCACCACGGTTTGGCCTGTGACGTGTAAAGCAAATGGTCAGGTTAATTTATTTTTCATGCAGGCTTCGGAGAATTAAAAAAGGAGGTTTCTGGAGGTAAGTGAGGCTTCTTGTAAGATTCCCTTCTTATGTCCAGTACTGGAAAATCACCTGAACTCCTTTTATCCAAAAGTGTAGAGGTGGCCTTGCCCCTTAGATATCTGGATAGCAGGGTGTAAACTAGGGGCAGGCAGGGTAGATATGTGAATAGGGTGCAGTTGTAGGGGCACAGTTCTGAGTGAAGTTGTAGACTTGATGAGAGGGAAAGTGAGAAATTGAGTTCTAGTCCAACCCACTTTCAGGGTTACAGACTTCCTCCACTGTCCATCAGAGTTTTCTAGCCACACCCAATGCTTGGGTTACAGACTTCCTCCTCCTCTCCTGTCCATCGGAGTGTTCTAGCCCCACCCACTGCTTGGGTTACAGACTTCCTGCTCCTCCCCTGTCCATCAGAGTGTTCTAGCCCCACCCACTGCTTGGGTTACAGACTTCCTGCTCCTCCCCTCTCCATCAGAGTTTTCTAGCCCCACCCACTGCTTGGGTTACAGACTTCCTGCTGCTCCCCTGTAAGCTGCCATCAGAGTGATCTAGTCCCACCTACTGGATCTGTTAAAGACTGCTTGACCCTCCCCTGTTGGGTAGAGGGAGTTGTGCATTTGAGAGGGCATGGGGTAAGCTGGTAGGGTGCTGAGCCAAGTAGTATTTCCTTGAGTGCCAATAATCCTTGCTCTGCTGGATAAGCATCAGCATGTAGAGTTATTGAGGAACAGCTCACATGGATTTATGTTGTGGAGTTTCCCTAAATTCTAAAAGGGGTTGCTGCTCTTGAAATGTGAAATGCCAGTTTGAAAGTTGCCTTATATGATTCCTGCTTAACAAGATGGGACTAGATGAAGCAGGTCTGTGTCAAAAATATTGTGTATGATGAGTTTCTAAGCTCATCTATGGAATTCTAGGGAAGACTTCCCCCCAAAAATAGCAGCACAGGTGCAAAATCCATCATTGCCACCTATGTTTGCACCTCCTTGTCCAGGAAACCAAGATTAGAACAGAGGGTGGGCTGAACTTCTAAAGCTCTGGTTGATCTCTATAAATGTTTTACTCCTTACTTTGGTTAGAGGCTGATCCAGAACAACTCAATAATATTATAAGAAAAATAATAATGTAGTAAGATGATAATACAAAAATGGAATTTGAGTGCATAGGCTCACCAGCCTATGGAGGAGGAAAATGTTCCCTAAATACTAAAGAGTGTGATGCTTTTGTGAGATGCCATTTGATTTCCTTCCATGATTCACGTTTTATGTGGTGGGAATTCAGGAAGCAGGTCTGTGCCAAAAATGTGGTGGATTATGAGTTATTAAACTCATCTATGGCATTCTAGGGAAGGCCTCCCCCAAAAAGGTAAACGAATAGTGTTACAGCTACAAAACCCATCATTGCCACCTATGTTTGTATTGACCTCCTTGTGCAGGAAACCCCGATTAGAACAGAGGGTTGGTTGAACTTCTAAAGCTCTTATTGATCTCTATGAAGATTCTAATCCCCATTAGTTACAGGTTGATCTAGACCAACTCAATAAGGAACCCAGAAGCAAAATGTATGCAGTAAGTAGATAATGCAATAATGGCATCTAGGTGCTCATGCCTGGCCTTCAGCACAGGGACAGTGTAGGAACTCACAAAAGTCACCCATCCACAAAAGATAAAAAGTTTCCGATGGGATTAGTCTGATTGGCAACAGGCTGATTTAGTCCAATAAACATTGTCTAATGCATTGTCTGCCTACAGCTTACACTCAACCAGCCAAAACGGAACAGCTGAATAACAATACTAACAAATTGACTGGATTAAGGCTAATCTGCTGTTGTTGATAATATCAATGACACTGAGGCCCAAGCAAGAGCCTGTGTGATGTGAATCTTGATATAAAATGTTACCCTGTCTCTGCACATGAATGTCAAGTCTCTGTATAGGCTGAGATTTCTCCTGTAGGGTTTTCATACTGTAAGGACAATTATACAATTCAAATCAAGAGATGGTGTATTCAGGAATTCATTGATGGACATTGATGTTCCTTTTAGCAAAAAAAAAGGCAAAAATAATAAAAATTCATAGAAAGTAACCAATAAAGAAATCCGATGGAAATTTGAATGAGCCATGAATTGACATATAAATATAAGTACAATGATTTCATTACAGCTAGAATGACTCACACTCTGAACCATTTATACATGAATTGTCTTCTCTAGGATTTATACAGAGATCAGGAGATACTTGCACATTGTACAGTAAGGTTAACTCTCAGCCTGGTTAAAGTTCCTCGTTATCCCCGTTTCCTTGTGCCAAGCTCTCTCGCTTTATAAAACCATCAGTGTATTCTCTTTAGTCTCCAGCTCGGAATGTCTGCGTTTCTTAAGTGTGCATTATTACTGGACAATTAAGGAGCAAAGTACTACTATGTCCAATTATGCAAAACAAACGCTTACCCTCTGAGGCCTCTTAGTCCTTAGATATCCTAATTATACCACTGGTTATTCTGGGTCCTATTGTCAGACGTCAGATCTGCTGTTATGAAACAATCTAATTGTCCTGGAAGAGGCAATCACATCCACTGCCGTAGTATTATAGGCATTTCGCTTTGTGTGGCAATCATCAACATCTTTGAAAACTGGTGAATTTGTTTAAAGGGATACTGTCATGGGAAAAAATTTTTTTTACAAAATGAATCAGTTAATAGTGCTGCTCCAGCAGAATTCTGCACTGAAATCCATTTCTCAAAAGAGCAAACAGATTTTTTTATATTCAATTTTGAAATCTGACATGGGGCTAGACATATTGTCAATTTCCCAGCTGCCCCAAGTCATATGACTTGTGCTCTGATAAACTTCAATCACTCTTTACTGCTGTACTGCAAGTTGGAGTGATATCACCCCCCTCCCCTTCCCCCCCCCCAGCAGCCAAACAAAAGAACAATGGGAAGGTAACCAGATAGCAGCTCCCTAACACAAGATAACAACTGCCCGGTAGATCTAAGAACAACACACAATAGTAAAATCCAAGTCCCACAGAGACACATTCAGTTACATTGAAAAAGAAAAACAGCAGCCTGCCAGAAAGCATTTCTCTGCTAAAGTGCAGGCACAAGTCACATGACCAGGGGCAGCTGGGAAATGTCTAGCCCCATGTCAGATTTCAAAAATAAATATAAAAAAATCTGTTTGCTCTTTTGAGAAATGGATTTCAGTGCAGAATTCTGCTGGAGTAGCACTATTAACTGATGTGTTTTGAAAAAAACATGTTTTCCGATGACAGGGTCCCTTTAAGACCTCTCCCTGTGAGCTATTTGAAGATCCCACTGTGTTTGACTGATCTCCCTGTGTAAATGACTGATCCCCTGGTGTTTCTGGTTGTCCCTCCTCTTTTTACAGACTGAACCCACTGTTTTTCTGACTATTCCTCCTCTTATTTCTAACTGATCTCCCTGTGTTTCTGACAGCTCCTCCTCTTATTACTGACTGATGCCCCAAGTTACTGACTGTTCGTCTTTGTTACTGATCACCTGTGTTTCTAACTGTTCCTCCTCTTGTTACTGACTGATCCCCCTGTTACTGACCATTCCTCCTCTTCGTACTTTTTCACCACCCTGTGTTACTGGTTCATTTGACTGTGTTGGTAAGTATCATTCCAGTTGGTAGGTTTTAAATTAAACTGTGCTTTTTAAAATACTATTTTACAGAATTCAGAAGTTTTGTTTATGTGTTTGATGTGTCAGTTCATTTAACTGATGTTTTACTTGATCAGTTTCTTTGCACATATTAGCAACACTGTCAACACCTCCAGCTTTCTCAAGCAGCTGAGATAAAAAAAGCAGTCAGTGTTGGTTTCACAGATAACGTCCTACAGTATTATGAGCCATGATATGCAGCCTGGGATTCTCCTCCTGTTAAACAGAACCACAACATCTTGCTCCAGCCTTATTTGTTAAAGGGATATTTCTTTAGGGCAATGGCTGAAGTTCTCAAGTTCTTGTAGACCCAGGGGAGATCATGTCCATTTTGCCGCCTGAGGCAGCCTTCATTTTGCGGCCCCTCCACACAACACTCACCTTTTCAGAGCCGGAGAGGGTCGGGGCAGTCTACATTGTGCCGGAGGGGGTTGGGGGTGGTCCACGTTGCACTCTCTGCACTAGAAGAGCCAAATTTCTGTGTTGAAAAACAGACATTCTGCTCTTAGTTACCAGGAGTGGCATTTTGCCTGAGGCCTCAAGTCGCCTCGTTGGTGGTGCGCCCCTGATTCATGATTCAGCGATTATTATCAATATTAAACATTAAATGGGTTTGTATTATGAAAACCTTACCATTCCAGGTATAAAGTTCCAATTCTCAAGTGACACTAACCTTGTGCTATTGTCCAATCAGGCAGGAAACTTGGCTGAAATTCATCCCAGTGGTGGCAAAATAATGGCATAAATGCTGGCCCTTAGACTGAAGATTCATTTTTGGAAGATTGTCATGTTATTTTTTTCATCCATCCATTTATCCTTTAACTTTTTATCAATTAATCATGAATATTGACCAAACTGTGAGACCAAGGGGCACATTTACTATGGGTCCAATATCAAGGGTTAATTAACCCTCGATATTCGACCATCAAAGTAAAATTCTTCGACTTCCAATATCGGAAAAATCGATCGATTCGAAGGATTTTAATCCATCGATCGAACGATTTTCTTCGATCACAAATTGCTTACAAAGCTTATGGGGAAGGTCCCCATAGGTTAACATTGGTGCTCGGTAGGTTTTAGGTGGCAAAGGTGGTAGTCAAAGTTTTTTTTAAAGGGACAGTACTTCGACTATCGAATGGTCGAATAGTCGAACGATTTTTAGTTCGAATCGTTCGTTTCGAAGTCAAAGTCGTAGTCGAAGTTCGAAGTAGCCAATTCGATGGTCGAAGTAGCCAAAAAAAACCCTTCGAAATTCAAAGTTTTTTTCATTCTAATCCTTCACAGCTTAGTAAATGTGCCCCCAACTGTTGACTGCAAACCACCACCCTGTTAGCTCAGCTCTACATGGACATGTCTGAGTAATGTAATAAGGCACCTTAGCAACAAGAACTACTGATTATTTCTATATCTAAAATATTTGCATCTCCTGTACAGAGAAACATGTTGTACAACACGCACTGTTTCCTGGGAAATATCATCTGGCAATGGAACGCTCCATAAAAAAAAAAATAATCAAAATGAGCTAAGGGAAAAGAGGCAGCAGATATTATAGTAAAACTAAACTATAAGCGATAAACTCAATTGGTGCCGCTGTCTGTAATGATTTGCTTGGTAATGGCTAAGTCGTCTGCTCTTCAATACAACCGTACAAGCGGATTATCGAGCAGGAGGGTTGAAGGAAAAGGTCTAAATACACATCAGTGTTTAGATTCACCTATACATAGAGGCTGAATTGTTAGGGGTATTAGAGCTTTTTGAAAAACCACAATTAAACTCATTTTCTCTAAAACCATGAATGCCATGAAAGTTGCTAAAAGATCTAATTAGAAAAAGCACAACCAAAAATAGCGATCCATAATCCAAAAACCTTGAAATTTGTGAACAAATGATTGTGTGTTTGAAAACAAATGTTCAGATCTCCTAAAACCCTCTAAAACCATGAACAAAAGCCAGATCTTGGCAAGAAAAGAAGCGCTTCTTCCATTGACTTCTGCGTGACGTCAACAGCTTTTACTTGGCGTACTTTTGAAGTCATAGATTTGATGGATTTTACACTTGATAAATAACAAAAAAAAACTGGATTAAGGAACTATGAGAAATAGTGTTGATCA
This sequence comes from Xenopus petersii, assembly GCA_038501925.1. NCBI lineage: Eukaryota > Metazoa > Chordata > Amphibia > Anura > Pipidae > Xenopus > Xenopus petersii. The sequence continues at coordinate 192,437,753 of CM076674.1, read as the reverse complement.
TTTTTACATTTATTCCTCATCTGCTTAAAAGTCGGTTCTAAAAGCTGAAACTGTCCCATATGCCATTAGCCTTAGAGAAGCCAATCTAATGGACAATTAAAGCCTAAAACATAATATAGCTACAAATGCTTTATTTATATAATCAACTTACTGTTCCAATTTAGAGGTTCAACAGTCCTATAACAGTAATGATCTCCATTGGCTGTAGGAGATCCCCATCTTGGATCTTGTTAGGCCATCTTTTGGGTGCAAGTGGCATTGCACATGCTCAGTGAGTTCTGGGCTGCTATTGAGAAGCTAAGCTTAGGGGTCTTTGGAAGTCATCAACCAGAAAATGAATTGCTGAGGTTAAATGGCTGATTATTAAATTCAGATGCAGAATGCACTGGTTTCTTTTCTGCCATGAAAAATGAATCTGGATTAGCTTTGTATTGTGCAGTTTATACTATATAGAATACCTTGTAAGTGGGTCCCTAGTCCTAGGTAACTGACAGCTGAATTTCGGCATAGAAAATGTAATTTATTCATACTTTTTGAAGAAACAGGTAACTGTGATGTGTATATAAGGGGTTTCTGTTTTATGTGGGCCTCTTTATCAAATTTTGGTTTGGAAATCGGAGTTCCCCTTTAAAATAACTCAGAGAGTCCAGAAAAACATAATGCTGGTTATCCTCTTGAAAACCCAGAACTTTGTGGACTATCCAGTGCAGACCACAGTATTTTGAAAATTAGGATACGGATTTCTGCCATTGACTTATACTGTACATGGCCTCAATAGGTTTGAGATGCTTTTTGCCCCAAACAGCCCACCTTTTAGTATGATGTAGAGAGGGATATTCTGATACAATATGTTATTTTATATATATATATATATATATATATATATATATATATATATATATATATATATATTATATATATATATATGCCCTAGCAACCATGCATTGATTTGAATAAGTGACTAGAATATGAATAGGAGACTAAGGAGAGGCCTGAATAGAAAAATGAGTAATAAAAAGTAGCAATAACAAAACATGTGTAGCCTTACGGAGCATTTGTTTTTTGGAAGGGGTCAGTGATCTCCATCGAAAAGCTGGAAAGAGTCAGAAGAAGAAGGTAATAATACAAAAAACTATAAAAAAGAAAAAACATTTTTTCAAAACAAAAAATATTTGGCTGATATCTCATAACTGTACCAATTTATTGTAGGTGGGACAGTCTAGATTCACAACATTGATTGGGTTTACCAAGAAGTAAATGAGGTTTGAGAAAAACCTTGGTACATGGATGGACATGGCTATGGAGTTGCCTTAGGTTGTCTCAGTTTTCCAGATGTTGTGACTAATTCAGGAATAACTGCCTTTTTATTCATTTTCAAGCCTCTCTGTAAAGGGTAACTAAAATAAAAAATGCTCTTGCAGATTTGTGCTTAGTACAAGCCGCTCTAACTCAGCATTGACTTATTACTATGCTGCCATATTGTTGGATGTCTTCTTATATCTCAGTTGAGGAGAAGTATTAATAGAGGAAGTGTTTTTGGCTGGCGACACCCTCAGATAGGCCACGTCTAGCTAAGCTGCACCCCTTGCTGGATTCTTGTAAAGCAATTATGGCTGTTTGAGGTGAAAGAGAAGATTATAAATAGGCAATCTGACAGCTTAGACAAGACGACATTGCAAGCAGAGTCAGTAACACCTTCAGAAAATCAAAAAGGGAAATACACACTGAGTTCAAACTATCTGCATTAAACAAATACAGCAGCAACATTTCCAAAATTGAAGATACAGTGGCCCTTTAACACTTTTGCTTTTCGCTCTGCAATGCAGAGAGTGGGATTGTAGTAATGGATGAAATAGTGTGTGGTTCTGCTCTAAACGAACGCAAGAAGTAACACAATCTATATAAAGAATCATGACAGCTTAAAAGTTCATCATGATAAATCATTGAATGCTCTAGGGAGAGCAGTATAGCTTAGTAAGGAAATGTTTAGCTGAATGTGAGTTGAATTTCACCGGCGTAATGGATAGAACTCACTTTTGAGTCAGTAGTCGCACTGTTAATTGCAGGTTAAATTCCGTCTGTAATCTGAGTTAGCTCCGTCTGATCGGCAATTATGTTCTTATCACAATGGTTTATGTGTACGTTTACAGAGAATGATGGTTGAATGTAATTAGAAAGTGGTTACTTGAAAGCTATCTAGTCTGACTTAAACCAATTAAAGGTCCAGTCTGGCTTAATGTTTTTGCCAAGGTTTGTCTGTTTGAAAAGACACTGTGGGCTCATAACCAAGAAGAAGTGAGATCTGTACATGTCTGCTTGACGTGTCCTTTGTATCATCTCCAAATGAAAGTCTTAACAACTCAAGCCAACACTTAATAAAAACCCTGGATGGATGTCCACCTTAAAGCTTGTTTGCATTCATGTCTTCTGCAATCAATAATGTTCCTATGGTTTGACCCTTTCACAATGACTCTGACCTTACATTGCATCTCCTGCAGAGATTGTTCGTGGGTTTCTACTTTTTCATCACTTTGTCTGCATGATCATTCATTGACCTCTTTGGCACAGATAAGTCCACAAAAGTGTTGTTGCACTATCTCAACTAGACCCCCTGCCTTTCTCTCCTTACACATCTACAACCTTCCATTCAATAGTATTTTGAAACATCATTCAACAACCTATATAGAAATGCTCCACCTTTACATATCTGTAGGCATAAACATCTGTTAACCAGTGGGAAACCTGAGGCACATTGCAACCCTGTTGGAACAGCTGGTAATCTTTATGGATGCAGCTGTTCCATATAAAAGAAATTCAGTTCCATACAGTCATTTTCTACCATGCATAGCCTTTCCAACAATCATAACCACATCTGTGCAAATAGCCCAATGGCAGCCAAGCAACATGGCATCTACAGTTAATACCAAGGTACTGAAATTTTCATATGGACTGTTTCCAGAAATACTGTACTTTACATGGACTTTACTCAGAACTGTGTTCCTATAGAGAGATTCTTCAGCAGCTTTTTTGCTAGAATCAAGTTGGGCATTGTCTTTCTAGTGACACCAGCTCTCCTCTCCTTCCTACATATCATTCCCTACCAGATAGTTGCTAGATGCCTCTTCACACCCAACAATTGAAAAACATCTCTAAGATCATTTAGAGCATTTGAAGACCCAGTAGACTTAACATCAAGACACTATATTGACCTAATGATCTAAATGAAGGTTAGATGTTGAAACCAACTACACATTACTAAGGCCATCCTCCCTGTCCTTTCATTAGGAGACCTCTTGTAGCCTATTTCATTATTAGGTTGAAACCTGCATTCCAAATCATGACTAACCCTATTTTTATCCCTGGAATACAGAAAGGCACCTATAGACCGTTCTTAGAAACTCAAACATGATCAGCAGCAAATACTGTAGATATGCTTCAAGATAGCTTTCAGCAGGTTCATCTGGCCCATTGCCTAAATATATGATAATATTCTGGATTTCTGGAAAAAATGTAAGCATTATAGGTTGAAACATTTTGCACCCAAATTGTGCACATTAAAATGCATTTGGAGCTGAAGCATCATTTCGCACAGAGGAATCTATTTCATGGTAATTATTTGTATTTTCTTTCTAGCAAAGAAGAGAAGACAACTTTCTCTGTCACAGGGACTGTAGATAAACACTCAGGATTAAAACATTATAAGAATAGCTCAACATTTATGATTATACAGATGAATGGAATGTCTGTGATTTAACAATGAAATAGATAAGGAAGCCACGCTAAGGCAAAGCGAACTGATGCACTAAATTATAAATAGGAAAACACTATAAAAGTTTGTGTAAAAATTAAATGGGATCATAATAAAAGTGGATTATTATGTTATATCAGTTTTCCTTAAACTGAAAATGTACTATAATTATAAAAACAGTACATTTAAGTACATTAGTAGAAATCATGCGCCTTATGGCTGAGTCCAAATTGAACAATCCCCACTTTTTATCCATCTCGCTTGTCTTTATCTCTTTTCTTGCTCTTCTTCTTTGAGCATTCTGTCTGCCTTTTTTATTTAGTGTCCGTAATTACAGTGCAGCCATTATATACATATTCCCTCTGACACTCATTGCAGTTTATGTGGATTTAAAACAGCGGCGCATATGTAAGAGCCAGTAAAAATACTTGCTTCACATTTTACGGTGCTAATCTTTTAATTACATGCCAACTTCCTAAGTATTTTACACTGGTTTATTTTGCCAATAAAATGATCTTTTTATAACAACCAAACTCTTTGCTCAGTCCTAACAAATTAAAAAAGTAGTTTTATTTCAGTGAAAACATTCTTTCAGACATAATAACTTCCTCTGCTTAATGAGCACTGGAGAACATGGCTCCGGGGCAGATTTACTAAAGGGAGAATCGGCTAACACTAGTGAATTTTCACACTTTTCACTAGCGTTCATTCGCACTCTATTGCCAGGTGACTTTTCTCTCAGGCGAATATTCGTTGCTCCGCAAATTCACTAAAGAACAGATTTTACTGAATGTCTATCGTCAGAATTGACTTTGCCACTTCAGACCAGGCAAACTAAAATGAAACTAGATCTTGCTCAATCTTACGTCACTTACATCATATCCTGTTCAAAATCCGAAAATGCATTAAAGTTGAAAAACGCTGGCGACTTTTCCTTTTTTTAAATGGGATTGCCTGCAAAAGTCCTAACTTGATCTTTTTTGGCTTAAAATTTGAGGGCCATGGAACTTTACCTGGAATTTTACAGTGGGCTTATGTTCTAGGGAATTATCTGATCTCTTTTGTCTTTATTAAAGGGATACTGTCATGGGAGAAAAAAAATTCAAAATGAATCAGTTAATAGTGCTGCTCCAGCAGAATTCTGCACTGAAATTCATTTCTCAAAAGAGCAAACAGATATTTTTATATTCAATTTTGAAATCTGACATGGGGCTAGACATTTTGTCAATTTCCCAGCTGCACCAAGTCATGTGACTTGTGCTCTGATAAACTTCAATCACTCTTTACTGCTGTACTGCAAGTTGGAGTGATATCACCCCCCTCCCTTTCCCCCCAGCAGCCAAACAACAGAACAATGGGAAGGTAACCAGATAGCAGCTCCCTAACACAAGATAACAGCTGCCTGGTAGATCTAAGAACAACACTCAATAGTAAAAACCCATGTCCCACTGAGACACATTCAGTTACATTGAGAAGGAAAAACAGCAGCCTGCCAGAAAGCATTTCTCTCCTAAAGTGCAGGCACAAGTCACATGACCAGGGGCAGCTGGGAAATTGACAAAATGTCTAGCCCCATGTCTGGAAGCCAAAAGAACTGAAACATGTTTAAAAGGCAAATAATTATTTCAATAAAATGGCTACATGCTGTTTGTATTAGTTCCTTGGGGTTGCTGTATGCTTTTTATAAACAAGGGCCTCGTGGCACTGACCATAACCGACATTCCCAAAGTCTCTGTTTTATGAGACCCTTTAAGGTCCTTTTCCTAGGTTGTAGGCCCTAAGGGGGCAGAGGTGCCTGGAATGTATAGTGAAAATTAAATCGATGCCGTGATTTCCAATGTTGGGCTGGCCTCCATGGATCAGTGACAAGGGTGGGCTCATCTGAAAGCCAATGTGAGATTTAGGAAAAACGCACCTGAATGACCAGCTGAAAGACCAGTTAAGATAAAATTTGGGGAGAACACTTTTTAGCTGTACTAGATATTCTTGGGACTATGTCTAGTACACAAATGCTTCCTAAATCCATAACATTGCTATGAGATAAGGGGAGTGCTGGCAGTTGGGCCTCCATTGGAGGCTTGTTCTGATAAAGTATAAAAATCACTGATTTAGAATATAATGCAGAATGTCAAGGCAGTGGTGGAAAGGTGAACAGTAAATATGGTGCCCATACAAACAGAATGCTACCAAGCTTTTTACCATCTTTGTAATTATGCAAATATTTTACAAAATGAATCCTCATTACTGAGACTGGACTTTATAGCAATTCATAATACTATGAGTTTGTGCCAGCGTGGTTTTATGTGTAATAGATCTTGCCAGACTAACTTAATTTCTTTTTATGAGAAGGTGAGCAGGGACCTCAATTCTGGGATGGCAGTGGATGTGATTTACTTAGACTTTGCTAAAGCATTTGATACAGAGCCACACAAAAGATTACTGGTTAAATTAAGGAATGTTGGCCTGGAACATAGTATTTGTACCTGGATAGAGAACTGGCTAAAAGATAGACTACAAAGAGTGGTGGTAAATGGAACATTTTCTAATTGGACCAGTGTTGTTAGTGGAGTACCGCAGGGCTCTGTACTAGGTCCCTTGCTTTTCAACTTGTTTATTAATGACCTGGAGGTGGCCATTGAAAGTACTGGTTCTATTTGTGCAGATGAGACTAAATTGTGCAGAACTATAGGTTCCATGCAGGATGCTGCCACTTTGCACAGTGATTTGTCTGAACTGGAAAACTGGGCAGCAAACTGGAAAATGAGGTTCAGTGTTGATAAATGCAGGTTATGCACTTTGGCAAAAATAATATAAATGCAAGTTATACACTAAATGGCAGTTTCCTTAAATGAGAAGGATCTTGGGGTTTTTGTAGATAACAAGTTGTCTAATTCTGGGCAGTGCCATTCTGTGGCTACTAAAGCAAATAAAGTTCTGTTGCTGATGCTGATTCAGTTAATGACTATAAGAGGGACTTGGATGATTTCTTGGACAGACATAATACAAAGGCTATTGTGATACTAAGCTCTATAGTTAGTATAGATATGGGTATATATCATTTATGTGAGAGTAGAGAGGGGTGTGTGTATGCGGCTGGGTTTTCATTTGGAGGGGTTGGACTTGATGGACTGTGTCTTTTTTCAACCCGATTTAACTATGTAACTATATAACTATTATATAACAAAAGAGAATCAATAAGGTAACAAGTGAGGGTTATGACCCTAGTATCATATCTGAATTGAAGGTTCAATTTTATTTAGTAGCGTAACAAAGTAGGCAAAATACTAATCACAATCCATAAATGTTTTGTTTTAGAAAAAAAAATCCAAAATGTTAATTTAATCAGCAGTGAATCGAAAAACCCAAAAAGGCATCAATTGATCATGAACTTACAGTACACCAAAAAGTTCATAAAGTGTAATTTCTTTATTTGAACAATTTAAATACAGTTGTAAATTTAGGGCCCACCTCATAAAGGATCAGAAATGTATTGGAAAAGACTGTAGAAGTTGATAAATTTGGACAACATAATAACGAACAGGTACTTTTTGTAACAAATAAAAAACGTTGGTATAAAATATCCGTGTCTAAACAGAAAATTCCACGTTTTTTTTTACAAAAACTCAAATTTATCTAATTTTTTAATAAAACAAAGTTGGATTGTACGACATCTCCCAAATTGTACGAGTTGTTGCCCGTAAACCCCGACTTTTTTTGATTATCCAGGGAAGATCACAATGTCAAGAAACATCTTCAAATTGTAAAACAGACATCTGCAACTGACTTCTACATGACTTCAGTTTTTGCCGGAGTCTTTTCGTATTTTTAGCAGCTTTGGGGTATAAAAATTGAAGTTTTTTTTTTTTTTTTTAAATCTCTAAGAATTTGAGTTTTCGCTTTAAAAAACTTCACCAGAAAAATTGAGGTGTCCGTAAATAGGCCCATAAGAGTAAAATATGAGATAGGTTTAATATTCAAGTGATATTCTAATTTTGACAATTTTACATTAATACTAAAGATTTGCATGTGGTTATGTAAATTATGCAAATTTTGTTCAAAAGGATTTGTAAATAGATTTGATTATTCCAAATCTCTAAAAATCATCCCAGGCAAAGTTGATGTTCAGTGTTAGCCAGTCACAAGGCAAACAAATAACAAAAAGGTGGCATAAAGGTGTTAGCTTTATTGGCTAACTAAAATAATAATAGCAAGCTTTCGGAATGTTTTAGTTCTTTTTTCAAACTGAATATAATTAATATGTGGTATTCTCTGCTTTATACACAACATTCAGCTTGTAGGTGAAATGACCAACAAAAAGGAATGTCCATCTCTTTTTGAGGTGCTAACAAAGTCAGATACACAATGATCTGCAAGGGACACACACATAAGGTACAAGATACAGTAATGTGGATCAAATATAAGGGGCAGATTTATCTAGGGTCGAAGTGAATTCAAGGGAATTTTCGAAGTAAAAAAAATTCGAAATTCAAAGTAATTTTTTGGATACTTCCACCATCGAATAGGATACTATGACTTAGATTTCGAGTTCGAATTCGATTCAAAGTAAAATCATTAGAATATTCGACCATTCGATAATCGGAGTACTGTCGCATTAAAAAAACGTCGACTTCAATACTTCACCAAATTAAACCTGCTCAAGTACTATGTTAGCCTATGGGGACCTTCTAGAGCATTTCCTACGTTTTTGGAAGTCGAAGTAAAATCGTTCAATCGATTGCTGAAATCCTTCGAATCGTTTGATTTGAAGGATTTTACTTTGACCATAGGATATCCAAATTCAACTTTGACTTCGATATTCAAAGTCGAAGTATTTCAATTTGATGGTCGGATTTCCAAGTATTTTTAACTTTGAAATACGACCCTTGATAAATCTGCCCATAAATGTACACCACATTGGAAGAAGAAAGAGTTGTACAGGCCATGGATGCTGTCTGTATTCCTCTAATGTGTCTGGAATGAGTCCGGAGATCGGGATGTGTAAGCAGGTTTTGCATTGTTTTTGCCACATGGGTATGTTGCAATTGGTGGGATGTGATAGGGCACTTCTTGTTATTAGTAGTGATGAGCAAAATTTTTGACCAAGGTTCCAATGGGTGAAAAAAATTGTTGTGCACCGCCTCGAGCATCAAAACAATTTGGAGACCCTAGACCTCAATGTTTTTTGGCGAATTTTCACCATTTCGCATGGGTCAGATTTTCCCATCACTAGTTATTAGTTTGGAGTTTGGAGTCTAAATGCTAGAAGTGGTGGGCTCTTAGTGGTGTCAGAGTATATACGACTATTTCATAAAGCTTGGTTGTAACATATTCGTCCATGAATCTGATAAATGAAGGAGCTACATTGCTGCTTGTTCTGTTGTGTCAAAAAAAAAATCTCTTCCAAAGATCCAAATGAAACAGTGACATTTTACCATCAAAGAATTGTAAACAACTTGCTTGGCTTCCCTCAACTGATCCAATAGTAGAGGATACCCCTGTCTGTTTCCCAACCAGATTTTGCAGCGTCTTTTTAATATTGGTACCCAAAAGGCCATCCTCCCAAAACCCTAGAGTATCTATATAAAAACATTGGCACTGCTGGTTAAATAAAACATCACAAAGACATTTTGAATTCACTTTCTTCAATGTGAAATGTCATGTAATGAATCTCTTCTGCAAATGACAATATCTCACTACTTTCTGCCCCTCAAAATGGTCAACCCCCCACCCTTCTTGAACTTCCAAACGAGACTGCCGGCTGCTTTTGTAATGGATCCATTGAATGCAGTTAGTGCAGTGTTTTCATTTCTCCATGAAGGGGAATCAAAGGAAACTCGACAATGATTGTCACTGCATGCTCTGTAATTTTCTTAAATTACAGTTTTCTCTTTCTATTTCCATTAGAGATGTTTATTGCATATTCCTCCCTCACTATTTAATATCTGACCCTGGGCTTGGAAATGATGTGTACAAATAGCACCCTGCTTCTCACAAAGCAAAAAACAATTGGTACGGAAAATTTGGAAATAGGTTTTTCAAAATTGTTTCATGAATTACAACTAGAAAGATTGTAAGGTGAAATTTTGACTTGAACATTTTTTTTTGTCATCACAGAATTGTATATATAATTTTTAAAGTTCAGCTCGCTTTTTTTCCACAGGCGTAAATTGTTTTTTTATGCTCTTTGTTATTGTGCTCTTAGTTATTATGCTCCTGGTTATTTAAAAGATTAGGTTGAGATTAGAGTTATTGTGATTACAACTGGGGAATGTTGAATGATTCCAAGAAATTAAATTCATTTTTTAAATTTATTGTACAATTTGTCACTTGGGGGCCAATTCACCAACCTTGAGTGAAGGATTCGAAGTAAAAAAAACTTCGAATTTCGAAGTGTTTTTTGGGCTACTTCGACCATCAAATGGGCTACTTCGACCTTTGACTACGACTTAGAATCGAAGGATTCAAACTAAAAATCGTTCGACTATTCGACCATTCGATAGTCGAAGTACTGTCTCTTTAAGAAAAAACTTCGACCCCCTAGTTTGCCATCTAAAACCTACCGAACCCAATGTTAGCCTATGGGGAAGGTCCCCATAGGCTTGCCTAAATTTTTTTGGTCGAAGGATAATCCTTTGATCGTTGGATTAAAATCCTTTGAATCATTCGATTTGAAGGATTTCATCGCTCGATCGAACGATTATTCCTTTGATCGTTGGATTAAAATCCTTCGAATCGAATTCGAATCCTTGCGCTAAAATCATTCGACTTCGATATTCGAAGTCGAAGGATTTTAATTCCCAGTCGAATATCAAGGGTTAATTAACCCTCAATATTCGACCCTTGGTGAATTTTCCCCTTAATGATTATCGCTCCGTAAAACTTTGTTAAATTGTTCCCATAGTTTGGGATAAGGCGGCTTGAAGACAAAGACTAGGTGAGACCTTTCTAATCAGCAGTGGTCTCAAAATAAGGTTGGAGGATGCAATTATAGCAATTTTTTGTTTGTGGGTCCCATATACTGTAGATTTATGGAGGCATGGAGTTGCTGAACCTTGCACACTGCACTTTAATCTCATGGAGGCACATATGAGCTGCTGAACTTTTAGCACACCACACTTGTCTCATGAATTATAGGTATCTTCTAGTGATGGGCAAGTAAATTCGGGATGCATGCACTTGTAGCGAATTTTCGAGATTTGCCGCCTGTGAATAAATTTGCGAAACTGCGGTGAAAATTCACCGGAAAAAAATCCACCACGACAAAAAAATGGTCACGTGTCAAAAATTGGCGTGTGCATAATAATTGTTGCTTCTCAAAATGATTCTGACGCCCATTGACTTTAACGCATTTGGATAAAATAATCGCGTGTAAAAAAAATTGTCGACCGTACCAAAATTGTCGCGCGTCAAAAGTTATTTTGTCGCCCATTGACTTCAATGCGTTTCACCGTTTCATTAATTTTTTCGTGTCGTAAATTTTTCGGCTAGTATCTGCTTTTTATTGATGAATTACGTTTTCATGAATTATTGAATGAATTAATAGGTCAAAACAGTACTGAGTCTTATTTGTAACATCGAGTGCATTTTTATTGTTTTTATAGTGTGAGTAAACCGAGCAGTCCCTATTGAATTGTTATTTTTTACTGCATAAAGGAAAAAGAGTTTTTGATTTTTTGTTTTTTTACATTTTTTTTTTATTGAGGCCTCTTTTAACTTGTTGGTAGGGCCCACCAATCAGAAGTCCCAGGTAACCAGTGGACTAATAATTGGGGATCCCTGGGGGGAAAGGAGTCCTCTTTAATAGTAGTATGTGGCCCCATGATTACAGATAGTGGCCCTGTGGGTGGTGTTAGAAGCAAATAATGGTACATTTAAGTACTTGTGCCTATGTTCCTCTATAATTCCTATAATAAGGGCTGTCTTATGTTACAGCGTCTATTTTAGTCCAATTCTTCATTTTTAATAATTTGTTTTTTTTTTCCATTAATAATAATAATGCAGTGCTCCAATCTTGATGTTAACCAAGGTAGCAGAGATCCATGTGGATGGCATAATAATCCTATTGGGTGTTTTAATGTTTTAAGGCATTGCGCTGTTAATTCAGAAAATATTGGGAAAACTACATACATGTATTCATGTAAACTTTTCGGCTTTGATCATTAGAGATGGCGCGAACTGTTCGCCGGCGAACTTGTTCGCGCGAACTTAGGGTGTTCGCGCTCGCCGGAAGTTCGCGAACGTCGCGCGACGTTCGCCATTTTGGGTTCGCCATTGTTGGCGCTTTTTTTTGCCCTCTCACCCCAGACCAGCAGGTACATGGCAGCCAATCAGGAAGCTCTCCCCTGGACCACTCCCCTTCCCTATAAAAACCGAAGCCCTGCAGCGTTTTTTCACTCTGCCTGTGTGTGCTGAAGAGATAGTGTAGGGAGAGAGCTGCTGCCTGTTAGTGATTTCAGGGACAGTTGAAAGTTTGCTGGCTAGTAATCGTTTTGATACTGCTCTGTTATTGGAGGGACAGAAGTCTGCAGGGGTTTGAGGGACATTTAAGCTTAGGTAGCTTTGCTGGCTAGTAATCTACCTTCTACTGCAGTGCTCTGTATGTAGCTGCAGTGGGCAGCTGTCCTGCTTCTGATCTCATCTGCTGACTGCTGCAATAACAGTAGTCCTTGTAAGGACTGCTTTTATTTATTTTTTTGTTCCAATACAGAGCAGTATCAAGCAGATTACTAGCCAGCAAACTTACTATCATCTGTCCCTGAAATCACTAACAGCTCTCCCCCTACACTATCTCTTCCAAGCACACACAGGCAGATTTTTCAGATACATTTTTGCCCTTGATCCCCCTCTGGCATGCCACTGTCCAGGTCGTTGCACCCTTTAAACAACTTTAAAATCATTTTTCTGGCCAGAAATGTCTTTTTTAGATGTTAAAGTTCGCCTTCCCATTGAAGTCTATGGGGTTCGCGAACCGCTCGCATTTTTGCGCAAGTTCGCGAATATGTTCGCGAACTTTTTTTCCGACGTTCGCTACATCCCTATTGATCATATCATCCCTTTAAATCACCTTATTAGTGGAGCAGAACTTTTACAGTTGAGAAGAGAAAAAAAAACGATTATCAAAGAAATTTTCTTTTTCTGTAGATAAAATGCTCTAGGCAAATAGTACAGAATTATAGGCTAGATAATATGTCAGGGTCCATCAAAGCTCAAGAAAAGCATTTTTCGGGAGTGATGTGAATACAAATAAAAAGATTACAGAACCTGGTTATCTAAGCTCGTCCTGCAGGTAGAGCAAAAAACTGATATTCATGGAAATTATTTGCTGTAGGACTGGAAACATGACTGCTGACAGCATGTAAAAGAAATGTAATAATCGTTGCAAAATTTGCTCTGGAGCTTGTAACCCACAGCAACCAATCAGCAGGCAGAACGAGCAGTCTACTGTTAGAAACCCAGCATTTAGGGGGTTATTTATTAAAACTAGAATTTATCTCATCATTTTTTTTTATTTTTATTAAACAAAGCTCGACCAAACTCCCATCCACAATTTTAACTTATTTATTAATAAAATCACTCAAACAATTTAGTGGGGGAAAAGACTTGATAAAATCAAGTGAAAACTCGAATCATACAAATTTTTCGATTTTTTTTTTTTATCTACGTGACCTTGGCAGGTTTGAAATGGCGGATTTTCGGATTCGGTATGGTGTATAATAAATCTCAAAAAAATTATTTTTTATTCCTCTAAAATTTGAGTTTCCCCCCAAAAAACCTGAACCAGAAAAAAAATCAAGGTTTAGTAAATAACACCCTTATTGCGTCTTACTACAATCTATAGTAGTCTATAAAACCCACTGGATTAAAAGTATGACCAAGATGGAAGAACTTCAACATCCTGTTCCTTGGAAGACACTAAAAAATGTAATTTTAGTCTGTTGGCCCTACTTCGGGACATTTATTAAGCCGCAGATTGAATTGTTTATATGATAGTGCCAGAATCCAGAATGTTTTCCTTTGGGCTAAGTTATCTGTCCCTAAAGAGGCCCAGTATTCAATTATCAAAGGAAATGGGTAATAAATGAACTGATCAAAAGTAACTCCAGCACACGTAACTTGCTCAAAGATTACTCCTGTGTTTAATGTCAATTCAACAGTAACGTTTCGGGGGCATACCCCTTTGTCAGGTGCTCAAAACCACCCACCACCTTCCTTAAATCTGTTAATTACTGGAATCCACCCCTCCAATTATGTACATTCACAATGTTATACAGTTAGAACTTCAGTCCATGAAAAAGAATGCCCAAGCAAATAATCATGAAGTACGAGACTTGTGTAAATTTATTCCTAACAGCATTTAAGTCTCGTACTTCACTGATTTTTTGCTTGGACATTGTTAAAAAGAACTGTTTCTTTTTCATGGACTGAAATTTGCAATATTATACTGTTTGCAATGGATACTCAGGCAAAGATGAATATTTTTTTAATGGAGAACTAAACCCCCCCCCCCCCAAAGTGCATTATATGAAAAATATGTCCCTAGTTGTGACTTTCATCTATGCATGCAGAATAGCCCAGCGGAGCTTCCTCCACATCTTCGGTTTTCTTCAGGAAAGGAGATATTTGGAGCAGTTGGTGCCAGTCCGGTGTTTGCACCAACCGTGCATGTGCCAGAAACTCCGTAAATGGCCAAAGAGAAGGAAGAGGATCCAAATAAAACTGAAGATACGGAAGATGGAACCCTTGAGCTCTGCTTTACTACTCTGAATGGATATGTGAGAGTCACAATTAGGGACACATTTTTCACTAATGCACTATGCGGGGAGGGGGCAACACAGGGCCAGAACTAGGGGTAGGCAGAGTAGGCACGTGCCTAGGGCGCAAAGCTGGGGGGGCGCCAGGCACATACCTGCTCTGTCGCCTACCCCATGTCCAGTCCCCTCTCTCCCCGACTACATGTGGTATTTCTGCATTTCTTGCGCTACCGCACCAATTTGCGCATGCGCATTCTCAGCCAGCGCTGTGGCCGGGCAGGTTGCCTAGGGCGCCTGCCCAGTCTGGCTCGGCTCTGGGGCAACATGGAAGGTAGTGGATGGGGCTTTTTTTTACATTGGGGGGGCTAGTTCTCCTTTAATTGAACTTTTCTCTGCCAGTACTGACATAACCCATTGACATTCTATTGTTTTCTTTTCTTTTTGTTCTGTGCATAAAAGGGCACAAAGTATAGAAGCAAAGAAAAGGCGAAGTGTCATAGCTCTAGAAACGACTAGAGACAGATGTGTCACTATGGTAAAGGTTTGTAGCGATGAGCCAGCGAAGATGAGAAAGTTCAGAATTTCACTTTATCATGACGACCAAAATTTTTTTTAAAAAAAACCTGATGAGTTGATCACCTACATTCTAAACGCCCTGTAAAGTAGTTGTATTTTTTTTTTAATTAAAGCTCTCCTGGCTGATTAATATAAGGGCAATGCCATTACTGGGATATGGTTCATGTAAAGGTTACTCCATTTGAAAATCAATTTCTTATCTGTAGTACAAATCTGGCGGTGTTCCATTACAGCCCTTTGGATATATTGCCCGTTAGCTGTGACTGTTGAGTGGAACTGTAACTAATAATCTATAAACCTAACTTTTCATCAACTTTCTATCTGCAAAAAACAAATACAACTCTTCCGAAAAACTGGCATCTTTATAAAAACACATTTACATATCTGGTAGTGATTTATTCGCCAGGTACGAATTCACATCGAATTTGTGCGATTTGCCGTTGGCGGATAAATTCGCGGAACGGCCTGTAAAATTATCTGGCGAAAATTTGCCGGCGCTGTTTTGGGAATTTTTCGCAGTTTCACGAATTTTGTGGGAAATTCGCAAATTTTTCAGCGAAACGGCACCCATCACTAATCTCTGGGAATTAAATTTAATGGATTACATTTCTGCCTAAATCACCCATATTTACTACTGAACAAGTACCAGCATTTCATTAAATTCATTGAATTTTATTTATTTTTAATATATATAAATATTTTTTAATTAAAATTTTTTTTTTGCATATTTAAATTATTTTCTTTTTATTTCTAATGCATTTTTTTATTTAACAGATATTTTTAATTAATACATTTTTTATTGATTTCTAATCATTTCATATACTGGTATGGGAAGAGCTATCCAGATTGCTTGGGACCTGGGTTTTTGTGGATAAAGGGTCTTTCCATACTGAAAAAAAATATATATAAAAAAAATGATTTGGATATGAGTGACATCATCTTACACATTAGTGCAGCTGCTTACATTGAATATTAGGATTTAATTAATGCTTTTTACAAGTGAATATAATCCGTGTGATTCATAATCTGTGATGACAATGCGCAGCCACATTGGCACTAGACAGTGGCCCAGTAGGACTCAAATAACTCCTCATGTGCATTTCTCAAGTAAAAGACTAAAATGAGAAACCTGCACTAAGTCTGAATTCAGTTATGATGAGGGAGGATAAATTAGCCATGCTACAAGAATATGCATAGAACGAGTCTTCTCAGCATGAGCTACTAATTATAATAGTAACAAATATAAGAATAGCTCAAACTGATTGTTCAGTGCTCACCTTCTAGAAATTCTTTAGAAAATCTAAAGCTAGAAAAAGTTTTATTTCAGCATTTCTTAAATATACGCCGTCTTAAAAAAAACGATATAAAAAATTATTTTATTATTAAAAAACCTCGACTTTAGCAGACGTTTACCATATCTATTATAGAAATAGTCTTTATAATTGACATATTATACAGTTGTTTCTATATTTATCAATGTCAAGGGACCTCTGCCATTGACTTCTACAGAACCAAGACAGGTTTTAGATGGTGTATTTTTTGGATTTGAGCTATTTCCAGGGTCGGGGTATAATAAATCTCAAATATTCTGTTTTAAAAAAAAAAATTGAGCTTTGACCAAAAAATACAACTCGAAAACTCAAATTTTCTTGGAAAACACAACTCAAACCTTAATAAATCTGCCCCTTAAACATTTAAAAACAGTGAAAAAACTTAAAAAATCGGCCATCAAATAGGTGTAGTACGATAGTCGAAGTCAAAGATTTTTTCCACTAAATTGAAATCGTACTATGAAATCCTTCGACTCGTTCGATTCGTATGTTTTAGTTTTACAAAAAAACCTTTGACTTCTCAAAACTTAGCCAAGGGCTCATATAGGTTATAGGAGGTTACCCCATAGGCTAAACAGCAATTCGGAAGGTTTAAGGTGGCGAAGTGTCGAAGTCTACGTTTTTTAAAGAGACAGTACTTCAATTTTCGAATGGTCGAATTTGTGAAGTATTTTCAATTTGAATCAAAGTCAAATTTGGCCTATTCGATGATTGAAGTACCCAAAAATTACTTTGAAATTCAAAGTTTTTGAATACAAAAATTCACTTCGACCCTTAGTAAATGGGCCCCTTAATAAACCCATAAGAATTGTTTTGCCACCAATATAGATTCATGATATGATATGAATGTTAGGGCAGCCCCGAGGTCTCTCTTCAATATGCAGCGTCTGATACATGTGAAGTAGAATGAATAAGCTGGATTTTTTGTTAAGGTCTGGCTCTTAAAGGAGAACCAAACCCTTTATATTAAAATCCCCTACCCCTCTACCCTACATAGCTCTAACTCTTTACTTACCCCTCGTTGTAGATTCAGCGCATCGGAGTTCACAAACGCCATCTTCTTCTCTTCTGTAATCTTCGGGTCTCCTTCTGGTGCTTTGGCAATTTCCATGACTTTCAGCGCATGTGCAGTTGTCTTCATGAAGATTTCCGAAGAGAAGAAGATGGCGACCATGACCTCCGATGTTCTGAATCTGCAATGAGGGGTAAGTAAAGAGTTAAGGTGGCCATACACGGGCAGATAAAGCTGCCGATATGGGTGGTTTAGACCAATTTGACAGCTTATCTGCCCGTGTATGGGGGCTTCCCGATCGATATCTGGACATGATATCGATCGTGAAGGTTTGGTTTTTATCCGACCGACCCATCGGAGCCCCTTGGCATATCGTAATCCGGTAGGTTGAACATTTGGATTATCCCCGATATAGCCATGCCGTTAGTGGCATATCGGGGGAAAGATCTGCTTGTTTGGCAAGTCTATGGCCACCTTTAGGGGCCTTTACCGAGGGTAACACCTAGGCTGGGGGAGCAGGGAGGTGGGCCTATGTTGGGTAGGTGGTAAGGGATTTTAAAATAAAAGGTTTGGTTCTCCTTTAACTCTACTGCCTATGGTTGTCCATGCAAAACAAGAAATAAGGAAGAGAATTTCTCACGTGCAAGTGTCCCGAGTTGGTGCAGGTTTTTGCTAATTAGAGCAATGGCACAGAAAGTCATAAGAATCCTTGGGGGTGACGTAACATTTGGCACTCCCCACTAACAAAAAAAGGCCCATTGACATTAATGCATTTAGAGCTAAAAAAAAATTATTTTTAAAAATGTGAATAATAATATTACAATCGAGTCTTTGGGAGACAGCCTTTCCGTAATTGGTTGCTTTCTGGATAACAGTTTTCCGGATAACAGATCCTACACCTGTATTATAATACAATATAAATTCTTGTGAACACGCTAGTAGCGTTTTTCTTAAATTCATTGTTGTGTCTTTAGAAAGGAAGCGATTTTTCTTGACATATTGCAACATACCTCTGAAAGCATAAAGTCTTTTGCAGCTGTAAAATACAGTCCATTTACTCTGGTGCAATAAGGAAAACCTTGGGGATTGCACTACAGAGATAAATCTATTGCTCTTTGGTTAAAAAGGGTTTTTTTTTCCAGCAAATTTTGGCATAAATCAATTTGTTTCCTAAAAAGCAAAGGAAACATTTTTTTTTATTGTTGTCCTCACAGTATTTTGCATTTTATGAAAAAAATATTGTCTTTCGGTAAAAAAAAAACGCATTTTGAAAAACCACTACATCTTCTTTTTTCTGCGCTTCTAAAGATGAACAACATCTTCTTTTTAGAAGGCTACATTACCCATTACACAACAGGAGCTAAGTCTTTGCATTCTGAACTAGTTGCATTTTTTTTTTCCAGGGGGATATAAAGGAAAAAAAATATTGTACAATTTATCACCTCCTTTCTTTGTACTTCTCGCCGACTGTATATTTGTCAAAAACACATTGGCTGTCATAGCAAAAGAATTGCAGATTAACAATCTGTGAGTTAAAGAATGTGACTGACAGCTTCTCATTTCTGTTGGAAAAATACACATCTTTCTTTGTGGCTGGCAATCCATATATTTTTATACTTGATTGATAGCAGAAATGAGCATTTTTGGTTCCAGGAAAGTTTTGCTGAAAAAAAAAGAACAATACTCCCATTTCTTTTGGAAATTAATTAATTAAAAAAAAAACTGCAGATGAAAGGCTTTAAAGGAACAGTAACACCAAAAAACTAAAAGTGTTAAAGGAATGACATATAATGTTATGTTTCCGTGCACTGGTAAAATTAGTCTTTTTGCTTCAGGAACACTACTATAGTTTATATAAACAAGCTGCTGTGTGGCCATGGGGGCAGCCATTCAAGCACAGGATACACAGTAGATAACAGATAAATACTACTATAGTTTATATAAACAAGCTGCTGTGTAGCCATGGGGGCAGCCATTCAAGCACAAGATACACAGTAGATAACAGATAAATACTACTATAGTTTATATAAACAAGCTGCTGTGTAGCCATGGGGACAGCCATTCAAGCACAGGATACACAGTAGATAACAGATAAATACTACTATAGTTTATATAAACAAGCTGCTGTGTAGCCATGGGGGCAGCCATTCAAGCACAGGATACACAGTAGATAACAGATAAGTACTACTATAGTTTATATAAACAAGCTGCTGTGTAGCCATGGGGGCAGCCATTCAAGCACAGGATACACAGTAGATAACAGATAAGTACTACTATAGTTTATATAAACAAGCTGCTGTGTAGCCATGGGGGCAGCCATTCAAGCACAGGATACACAGTAGATAACAGATAAGTACTACTATAGTTTAAATAAACAAGCTGCTGTGTGGCCATGGGGGCAGCCATTCATGCACAGGATACACAGTAGACAACAGAAGAATCCCATTGTATATTACAGAGCTTTTCAACTATCAGTGGTTTATCCTGTGCCTTTTCTCCCTTTTCAGCTTTGAATGGCTGCCCCCATGGCTACACAGCAGATCGTTTATATAAACTATAGTAGTACTTATCTGTTATCTACTGTGTATCCTGTGCTTGAATGGCTGCCCCCATGGCTACACAGCAGCTTGTTTATATAAACTATAGTAGTACTTATCTGTTATCTACTGTGTATCCTGTGCTTGAATGGCTGCCCCCATGGCTACACAGCAGCTTGTTTATATAAACTATAGTAGTACTTATCTGTTATCTACTGTGTATCCTGTGCTTGAATGGCTGCCCCTATGGCTACACAGCAGCTTGTTTATATAAACTATAGTAGTACTTATCTGTTATCTACTGTGTATCCTGTGCTTGAATGGCTGCCCCCATGGCTACACAGCAGCTTGTTTATATAAACTATAGTAGTACTTATCTGTTATCTACTGTGTATCCTGTGCTTGAATGGCTGCCCCCATGGCTACAAAGCAGCTTGTTTATATAAACTATAGTAGTACTTATCTGTTATCTACTGTGTATCCTGTGCTTGAATGGCTGCCCCTATGGCTACACAGCAGCTTGTTTATATAAACTATAGTAGTACTTATCTGTTATCTACTGTGTATCCTGTGCTTGAATGGCTGCCCCCATGGCTACAAAGCAGCTTGTTTATATAAACTATAGTAGTACTTATCTGTTATCTACTGTGTATCCTGTGCTTGAATGGCTGCCCCCATGGCTACACAGCAGATTGTTTATATAAACTATAGTAGAGGTTCTAAAGCAAACACACCAGTTTAACCATTGCAGGGCAACACTACATTATATTTCCATTACTTTAAAACACTTTCATTTTTTGGTGTTACTGTTCCTTTAAGAAAGATTCCATGAGGACAGGTAACACTAGCTCTTTAAGAGATTAAAGGAGGGGAGGGTATTTGCCTTTAGAGGGGCCAAATGTATTATGGAAAACACAGATAGCAGTACAGATAGTGGAATGTCTTATCAGTCTGGAACCTTAATGGCAGCTGGCACTCTAGATGCACCCGAGTACCTCTGCGAATTCCAGTGTTCACCGACGCCCTTATGGGGCCCCGGTAGTGAAACCCGACCCTAACCCACCCCTTCACCAACCCGCCCGAGCCCGAATTCTTGCTTCCATTTTAAGGCTCGCACGACCTGCCCCACCGATGACGTCACAAATAGGGCGGGGCAGGAGGCGCGCATCTTTAAAAAAAATCGGAAGCTGGCAGTTCGGGTGGTGGATCCGGGTTGAGCTCTTCTTCCTGCTCTCCCTGCCCGCCACCCGGAACTGCTGGCTACCCACAAATGGAGGTGCGGGTCGGCCTGATCTTGCCTGACCCTGCAAGTCCCGTGGGAATTGGCGGACCTGCACAACAATAGGCCCCATGCTTTCTGCTGCGGAACCAAAAGGGAATAGTGTTCTTTGGAGAGTGAAAGTTTGTAAACAGTACCGGCAGGGATCAGGCAAAAATCATGGTGTTAAAATGGGCAAAAAGGTCAGGGCAGGCAGCAAAAATCAGTGTCAGACGGGCAGGAGTAAAAAACAGGAATCAATTTAAGTAGTATGCTTTAGGCAGGATCTGTAAACAGAAGCCAACTTGGGCACTGTTACCAGAAAGAGCAGGGCTTTTAAAGTGGATTTCGGATAAAATTCGAATCTCACAACACATGATGACTTCATGATGCTCCACGGTAAACACGAATGTCGGACACGCGTGATGAGACTGGCACCTTGCGTTGGTTGCACATATGCAGTGGGACCCGATGCCGGACGCGCCGGGAGGTAAGAGAACCGACAATGGACGAACCGGGAGGTAAGAGAACCGACAATGGACGAACCGGGAGGTAAGAGAACCCGCCAATCTCCCGGCACATCTTACAGATAGAAGTACATATAAAAAAGCATAAACATTATAATGGGCAACCGTTTTTATTATTTTCTATATCCTTGATCTATGCAATTACTCTAAATACACTGAATTACAACTGCACTTTACATGCCACCCCACCCCTTGTAACTCTGGGGTATTCTTGTCCTAAAGAGTTTGGTGGAAGACCTTTATCTTATCTATATATCTTTCTAAAATATCCGGCAAATGATTTAGAATAACTAATCCTCCATCTACTGATAAACTTTGTACCAGTGATTCCAAATGTGTGTGGTTGGTCCACCCAAGTGACCCAGCATGAACTACAGTAGGGCAGAATAGCTGATACAGCCATGGTTTCATATATCTGATACCTTTACACAAGCTATGCTGTCAAACACCAAGTCTGAAAACCCCTGTTCTATACCATTACGATCATAAAAATAACGTGTTTCAAGGCTATCGATTTTGTGGTTAAAAGAGAACTTGCTTATTCCTTATTTCATTGCCTAGTGAGCCCCACACAACAAATAGAGAACTTAAGAGCCACATTATGTTACTGTCCCTACATCTGTCTGAATCCAAAAAAAGTCCCTCTCTTTTTTGTCCACTGAGAGAGAATAAAATTCTGTGTATGCGGATTCCCCCGTGAACCCCCCTGACTTGGATGGATGTTGGTCTCAAGCTGACCTTGGTCACTAGTACCCTGGCCTTGAGGGCAGAGCCACCTGCTCAGTTGTAAGAGCAGTTCTTGTTTTTCTGTGCTGTGGAGTGATATCTCTATGTTCTCCCACCTGTAACCCCTTTATAAATTATGTCATTCATTTGTGCAGGGTTCTGCCTCTTTGAATCCATGGAGATAAAATGTTATCTTTTACCTCAAATGATCTCCGCTAACTGAATTTCAACGACACCACCTTTAACCTTAATTTTTAACCTTAGCCAACCAACTATAGGGCCATGGTTCCTGAGGAATAACCATTTTATATAAAAAAATATCTGCAATTTTTCTTCTAAATTCTATCCAAGAATTAAAATCTCCATCAGTTGATCATTTACAATTCACTGGAAATCTTTAGCCAGAACACCCAATTTGATAATACCATGTGACATATTCAGAGTGTTACAATTCAGAGCAGAATGTTCTAAATTTTTTTCAAAATGTTCAAAATGCTATATATTTTTTTTTCTACAGCAGCCAGAACTTCCAAGTCAGCATGGAACACAAAAAATGGGGCTACATTTTTACATTTCTATTCACAGCTTGACTTCCTCAAGAGCACCATACATTTTTAAAGATGTTATTAGCTAGGAATGTTGATGCATCTTTACAAATATAATCTATTAATAATATAACCTAAAAAAAATGTTAAAGGTTGACACCTGTTTTAATTCCTAAAAGCCAGTTTTCCTTAAAAGTAGAAGGCACTGTCTCTGGTTCTGGTGTTTGGGAACAAGGAACCTCTTTGCTCTGATGACCTGACCTCTAGTTTTGGCCAAATTAATAGAGCAAGCAGAGCACTAACCCAAAGCTACAGCACTGGAATCTCTTCTGTTAAACAAAAATACATCCAGAAATCACAAGCGTTTTAGCCTTATGTGATGTCCTACAAGGTGGAAATATATAAGATAATTGGCTCCTAACAATCCATTGCAGAAGGACTTTTGGATCACACAGGGATGAAACATTAAATGGTGCAGCTAAACCACAACTGTATTTTATATCTGATCATATTGGTGATCAGTTCCTAATACTTGAGAGCAGGAGGCTTTTTTTGGATCTAAGAAATAGATCTAAATCAATGAATTTTACATCAAACATCAAGCCACACAGAGAAATATAGATCAGGGGGAAATGTATTGGTGGGATTTCATCTCATTTTTATTTTTGTAGAAATGTTTAGTATAACAGACACAAAGGGGTGGAATTCACAAAAGTGTCGGTAAAATAAGTGACCCAGAAGTGGCGGTCGAC
Organism: Xenopus petersii; assembly: GCA_038501925.1. Lineage (NCBI taxonomy): Eukaryota > Metazoa > Chordata > Amphibia > Anura > Pipidae > Xenopus > Xenopus petersii. The sequence continues at coordinate 192,413,990 of CM076674.1, read as the reverse complement.
AAATTTGTAAAATGTCGTACGAACGGCAAATTCACAAAGGCAGATGTTCCCATCTCTGAATGTCTTGTAAGTCTGACAATTTTCTAAAATGTCGTATATCTTTTCATCGTACAAACGACATTTACCAAGACTTTTTAAACGACAATTTGTCTGACATTTTCATTTCAAAGTGTCTGAAAAATTGTCGGTAAAAAAAATGAGTTTACGAGTAATTCATAAAAATGTCGGGAAAAGTGGCGCCAAAAAAACCACGCCCACTTTTAACGACACTAATTCAAAAGTGTCGCACATGTCGGAAAATTGGCGGAGAAATGCTCTGTGAATTTGTCGGCTGTTGCTACGACACTTTCTATGACATTTTAAAGACATTTTTTCGTTCCCGACACTTTTGTGAATTCCCCCCAAAGTCTATTCAGTTTATTTTTACTTTGTATTTGTCTAAAGCAGAGCTGTCCAACTAAAGGTCTGCAGGATGAACGTGGCCCTACCATTTTTTTTATAAGGGTCCCAGTCTTCTCAATGGTTCCACTGACTTCCATCTATGACAGTATAAATTTGAATTTCATCTGGCTTTTAGAAACAATTGGCTCACAACATGTCAAAGTTAAATGGTCCAGTCTAAAGGAAATATTAAATGGTAAATGTAGAATTATTAATAAATTATTATTGCCTCTACTTCTATGAAGGTGTTATTATGGCTTCACTTGTACATTTTGAATTGGTTGTAATTAATTCATAGTCTGGCTGATCACAACCTTCTCTATAAACTCCATTATGTATAGATCAGATGGCCAGGACACTTATCTCACAACACTTTAGCCTAGTGGCTTTATAACCTTATATTCCATCATAAATGTCTTTGGGCCAATTTCAGTGGTGAATTAATTAGTGAAACTGCTGCGACATTCACCGGCGAAAAATTGAACGTGTCAAAAAAAACAATTGTTGTGCTTGAAAATTATTTGGATACCCATTGACTTTAATGCATTTGGATCAAATAGTCGCTCGTATAAAAATTGACGATTGCATCAAAATTGACACGCATCAAAATAAATTTGACACCCATTGTGCATTATGTGAATTTTTTGCAGTTTCGCAATTTTTGCAGCAAATTTTTCGTGAAGTGAAACTGCACAGATTTGCCCATCACTAGTGGTGAACTGATAAATGATTTTCAGTATTCAGGTCTTCCACTTAATTACCTGAGCAAGTTTGTAAGACCAATACAATGTGCCATTTTTTTTTATCAGCAACTAGTAAAACACTGTCTCATAGACTGTACAGAGAGATCCCATAAAACTATGGCAGCATAGGTATTCCCTGTACTAAGCACAATTCAGCAGGAACAGTCCCTAAGTTTGCTCATAGTCTGTACAGAGAGATCCATAAAACTATAGCAGCATAGGTATTCCCTGTACTAAGCACAATTCAGCAGGAACAGTCCCTAAGTTTACTCATAGTCTGTACAGAGAGATCCCATAAAACTATGGCAGCATAGGTATTCCCTGTACTAAGCACAATTCAGCAGGAACAGTCCCTAAGTTTGTTCATAGTCTGTACAGAGAGATCCCATAAAACTATGGCAACATAGGTATTCCCTGTACTAAGCACAATTCAGCAGGAACAGTTCATAAGTTTGCTCATAGTCTGTACAGAGAGATCCCATAAAACTATGGCAACATAGGTATTCCCCTGTACTAAGCATAATTCAGCAGGAACAGCCCCCTCAGTTTGTTCATAGTCTGCATAGAGAGATCCCACAAAACCATGGCAGGAATATTGCAGAACATTGTATCCCCCAATAACAATCAAGAAGAAGTGAAATCCAGGGAATTGTATTGGCTTCCTGAAGTGCAAGACTAGAAAATGTTCCCATGTACAGTCAGTATATATGTCATTAGCCAAAAATGATGAAGACTGTCTGTAATTCTCCCACCTGTGCAAGTGGGGATTTAGGAAAGATTTGCACAGTGGGGGCTGCTGAGATCTTCCCCCGGAAAGTTAAGTGTGTACTTATCACCTGTAATAACCACTTGCATCGGCCGCATCCTCCACCATCTATCACCCTTGTAAAAGTAGCGACATAACAACAACAGGTTTCACATAAAGCAGAGCCGTAAACCAGTTCCCCAGGTATGATTTATCCCAAATTGCATCACATAGTATATAGATTTTGGTTTCCCCCAAGACTTCTGCTCAGATTTACAACGGCAGATGCCTCCTTGTAAGCTCCGAGTGCAATGGAAAATATTATATTTTGGTGGCTGCATATATTTCACTTTAGCTTAAAGGGAAAATGTCATAAAAAAAGAAAGTTTGGGTTAAATAACATAAAAAAAGATTTAGTTTTCCCCATCAAAGGCTTTTGTGGATGTTCAGTTTTGGGAGATTTGTTCGGAAGAGAAGAAAGAGAGAGCGACGGGTGGGATATTATTTTATTTATGGTTAATCTATTTTTTTATTGAGAAGTTTCTGAATTGAGATTTCCCCGAATTGAGATGTTTAGTGCTTTTCATTACAAGCTTGATTCATCAATCTATGGCAATTCTCTGCTTGAAAGGGAAAACATAGGACTCTGTTCTCTAATGGTCCAAGCAAGACAAAAGAGGAGCCAGATGGTTGTTTGAATTTATTAACTGAAAAAATACATTAAAAGACTAGAAAAAGGTAATTGTAAGGACAATTCCGCATGTGAGGGCTCATTTACGAACACAATCTCGAGTGGAAGGTATGGCATTTGGAGGAAAATTGCTATTTTTTTTACCCACAATGCAGCATTTATTACTCCTCTCAGAATCCCGCCATAATAGCAGTCGCCAACTGTCGCGACTTGAGCGCAATGCACCAATATAAAAGCAAATCACCATCCCTTTTGGCACAGTACCAATAAGGCTTACTTACAACCAGAGGGCAATGTGCAATGTTCGAATGCAAATCACCATTTCTGTCACAATGCAGTGTTTTTTTCCTTCAATTCCAACATTATTGCAGCCTAGTGTCAAACACAGTTGGGTTTGTGCATCACACGGTGTGATATTGTGGCATTAGAGTGTAGTTATTTTGTTGTGAATCTGTTGCAGCTGGTGATTTGCAGACTACCCAAATCCCATGGCAACCAGTGGGTTGACCACCAGTTGGGCAAGTTTGGGCTGAAATTTGGCCAACTATTGAGGTTTAGGGTTGGGTGCAAGTCAGACTGGGGAATGACACTCCTGCACTGCTCCTAAAGATTCCCTGCATTGAACCAGAGGTGCACACAGAAGTAGCACACAGAGTAAGATGATGCGGATTATGGTTGGTTGCTGGTAGAGTTTTTCACACACATCACTAGTTGCAGCTATTTATGCAATCCACTGTGGGAACCCTGAAATTGCAGCTATGTTCAGGGTGGCAGAAGCTCCAGGGTCCCCCAGTATCAGTAGGTGCGGTGGTGATTGGTCCAAATGGATGGACACTTTAGTGCATAACTATACTGTAGTGCAAGGAGCATGTTTGGACACAAGTACCATTAATAAAGACCCAATCTTTGCCTGCCCTCTGCCTTTGCTCCCGCCATCATTGCCCTCCCCATTGTGGAAAAAGTAAGTATAAGGTGCGTGTGCAGGGAGATGTAAGGGGCTGACAGTGGGTGAGGTGGGCAGGGGCCCCAAAGGGGGTGTGGGGCCCCAGGGGTAAAGAGAACCCTGATAATTGCAACTATGTTCAGGGTGGCAGATGCCAGAGAACCCTGATAATACCATCATGTATAGGGTGGTGGCAATCCCATGGTTACCTTGGGTCGATATGTGCAGTTGGGCATGGTTCTTCAGAGAAGCCTGGGACTTGCACTGCAAGTTGTGGAAGTTGTGTATTGATATAAACACCTTTGTGACTAGTGTCAATGCATGCACAATATTTTATTTCTTTTCGCTTTTTGCACGTGCCCTTGCATTAGTGAGCCCTGTGATTAGAGGTCTAACTTTAGGGGAGCATATCCTGTGACAGTAGGGTGCCCACAGAGAAGTACCAGGTGAGACTTTTTTCTCTCTGCTTGCATCCCGAAATCCAAACTTCCCCTGCATTTACATCTGGTGCTGGTGCAGGGGGTACATGGCCAATGGATGTGGGTGGCAGGAGGGCCCACAAGTCCCAAGTTACAGCTCTGCCTGTGAGGTTGCACTTATAGTTGCTGATATATTATATAGATTAATGGGTCTGTAAAGGTGATATTTAGGTGCAAATGTGTCCATTTCTATGGCTGTAATGTTTGCCATGAAAAAAATATTGTGATCTTGGATAAAGCTGTAATTTCTAAAATTACCAATTTGGCAGTTGTTTAGATTCCTGCAGAAATTTTATTTTGAATGATTCTGAGTAAATTATGACTGCAGCAGAAAAAGCACCGCAATCACGTTTTATTGCGACAATGACTGTTAATAAATCTGCCCCTTAGAGTCTCTTTATTACAGGGTACCCCTGAGAATGTAACTGACTAGTGCTGAAGTAAAAAGAGCAGCACTTCATAATGGAGCTGCTTTAAGATAAACTATTGTTTTTGCTACTCAGTGTAACTAGAAGATTCTCAACTTAGCTGGACATAGATTTTTACTACTGATTGTTGTACTCATATCTACCACTAGGTGGGACATGGGATCACTTTTAGCAGTGCAGGTGTTACCTGTTACCTTTCCATAGTTCTGCTAAAGGGATTCTGGGGGGCAATAGGAGGGGGGGAGACATCACTCCAACTTGAAGCACAGCAGTAAAGAAAGGCTAAAGTTCATCAGAGCACATGACTGAGGGCACCTGGGAAACTAACATGTCTAGCCCCATGTTCGATTTCAAAATTAAATATTAATAAAATCTGTTTGTTCTTTTGAAAAACAGATTTCAATACTGGATTCTGCTGGAGGAGCACTACTAACTGATGAATTTTGTAAAAAAAAAAAAAACCATGTATTTCTATGACAGAATTCCTTTAACAACCCCTATTGTTAAAGGGAATGGGGATGAAATAAGCTGTTTGTTGTGGATCTCTTCATGTGTTACCCATACCGAGTGCTTGAGGGGTGGAAGAATAATGGGCATGCTAGAAACTATCTGAAGGGCAAAAATACATCCAAATGTAGCTACACTGTGTTGGTCACATTGCATGCTTTGATTATTATTACTATTATTATTCATACATCTCAGTGCTGATGCTACGGGGGTATTTACTAAAATCTAAATTTATCTCATTATTAAATTAAAAAAACAACTACCAAACTCCCATACCCAATTTTATCTTATTTATTATTAAAAAAGCTTGATTTAATCGATTTGGGTAAATAAACCCAATAAAATTGAGCGAAAACCCGAATCGTACATTTATTCCTTGTTTTTTTTGCAGAAACACTAAATCTTTCGGGCTTTTCCAGAAAAGCCTACATTTTTCAGATTTTTGCTCTAAAAGCCAGAAATGGTCGGATTTTCGGGTTAATTTTAGCACAAACCATAGAAACTTCCAAATAGGATAGGGACCTCTGCCATTGACTTATACACAACCTCGACAGGTCAGATTTTTGGATTCAGGCTTTTTGCAGCATCGGGTTTCAATAAAAAAATGTTTGTAAAAAATTTGAGTTTTGCCCCAAAAAGCCAAACCAGATAAATTCAGAGTTTAGTAAATGACCCCCTACAAGTCGTACAAGACACATAACATGGAATTTGAAGAAAGCAATGCCTGGGAGGCTGTACTCACATTGGGAACATTATTGCCCACCGCTGTTTGTAAATCGAAAAAACAATTTGCCATCAGTTTTCCTACGGAGCAATGTTCCCTTTTCAACCCCGAAATAAACAAATTCGGTTCTTAAAAAAAAAAAAAAAAGCACCGGTCTTGACCTGAAACCTCTCTCCTGCGCTCTCAATTAGAAACTATTCAGAAGAGGGAAAATGAACAATTTGTAAGCTGGCTGGGGAAATAAAAGAAATTTGCCGCGCGTTGCCGTTTCTATGCAAGTCCTCGCCTCATGATGCCTTTTCTGTCCTGCACCCACTTTCCTTTATTGCTGCCGAACACAAAAGCCTTTGCTGCGTTCATAAAAGCCTGTTTAAACAATCTCCTTCAAGTCAAAACACCATATAATGCCTCATGGGGCCAATTAATGGAATATTTCTTTAGCAGTCTATGGGAAAGTTCAGGGGTGTTTAGCATAGAATACAAAATAGGTTTCTTGTTGCACACAGTGGGTGCAGGGCGCTAATCACACACTTCTATTCTTAATGAGCTTTCTTTTGGAACGAGCACAACTGGAGTAGTTTGGGGTTGATATGCTCCCGGTATGGTAATACATGAAATAGAATAAACTAATATTCCCCCATTACTGAGACTTGATCAAGAAATTATTCATACCCAACGCAGGCAAAACAGCAGGAGCTCCACTTTTCCTACGTTACAGTTAAACCTGACGTTCAGTAAATGTTACTCAGTGCCAACGAGTTCAGGAATTCAGTTAAAATCCTTGTTAAAGGACAGTCTAGTTCTGACTCATGAACAACAGAGATGGGCATAATTCTGCTAAATGTCTTTAAAGGAGCCGCATCCTATAAGAACATAAACATTACCAATGGAGACTTAAACAGCAACTATGGATTTCCAGTGGACAGGGACAGTATACTCAGCATATTTCCCACCATAAATCTTAAAAGGTTTAGACTTGGAAATGACAGAGAAGCAATGGGATAATGAAACTGCAACTTCAAAGGATTCCACCCCAGATGAGTTTCTCATAGGCCAGAAAGGAGATCTCTTATGGCTGAACCAAAGCAGCAGAACATTATACTGGCAAAGCCTTTTAGTGTTAAGTGTATGAAGGCTTTAAGTAAAACAATTTATCAGTTGGCAAAGAGAGGAAACTATTCTGCATTCCCGTTGACCGGATCAGTGAATATTAATATATAACTCATATAACCAACATAACTTGCTACATTAAACATTAGAAATAACAACAGAACAACTGGAATTCCTGCAGTGAAAACTCCAAAGCAGTGAACAAGCCACCCAACCTTGATTCTACTGAGCGGAGAGAATAAAAGACCCCTTCCCCACTCCAGCAATCTAGCGCCCAAGTGGACTAACCCAGGAAGAACCACCCTGATACATCTCTATTGCCAACTATAGAGAGTAAGGGCAGGAGCTGCTCCATGCTACCAAAATGAAAAGGAAGTCTGCTGTAAAATAACCAAATGGGAACTGTCTCAGGAAAGTGGCCAATGGGACCGCTTATCCAGAATGTGGTTTTCCAGATAACAGGTCTTTCTCTAATTTGGATCTTCATACCTTAAGTCTACTAGAAAATCCTATAAACATTGCATATACCCAATAGGTTGGTTTGCTTCCAATAAGGATTAATTATATCTCAGTTGGGATATATTAATACCGAGAAAAGCTAAATAATTTTTATTAATAATTTTTATTAAAATGGAGCCGGTGGAAGACAGCCTCTTTGTAATTTTTTAGCTTTCTGGATAACGGGTTTCCAGATAACGGATCCTATACCGGTACATTGCTCTTTCCTTCTTGTTATTTCACTTTAGCCATCTTTAAGAAGAATATAAAAGCAGCAAACAAACACAGTTGACCGTAATGAACTTCAGAAAGTGATGGATGACTCCTGGGAATGGTCTTCTTATGAATTGGTTTTACTGGTTTGTTCAGTCTCTGGCTAGTATGCCAGGAGGTGAGGCAGAGGCATTGTGGGGTGATGAAATTAGATCGGTGGACAATGTGTGAATCAGAGGTTGGAGCTGGACAGATTGGGAGGCAGTACAGGGAGCTTGCTGTAGTGAAGGGGGCCCAGACTTTTTTACATGTGAGCCACATTCAAATGTAAAATGAGTTGGTGAGCAACACAAGCGTCAAATTGTCCCTGGGGTGCCATATAAGGGCTATGATTGACTGTTTGGTGGCCCCTATGTGGACTGACAGCCTAAGTCTCTATTTGGCTTTTATTCAACCAAAGTTGTCTCCAGGCCAGGAATTCAAAATGAAGCAACTGTAGGAGAAACATCCAAGGGGTTGGGGAGCATCATGTTCCTCACGAGGCACTGTATGGGGATCACTCTTCTAGTGGGACTGTATTGCTGGTGCTTCTGGCCTAACCTCAGCTGGTGATACTGTAAAGGTAGCAAATAGTATATACTGAAGGTGTTTTGAATAGTTGGTATCCAAACCTTTGTAACTATTAGATCCAATATCATGACCAACTGAACCACGACCAAATTAGGCCAAAAAACCATGGCTGGTTGCACAGGAAAACCCTGGTGAAATGAGATGACATCCCATTAAGTTGCCTGCAATAGCCATTTACCTCCCCCCACCCCATCATATTTCAGCACCGAGGCCATTCGTCGGTCTGTAGGCTCTTTAAATTCAGTAGCACTGTCTGTTGATTCCTAATTCCTCTCTGCCCGCACCGGATAATACTGATATACTAAAATAAATAATTATTAGCCAGCAGTAAATACTCTTACAAGGAAAGTCAATTTATTTCGAGCCTGGCGGCATATACTATATTATGCAGGTTTGGAAAAAAATGCAGAAAGAGGGGAATTACTTTCCCAGTTCTAAATAATACGAGATTTACAGAAAGTTGCATAAAGAGTGAATAACAAATTCCATTTAAATAGGATTCCTGTTTGGGGGGGGGTATATATTATTCCTTAACAAAATATAATTCAAAGCTCTTTTTTGTAGCAATGTTAGTGGGCAAATAATGGTTTTATGGCTTGTATCACAGAGCATTCTGTCCCAGTGGCTGCACAGATCCTATCTGATCCCCATTGTAAGCAGCAGTCCTGTCCTGCTTTATGGCAGCTGAGATTCTAGCTATCTGTATAACAGAACATTCTGTCCCAGTGGCTGCACAGATCCTATCTGATCCCCATTGTAAGCAGCAGTCCTGTCCTGCTTTATGGCAGCTGAGATTCTAGCTATCTGTATAACAGAGCATTCTGTCCCAGTGGCTGCACAGATCCTATCTGATCCCCATTGTAAGCAGCAGTCCTGTCCTGCTTTATGGCAGCTGAGATTCTAGCTATCTGTATAACAGAACATTCTGTCCCAGTGGCTGCACAGATCCTATCTGATCCCCATTGTAAGCAGCAGTCCTGTCCTGCTTTATGGCAGCTGAGATTCTAGCTATCTGTATAACAGAGCATTCTGTCCCAGTGGCTGCACAGATCCTATCTGATCCCCATTGTAAGCAGCAGTCCTGTCCTGCTTTATGGCAGCTGAGATTCTAGCTATCTGTATAACAGAACATTCTGTCCCAGTGGCTGCACAGATCCTATCTGATCCCCATTGTAAGCAGCAGTCCTGTCCTGCTTTATGGCAGCTGAGATTCTAGCTATCTGTATAACAGAACATTCTGTCCCAGTGGCTGCACAGATCCTATCTGATCCCCATTGTAAGCAACAGTCCTGTCCTGCTTTATGGCAGCTGAGATTCTAGCTATCTGTATAACAGAACATTCTGTCCCAGTGGCTGCACAGATCCTATCTGATCCCCATTGGAAGCAGCAGTAAACGAAAAGGAAAATCATGTGTTTGCAAACAGAAAATGATTGTTGCAAAGGAAGTTTAATGTCTCATTCCAACTGGGAACCTTCCAAAGAACTTTCTGTTTTACACATGATTTATTCCTGGCACCTTCTCAGGTTTGACCTTTTGAAGTGCTTTTTATTTCTTATTATTTTGATAAATTGTCACTCTCTAAGAGAAAGCCCCTCAGATGCCTTCAAAGTTCAGTTTAGCATTAAAACGTTTAGATAGTAAAACTATCTTTGCAAAAAGTCTTTATCCAGTCTGATGCTAAATGTACGTTGCCCTTGCTATTAACCTGTGATGATAATAATAATAATGATCATTCTTAGAAAGACTCATAGAAATAAGACAGGTGTGTCCATGTTGTTAAGCTTTCTTTACCAAATTATTGCCCTGGTCTACTAAGAGCAAAGACAATATTTTATTTACATTCACTCACCGATTTTAAAAAAATACTTGCTAAATATTAAACGATTGGTTCCAGCCCACTGTCACTCCCTGCAAATTTGATGGTACCTGATTGATTCAGATCTGCCAACCCACCTGGATATTCTGGAGTTGGCGTTGATTTACACAATAGCAGGGGTTGAGCCAGGACATAAGTGGGTGTGGTCAGTATAAATGGTAGGAATGTACCAAATCCATTAACTTGTATTTGGCCAAACCCCCGAGCACTTGAGAAAGGAAGCTGTGCCTCCAAAACGTTGTGGAGATCTGAAATAAATTCCCACCTTTTAGCACGAATGCTATTGTGTGTGCCATCCGTTTTCATTTCTTTATCAAACCCCCAAATCCTTTGTCTAAGATTTGGCTGAATACCGAACTGAATCCAATCCATAATTAGCATATTTTAAGGATTTGTATTCAGTTCCACCAGGAACGAAGATTCCGCTGAATCCTGCTGAATAAGGCCGAATCCTGATGAATACTGAACTGAATCCTGGATTTGGTACATCCCTAATAAATGGTCATGGGTGGGTCTTTCCAGAGGCATATAGTCAGAAATAAACTTCTGTTGGTTGACATCTCTGTTACTCAAGCCTTGTGCTACAAAAGCTCCTACAACCATATTCTATCTTATTAGAGGCTCAGCCTCCTTTACTGGTTAAAGAAGAGGTTCTCTGCTCCAACTTATGTTGGGGAACCCAAGTAATCCTCCTTCACTGCGTCAGACTGGGGAGGGTATGGGGCCCACTGGGGGTTCTGCCTTAGGGGTCCCCACAACCCCCCGCCCAGCAATGAGGTCTACTCGATACCACCTGTACCTTGCTGCTTATACTGTTTTTGTCACGGGCCAATCGGCTCCTATTGGAGAAGTCCGGACCAAGGAGGAAGCTTGGGGTTAAGTCCAAGTTTGCGATATCTTAAGGGGTCAGGCGTAAGCATGGTCAAGTTCAGGTAAGAGTTCAAATAGGCAGGCAGCAAGGATCAGGGTCTTAGCAGAGGGACAGAAATCAGCAAATTAGGAACACCCAGAACACAAGTCAGTCATTTCTATAATCGGGCATTGAACCTGGGACCTCAGAGTCCTTTTAAACTCAAATTTTGTGCCGATCTTCGGCGTGTTGACATCACTTGTTCAGCATGATGACGTCAGTGCACGACGCTGGGCACCACCATCTTGGAGGAGGAGCAGAGCTCTCCTGACATTTTTCTCTTTTTGAGGCCATGATCTTGGCTGGGAATAGGACAAGCAGCAGCATCCAGAGCTTCAACAGGAGCAAGTCTGGGTCAGCGAGGCCCATCTAGTTTTTTCCCGGTGTCACACTGGCCCAGTCCAACCCTGCTCCTTAAACACTGGTTATACAGAACCTCATATTTGACACAGCAACACCAAAGTCAAGATTTTGTACCACAATTCATTGCATGCTTCTTCATAGCTGGCTTCTGCTACATCGTTTCAAAGGACAGGACGAGCAGTTCAGAGACCCAGTGCTCCAATGAGCGGTTGTTTTCTTTAATATATTTTTCCAGTCGGCGCAAGGAAACTGATTGTACAATGCACGCAAATGACTCAACATGGCGTCCTATGACATGCCATTATTTTCCACTGTAGTTCCTGGTTTTTGTGTGAAACATTTAGAAGGTTGGTGAGTCATAATGAACTATGAAATTGTTGTTACATGGATGTGAAATATGTTCCATGTAATGTCTCCTTAAAACCTCCCCCTCCCCCACCACCGGAGTATAAAATATACGTATTATGCTTAATTTAAGTAGCTTTAGCCAAGGGAAGAAATGATACTGGTGGGTAGGAGAATGGATAAAGCACAAAACACAAAAGAAAAACCACAGGGAAAAACGAATATCCCAAGTCATCCCAAGATTACCAGGATGTGATTTCATCAAGAACTTGTTGACAATGTGAAATTACATTCTTTTATGTTAAGCTGATGTGCAGAAATAGAAGCAGAATGACACCTTTGTGTCTCGGGATAATAAAGATGCAACGTGTGGGGAGCACTTCCCCTTTGGTGCGTGCGCTGGGTGGGTCGCCCATTGTCTGCTGGTGCAATCGGAAGCTGACTCTGTTTATTGCCGGCATTCTGGGGAATATTTACAAAGTGTGAACAACATGAACAATGTGCGAACGGTCATTAATCTCAATCTTCTTTAATGAGTGATAATGATTTTCACAACTTACTAAATATTGTCTGCTTCCCTTTTGCAGCTCACATATTTAATTATAAAGTATCACAAAGAGGAAATAATGCCATTCTGAACTTCCAAGCAATTCATGTCGTTTAGATGAAGTCTATGCAAAACCTCTGCCATCAGTATCTCTTCGGCTATTGATTGAACTAAAAGCAAGAGTAAAATATCTGTGGAAATAGCTATAGGCTTATTTTATAGGGGGATTTAATTACAGGTTTACACGTTGCCCCTTATATTGTAACCCATAGAAACTAAAACAGCAATGGTTGACTGCAATGGATTCCTAGATCTGGTGCAATTAAATCAGACAATCAAATATTTCCTTTCAAACATTTAACTAGAGAATGCAACCTATGCATTGCAGGTATGGCATCTTTTATCTGGAAACCTGTTTTCCAGAAAGGCGTCTCCCATAGACTCCATTTTAAACAAATAATTAAATTTTTTTAGAAATGATTCCCTTTTTCTCTGTAATAATAAAACTGAACCCCAAACTTGATCCCAACTTAAATATCATTAATGCTTATTGGTGGGAAAAAAAAATCTATTGGGTTTAATTAGGGCTGGAATGGGCTGCAGGGAAACTGGAAAAAGATCTGGTGGGCCCCAGCCCTCATGGTCCCCAATGGCCCAAAACCCCATCCCCGTCTGCCTGAAAATGCTGTGCGCTCCCTGACCTTCCCCCGCCCGAATCATTAGGAAAAAGCAGGTATGTGCTGGCTTGGTGGGTATCAGGTGGAGGGGTTTTGCTGCTGGGGTGGGGGGCTGTGGAGTTGGCAGAGGGGTAGTAGGGGGCCCCTGATGCAGCAGCCCTGGTGGGCACTGACCCCCCCCAGTCCAATTCTGGGTTTAATAAATGTTTAAATGGCTATTTAGTAGAATTAAAGTAAAGATATCCAAAAACCCCATGTCCTGAGCATTCTGGATAATAGGTCCCATACCTGTTGTATACTTCATTTGAGACTTGTTTTACATGAACCCAGTAGAGTAGTATCTACAGAATGTCAGTGGCAGACACAGTATGGGCTTCCGATAAGGGGCAATAGGTTCCCAGCATGCCTTATGGCTAAATTTTAGATTAGGAAGAAGGTCTGTAAGAGGCACAACATAATCATTAAGAAGGGCTACAACTCAACATGCAACAGATAGAGAATAGAATTTTGTTTACCATCCCTCTACGACACTTTGAGCAGGAAAATGCTGAGAACCTACAGTATTGGTCCTTAAATACAGCCCATGTATTAAGCTTTCCCTAATATAGACTGTAGAACAGGTATATTAACTCTGAGTTAACATTTGCAATTTACTAGTAAGGGGGAGATTGGCTCAGGGAATAAGAGGGGGATGTTTGCAATGTGCCCTACTTTGGAGAAAAACTCCCTGAATATTAAATTTACCCTCAGAATGGCAGCCTAACAATCCATACCGAGACCTGCTGAACCATCGGCCCCATGGAGATACTTTAGTATCATCTAATTTGAGTCCAAGAAAACCATATCACCAATTGTAGTTTTTAATAAACACAGAGATTTGGGGAGTGCAGGATAAGAATTATTTCATATAAAGAACAAGCTTTTTATGAGATTTCTCGCTTAAGGACATGTTGGAGAAATTCTGGAGATCAGATAAAATTGTGTCGAGGATTTGCTCAGAGAATGTAAGATAGCTGAAATTAATTGAACAACCCTTTATTTTCTTTGTGCCCTGGGAAACACAAAAACATCAGCATGCTCAGCAATACCATCAGGTAGATATAGACAATTAGAGCTTCCATCCAACAAATCTTTCACTTCTTTTCTGATTACCTTCTGTGAGGTATGACATCACGTGGTTAATACAAATTCCAATTACCTTTCCTTTAAGCAAAAGAGATTTTTTTTTTTTTCAAATTCTATTTTATAAGAAATATGACTGCAATTTTAGCCTTGCCTAAGCAGAGTCCAATATAGGCTATAATTCCATTGAACTCTAGAAACCTAATTGTTTACTAGCCCAGGGGGCACTGCATGATAACACTGGAATTTAAACAAATAATTGAGGGCATAATGAGCCCATTTCATAACCAGGCCATCTACTTAGGTCTACTTACTGTAGATCTTACAACCTGCAATGACAGTATACATCTGTATGAGCATTAATACTAAGCACTATAATGCTTGCAAATATGAGGGTGGCATGGCCCAACCTTTTTTTTTTTACCTGTGAGCCACATTCCATTGTAAAATGAGTTGGGGAGCAACACAAGCATGAATAAAGTTCCTAGGTATGCCAAATAAGGACTGTTATTGGCTATTTGGTAGCTCCTATGTGGACTGGCAGCCTACAGAAGACTGTAGGCTGCTCCAAGCCTAGAATTCAAAAATAAGCTCCTGCTTTGAGGATACTGGGAGCAACATCCAAGGGGTTGGTGAGAAACGTGTTGCTTATGACCACTGGTTGGGGACCACTGGACTAAGGTGTTTTTTACTTCACTATTTTTTCCCCAGCCAAGGTTTGCAACCTCTATGGAGCAAACACTGCCCAAACGTAAGCCATGATAGCACATGTGCAACAAACATAGTCCTTGTCAGAAGTGTTTACTACCATGTTTAGTGGTGTTGGCTACCATGTCTACTCATGCACTCTTACTCAGGTAGCTAAATAATAACACATGCACTTACAGCCAGACAGACAGAATTGAACTGTAGAGCTTTATTTTTATTGTAATTGCAGAGTAATGGTTTAAGTTGAAGGTTAGTGGTAGGACCCTAGCCTATATGGACACTACTTTAGAGGCAACAGTTAAACATGGTAGATAGGTAACGCAGCAACATGATAATAAGCTATATCGGTGCTTCCACACAATTAAGAATCTGTGTCTGTTTATTGGTACATTGTATATTGTCCAGATGTAAGTAACTGGTATGTACAGAATCAGTAAACAAAGACAGTCAGATGGGGATAAACCGAATATTGTCTAGTAAATGCATGAACTGAAACATCCACCATCTAAGAGACAAGTTTAGTGGCACATACTGAAAGAGATATTAGAGATACAGAGAGAACATGGTGAGAGGTGTGGTACCCAGTGTCGTAACTATAGAGAAAATATAACAAGGGAACAAGGGAGCCCAGACCCCAGGGTCCACTTCCTCTATAGAAGAATCTCTCCCTTCACATCTGCTTGCCTACCTGAATTAAGAAGCAGGGGTGGGAGGGGACTGGTTGGGGGCGGGGAATAGGTGGATAGTAGACAGGCAAGGGTGGGTAGTAGTGTTGTGCGGGCCGGCCCGATACCCACGGGTCCCGTGGCGGACGGGCCACCTTACACTGCCGGCTTCCGACTTCCCCTGTTATAGCCGCGCCTGCTTGCTCTGCCCCTTTTGTGACATCATTGGGCAGGGCAAGTTGGCATGGGTCTATAAAAGGAACCCGGAAGTCTGGCTCGGGAGGGCGCGGGTGGAGGGAGGGCGGGTTAGGGTCTAGGGTACCCTAGTGGGTAGGCATTGCCATGTACCGGATCTCGTCGATTACGTTTTTTTGCAGGGGGCCTATTGAATGCCACGTACCACTGGTACCTATAAGATATAACATGATTGGTACTTCCAGCCAACCAAAATATACTCCACCCAATAATCTTTCTAATGACAAGCTAGATGTACCCTGCTTTTCAGTGAGTGGTACATGTGGAATAAGCAACCTCTGAGGTACATTGGCCTATCACAGGACAAGGTTAATGGCACAAATGTGTCCTGCCTAGATGCAATGCAATAATAATAAATAGAACTACATCACATCAAGCAGATGCCATTGTTTATTGAGAGTCACGGATCTTGCTGTAAGAATCAAAGCATTTTTAATCTGATAAAGAAAATTCTTCCCATTCCTAAGAGTGTCTTTTTATTTAATAATTCATCTTGTCTTGCAAAGAGCAGGGATTAGTTCCTTGTTAACCTATTTAGTTTATTTACTTTATTCATTTACTCGTGCATTTGCCTACTCGTTTGGTTACATTGCACTTTCATCTAAGCTATTAAATGTCATTATCAATAGTTGCGATGCAATGCAATACAATCCTTTCCAAATGTCAAAATAAATTACCCACAGTAAAATGTACAAATAATAAGGAGGTTGCCGAAAGCTTGGAAGATGTGTCAGTCTTAGCCAGGAAACTTAGGTAACCTTAATACCTTCAAAAGATCTAGATTTATTGTCAGCTGTATTACAGTACAGAGCCATAGAGAT
Organism: Xenopus petersii; assembly: GCA_038501925.1. NCBI lineage: Eukaryota > Metazoa > Chordata > Amphibia > Anura > Pipidae > Xenopus > Xenopus petersii. Next base: position 192,397,547 of record CM076674.1, on the reverse strand, counting down.
GAAATAGATCTGTAAATATGCACATTGTCATTCAATGGAACCCACTGGAACAGACCAACCAACAACCATAGAGTAAAAACACTTGTGTTGCTTATTATATGAACCCACTTTAGATCATACATTCTGTAAAACTGGCCAAATTTGATACTGATAAGGACACTTAAGACTCGACAGCTGGCAAATTATTGACCCATGTATAGGCCAAAATTGTGGCTTGCATGACATATAGTTAGGGATCAATCATATGTTGGGTCATCTATTGGACAGGTTTAAAAATCTAGGTAAGAACAGTATCAGTTGCCTCCAACCACACCAGAAAATGGCTCCTAAGATACTTACTAATGATGGTTTCAGGCTATGTTTTAATAGTGATACTCACTTGTTGGTGGACAACACAAACAACACACACTGCTAATAGTGCGATACAAGAACGCTGCATTTATTACCGTATATACTCGAGTATAAGCCGAGTTTTTCAGCCCCCAAAATATGCTGAAAAACTCTACCTCGGCTTATACTCGGGTAAAGCACAAAAACGGTCGCCGGCGTCTAAGAATAGTCGGCGGCGCCTAAGAATAGTCGCCGGCGTCCAAGAATAGTCACCGGCGTCCAAGAATAGTCTCCAAGAATATTCGCTGGCATCCAAGAATGGTCGCTGGCATCCAAAAACGAGACGCCGGCACCTCCGGTGGGAGCAGAACCCCTCAATTTTTTGATTGAAACTTACCAGAAGCTGCTGCATTTCTCACCCTCGGCTTATACTCGAGTCAATAAGCTTTCCCAGTTTTTGGAGGTAAAATTAGGTACCTCGGCTTATACCCGGGACGGCTTATACTCGAGTATATACGGTAGCTTATTATATGAATCCATTTTAGATCATAAGTTCTGTAAAGCTAACTTTATTTGAACCCAACAGGCTGGTTTTGCTTCCAAAAAGGATTTGTTATATCTAAGTTGGGATCAAGTACAAGTTACTGTTTTATTATAACACAGAAAAAGGAAATCATTTTTATAATTTTTAATTATTTGAACAAAATGGATCACATTCCTGTATAATGGATCAATGGCAAAAAATAGATATTTTAGGGTTTTTTTCATGTTGTGTGAATTTATAGGTTTATTTTATAATTTACTGTATATGAATAGCCACTTAGATTTTTGCATTTTTATGAGAAGTATCTGTTTCTGTTTTGCTGTTTCCATTAAATATGCCTTTGAAGAATTTTAAGAAGCATGCAAATTCCTTAACATTTTAGCACAGAAATGATGAAATTCTGATTTCCTAATCTATTATCAACTAGGTGGTTAATGCTTACTTTTCCAACATTCTAGTTAGGCCATGACTAGTGATGGGCGAATCTGACATTCTGACAATCTGACAAAATTTGGCAAAATGCATTAAAGTCTATGGGCATCAATTTTTTTTTTTTGGTTGCATGATGAGGCACGTCAAATGTTAATGGTGATGAAACTCAGTGAAAATTACTAAAATTTACTAAATTCCGAGTGAATAATTCGAATGAAAAAATATTCAAATTTCAAAGTATTTTTTTGTGTACTTCGACCATCGAATTGGTCAAATTCGATTGAATCGAATGATTCGAACGATTCGAAGTAAAAAGACTATTCGACCATTCGATAAGCGAAGTACTGTCTCTTTAAAAAATACTTCGACTTCATACTTCGCCACTTTAAACCTACCGAGGTGCAATGTTAGCCTATGGGGACCTTCCCCAGCACTTTTATAAGTTTTTTTTGATAGAATAAAAATCCTTCGATTGATCACTTAAAATCGTTTGAATCATTTCATCGAACAATATTTATTCGATCGATTGATCAAAGCTTTTGCGCTAAAATTCTTTAAATTCGATATTCGAATTCAAAGGATTTTACATGAAGGGTTTTTTAACCCTCGAAATTTGACCCTTGATAAATCTGCCACTTAATCACTTTTTTGGTTGCATGATGAGGCACGTCAAATGTTAATGGTGATGAAACTCAGTGAAAATTACTAAAATTTACTAAATTCCGAGTGAATAATTCGAATGGAAAAATATTCAAATTTCAAAGTATTTTTTTGTGTACTTCGACCATCGAATTGGTCAAATTCGATCAAATTCGATTGAATCGAATGATTCGAACGATTCGAAGTAAAAAGACTATTCGACCATTCGATAAGCGAAGTACTGTCTCTTTAAAAAATACTTCGACTTCATACTTCGCCACTTTAAACCTACCGAGGTGCAATGTTAGCCTATGGGGACCTTCCCCAGCACTTTTATAAGTTTTTTTTGATAGAATAAAAATCCTTCGATTGATCACTTAAAATCGTTTGAATCATTTGATCGAACAATATTTATTTGATCGATTGATCAAAGCTTTTGCGCTAAATTTCTTTAAATTCGATATTCGAATTCAAAGGATTTTACATGAAGGGTTTTTTAACCCTCGAAATTTGACCCTTGATAAATCTGCCACTTAATCATAGGTTAGACTTGCCCCAAACTCTTGCCCCATTTCCCTGTAAATACCCTCCTGAACCCTATTTGAATTATCTGTTTAAAAGGTACTTTGGAGATATGGAAACAGTTTATTTATGAAACAGTACTAACCAAACCATCTTTAGCTACATTGGTAAGCCAATTTATACATTTTTGAATTTGACTTTTTTCTAAATTAAAAAAAAAATGAACTAGATTTCTTTTCACAATTGTGATTTGTTTCCAATCAATAGCATACTATATTTATGGAAGAAACTAAAATCAGAAATACTGAATCACCTTGAAGAAAAAAATACAATCACTTTCCTTTAATTTTTACATATTCAACTGTTTACAACTGTTAAAAAAATAACCTTAATGCTGAAAACACACCTTCTACTGACTTACTGTATGAAGCAGCTCGCCATATTATAGCTGGCATTTTTTCATTTGCATTTTCAAGATTTATTGACAGACACATCTTAAAAATTCAAATTTGGAAAACTTGACATCAAAAAACATTGAAACAGAATTTTTCGCTGTGATTTCCTCAAATTGTGGTTAAACACACTTGAATTTTAATAGACAGACCACTTTCTGGCATTTTGTCTCCAAGGAGAAGAACATTACATAAATTAATGTATATTAGGCAATATTGGTTTAAAAATAATTCATTGTGTTTAAATTTAGTAAGAATATTGATATCAGCTTTAAGATTTCCATAAGTCCAATGATATTTGCAAATAAATTGCCTCTTAGCTAATTGTGATGCTCTTGGGTAACCTCTTGAAGCCAAAGGAACTTTTCACATTGAAGTTCAGTCAAGTTCTTTTTCTGGGTCATGCATCCCTCTCTGTGGACACATTGAAAGAAGAAATGCACAAATCCTGCTTTGCACCTTCAATCTGGGCCTGCAGAATGGGCCGGCAGTAAATCCTTGTGTTCACAGAGCTGTGAAACCCATCAACTAAGGATAGAGACACTCTATAAAGAGCATTGAAAGAAAAAGATTTCAGTTGCACCATGAAACATAAATTTCTGCATGTGAAGAATGATCCCATTGATCGGGCAAATTCCTCCATCAACAGTTTTTTGTTAATGACCTCTTGTACATCCTATTACTTCCACCTTAACCCCTTCCTGGAAAGAGAGACATCTATTGCCACTCAAAGTACGTCGTTTTCTGCCCTTGTGAAAAGAACTTCCTCTCTCTTTGATCTTTTTCCTCTCCTTTTTTATGATGGAATAGAAATTATAGGCAATAATCCTGAGAATTTGGAGCACGGAAGCTCTAGGAACTTCACACAGAGAAGAGCATTTCTTTGTTCATTATATTTCATGTCATCATGTTGCTTTCTTATATTCCTGTCAAATATTGAAGGATGCGAGCGTATTAGAACATATATAGAGTGCAAAATATGGAACACTTGGTAAATAGCCTCTGGGAAAACTTTAGCAATGTTACAGAGGGTGATGCATTGGATTACAAAGATTCTGATCTGACTTGTTCTCCAGAATAGCTTGCTCCACCTTAGGAGTACCTTGTTTGACTGTAAAGGTGTATATATACAGAGAGATGTTACAGGAAGCATAATGAGTGAAATGTGGAGGTTTTGTTCTGATAAACATTATATGAAGGTTTCCAGATGTCACCTTTGTTATTATAACCCAAGGCATGCTGCAAGTTATTATATGCCTTTGTTGTACACATATGATAGAACATGTTTTTGGACCTTATTGTTTCAAGCTCACAGACCCCCTTTAGCTTATAGCAAAGTTACAAATATAAGAAAACACTACCATTCAGCCATAGTTAAAATATTTATGTCAGTCAATAAGTGATTGCCCCAAAAATTACCTTTAATGAGCTTTAAGTTGGACTCTCAAGAGCATCTAGAATAGCAAACAGGCCTTGACCCAAATTGTCACCTTAACTGGCCTACCCAATGTTCTATACTTGGTCCTCAAGAGAGAATTCTTAAAAGAGAATTTTTGTCACCGATATCAAGTCAATATTGCCTTTTCTACTGGGATCATTGATATGTAAGACTAATGCCACACTGTATAATTTGGTAAATCCAGCTGACAAAGTTTCCTTGTTTCTTTATACCTGCTCCACGGTGCAATTGAGCAACAGCATATCATTGTCTTTGTTCTCCATGAGTGGACCATGCTGAAAAAATGTCCCTTATGCCATCAGTCTACAAGGGTTATTAATGAATGTAGCCACAGTGTGCAAAGAGCAAATTTGGAGACAATTCTCCATGTTTTTTTTTACCAACAATGCAGCAAATCCACAGATGACATCCATACTTTACAGCACTCAATTATAGCAAAACCCGGTAAAGGTGTGAAGGCCTTGTATTTGAAACCAGAAATGTTCACCATTCTGAACCACTGCCTTATCAAGCTACTTGTAATTTTGCTCTACAATGTCTGTTCATCATTTTCTTTTAAGAGGCTTTAACATTTAGGGGCAGATTTATCAAGGGTCGAATTTCGAAGTAAAAAATACTTTGAAATTCGACCATAGAATTAAAATACTTCGAATTTGAATATCGAATTCAAACTTTTTTCATCGAATTCGGGTATTCTGCGGTCGAAGTAAAATGGTTCGATTGAACGATTAAATCCTTCGAATCAAACCTTTGGAACGATTTTATCGTACGATCAAATGATTTTACTTCGACTTAAACTTAGAAAATTGCTGTAGAAGGTCCCCATAGGCTAACATAGCACTTCGGCAGGTTTAATTTGGCAAAGTATTGAAGTCAAAGTTTTTTTTAAAGAGAAAGCACTTAGATTATTGAATGGTCGAATATTCAAATGATTTTACTTTGAATTCTAGTTGAATTCGTAGTATCCTAATCGATGGTCGAAGTATCCAAACAATTAGTTCGAATTTCAATTTTTTTTACTTCGAAAATTCCCTCGAATTCACTTCTGCCCTTGATAAATCTGCTCCTAAAAGTTGGATACTAAAAGAATAACAGTTCAATTTGCTACAAAAGATACTAAATACAAAATACAGTTACACTAGATGGGTTTGGGGAGTTTAGATCCTAGAGTGAGTAAATCTGAATCATTTATCAGATTGCTTTCATAGGTAGAGATTCTGCATGGAAAATTTACATTTGGCATCTCAGCATACTGAAAGGTTCGTATTATGTTAAACATTTTTTACAAATGGAATGTATAAAAAAATAATTGAAAATAAACACATTTCAACAAATTTACCAACTGAACTTGATGCTTTAATCACTCAATTTGCTTAAGTATTTCTTTGTTCTCAAATATATATATTATACGTAGATATCAGGACCATCTGATATAAACTACTTGTTAATGGCCTCACCCATTTAGCAAAATATGCCTAGTTTTGCTTTCTTTTTCATTTTTTTTTTTTAACTAACTAAACTAAAAAAAAAAAGAATTGTAAAGAACTGTAGTTGCGCTGCTCAAAGTAAAGTAATTTGTACAAGCTAATAAACAGAACAGGAATTAATTTTTTTTTAATTGACAATTGAGTTTTTAGTTAGAAATTCACTCCACTGGGGACAGCTCCAAACTGGGGTCACAACATCTCTTGGGGAAACCGACATACTAATTTTCATATTCAAGTTTTTTCCTGAAACTCGGTTGCCCGGCCGAACCAAATTTCAAATCCTAATTTGCATATGCAAATTAGGGGGGGGAGGGAAATTACATGATTTTTTGTGTCAAAACAAGGAAGTAAAAAAATGTTTCCCCTTCCCACCACTAATTTGCATATGCAAATTAGGATTTGGATTTGTTTCTGTATTTGGCCAAATCTGTCGCAAAGAATTCAGGGGTTTGGCCGAATCCAAAATAGTGAATTTGGTGCATCCCTACTAGAAATGCTTTGAAGCGGGTGAAAGTTTTTTCTAACAGAGAATTTTTGCTGCAGTTTTGCAAAACAATCCACCAATGTTGAAATGCGGCATTTTCAAAAAAAATTCGCCCATTACATTTGAAATTGTTCACATTTACAATATCTCCTGAAATTCTCTTGAATCTCGTCAAAAACTCAATGGCAATTTTAATAAATATGCCCGTGGGCTGTAACGTTTATCAGACTATTTCACCTTTCTGTTGGCTGAGATGTACAACTTACATTGTAGACAAGCGACTGATCCGCATTGATAACATGATCTTCGTTTCAGACACACAATTTCTAGCAAAGTGGCCTCAAGAATTTAAGGCAGTTTGCATCAAAAATGAGCTTTTCATTGACACAACAATTGACACTATACAGCATTATTGAATATCCCTCACTGTATGTCAGCAAACTTTCCTCCAATATTGATTTTAACTGCTTAACTCTTTTAGAAACATGACAATAGCGGTGGGATTTCTCTCGGAATATAGAACATATCTTGCGGTTGGATTTTTTTTTTATCTGCTTATAAAATGGCAAATGGACTTATCCAGAGTTAAAATAAATTCTTCCAGTCTTTACTAGAAACACAGAAAAAAACAAAATCTACATGCTAACCAATATTTGTTTAGGGAGAAATAAAGAGAAAACAATAGCGCATTTATATTCACAGCAAACTTTTGACATTCACAGCTGCTCCAAATTTTGTAACAACAACATTTGAATTTTAGAAAACTGCCAAATGTCAATACGACTTCATTTCATAGTCGACAACATTTTGTAAAACTCAACCATTTCTATGAACTTCAGGAATTATTCACGGGAAGTCTGAACAAGTGAGAATAATCAATCATTACACACACAGCTAATTCTATTGATTAACATTTCTACTGATGCTTAGCTTGTATACTGAAATCAGGAGGCCTGGCTGATCCCTCAGGTGGTTTTAGTTTTACAGAATTTGTGGCCACTCTTTGTATATCTAGTTATTTATGGTGCTGGGGTTAATTTCTTACTATTTCTGAGAATATCTAATCAATACTTCCTCACCTCAGGTTGGCAAAAGCATTTCAGATGTGTCAGGAAAATTCCACGACTTATGGCAGTTTGCAATAGGAGATTTAATTCCCTGAAGTATCCCCATATCATCTGCTAGTTCCCTCGTAGATTGGCAATATTTCATACTCCTTAGTGAGCAGAGTCTGTGGTTGGCATTTTGACAATGTCACTCACGTCAGTAAAACAAGTTGATGTGGACAAGAGTGCTCTTGAAATTTCTGCTCGTCTGCAAGAAATACCAGCTTCGTTCAACCAATGAAATCTCAAGTCTGTGAGCTATTAAGGCAAGTTACCGTACCTCAGATATATCATTAATTTAGAATTGAATGTTTAATGAATACTTCTTTGAAGACCATCTGATCTAGAGTATAAATATGGCTTCAACTGAAGGTGCAACTTAATCTATAAGTCTATAGATTTTTGCCGTACTTCAAAATGATTTCAAATTGTAACCAAAATTATTGATGGATAATATGAATTATTGCTATATTAAACACTTAACTACTTAACTCAGCTACACTGGACCTTTGCATACCCTTCTGATTCCCATGGACTAAAGGACCTTTTGGCATCCTAAACTCCGAATGCAAAAATCATGAAAAATTTGTGATTTTTTTTTTTTTATAAAATCAGACTTTTAAAAAATCTAAATTTTTTCAGAATTTATTAAATCTAGAGTATGGAAAAGTCAGAATTAGAAAATCTGGTATCTCAGATCTGTTAAGGTTGCATATAAGTCAATGGGCGAAGTCCCAATTTTTTTGATGTATGCTGGGTCTCATGCAATACTCCGACATTGTCAGAGTTCTCTGGGCAATAAAGCATAAGAAATTTGAGTTTTCGGGTAAAAAATCCCCCCCCAAAAAAAATCTGATTTTCGGGAAAATTTAATAATAAATAAGCGTAAAAAACCTGAGCGCATTTGATTGGAGTTTGTAGAAGAAAATGTTGAGAAAATCAACCCCCTGAAATTTAGATTTCTATTTTTTGCCAGAATTGAACACTACCTTTGTGTACACACTAAATTTGTGTTTTTTTATATTTCTAAAAAACTCGAAAAAATTGGGATGAATCAAGTGTAAAAACCATGAAAAACTCTAGTATGAAAATTCTCCAAGTAAAAGCAGTTGAGGTCCCATAGAAGTCAGTGGGAGCTGTGATGATCCTATTGGACATTTTTTTTTAACCGCTGAGACTTTTAGAGGATTTCATGTTTTCTTTTGCTAGAAATTGTCTGAAAAACTCGATTTTTTAAAGGTTTTAGAGATATTTGTATCTTTAGTACATCGTTCAGCGTTTTTCCCCCTTTGTTCTTTTCTTTGCATCTTTTAATAACCTTCATGGCATTCATGCTTGTAGAGAAATAGATTTTATTTGTGGTTTCAAAAAACTCTAATACAGGTATGGGATCCATTAATTGGAAACTCATTATCGAGAAAGCTCTGCATTATGGAAAGGCTGTCTCCCATAAACTCCATTATAATCATATAATCCACATTTTTAAAAATGATTTCCTTTTTCTGGGTAATAATAAAACAGTAGCTTGTACTTGATTGAAACCAAGATATAATTAATTCTTATTGGAGGCAACACCAGTCTATTGAGTTCACTTAATGTTTACATGATTTTCTAGTAGATTTAAGGTATGAAGATCCAAATAACAGGAAGATCCATTATCCGGAAACCCCCAGGTCCCGAGCTTTCTGAATAACAGGTCCCATACCTGTACCACTTAAATTCCATCTTTAACAAATAGGCCTCTAAGATATTATTTGCATCTAGATTTGTTTATATATTATTTAAAAACCAGCCTCCGAGAGCAAATTTATAAATCACAAAGCTTTTAATCTGATGCATGTGCTCGCAGCTATGAATGACATTTGACATCTGTTTGTTTATAGCACCATATCATTTTCTTGTTAAAACAATTGTATTCTAAAATACATTATATTTGCTAGTTAATTAGAAACGGTGTAGACCAACATACAGAACGTAAAATAGAAATAGCGCAGTTCACCCAAAATACCTTCTCCCTCCTCTCAATATACAAAGCAGATTCACAAACTGCTCCAATATAAAAAAAGAATGTATATATAAATACATATAATATGTGTGTGAGTCTCAAACAAAGAAATAAAAACAAAACAAATTCCTTGAATAATACATACCAGTATAATCTCCACCACCAATGTGTTGATAGAGACAGAGATGGGGGTCGACACCTCTTCAAGGGATTGTTCACACTATAACACAATTTAGTAAACACCAGTCCAACCACAAAGGCCTCCAAACTGAAGAAGCTTTAGTAATTTTAATTTTTTGGAAACATTGAGAAGTGTGCCTGGCTGGACAATTCATAATTATTTCTTTATATAGTACTGAGCAAGTTACACAGCACTTACCAAAATATTTTAATACACAATAATGAAATGTGGAGCACTGCCTCAAAAGAGCATAATTCTAATGGTTTAGGGAAAAATAGATATCTAGGTGGATGGAAAGAAATATCCTTACACAGTGGAGGGTAGCCTTCAGGGAGCCTTTGAGTGACTGGAAAGAAGCAGAGAGTTTGACAGGTCATGGAACACGCTCATAAAGAGTGACGTATATCGGTTTCCCTCCATTCCCTTATAGATCCTGCCCTGCTCTGCCCATGATAGATCATATTGGATAAGACATACAGTATGAGAATCCACCACTGACAGTGATAAGACTGATCATATTGGATAAGATGTATGAGGATCAACCATTGTCTATAGGCAAAAAAAGTAGTGATGATACACAAGAGATCTCAAGACAATAGAGTGAAGAGTAAGGACACCTTTATACCTTCAGATAATGTTGTTTATTTGAGGAACAGTCATGAGACTTATCCTATTGGCTAAGATGTAAAAGGATCAGTCACTGTCCATAGACAAGATATAGGAGAACAAGAAACTTCAAAACAGTAGTATGAAGAGTTTGGGCATCTTTATCCTACAGATATCTGATGGTCATAAAATAGATTATATTGGCCTATGTGGCATGTATCATCGTTTGTAGAAAAGATCGGTTGTTAAAGGACAGCAGTCATATTTTGGGATTTTAAGGCTGCTGCCCTTGGATCAACAATTTTACTCCTCCACGCACAATACAGCTCAAGTTATTTCTATCAGGCCTTTATTTGCTCTTTAGAAATGAAGAAAAACATTTTCTTTGATGCCGTATCATACAGAATTAGGACTTTTAAAATGATGAGTAAAAAATTTGTGATTAAAAAGTAAAAAAAATAACAAAAACTCCACATCTCCTCAATTTATAAACATGCATTAAAATTGATACGTTTAAAGTACCGCCATAACTTTCCCAGCTGCTGTAATTTCTGGAGTTTATGGCCCCAAACCACAACCAGTGGAAATGGAAACAGCACAGAGAGAAAGCGCCAGGAAATCAGAAATCTTAATCTTAATTCCTAAATATTAATATTTTCTATTATAAAAGTATAGTCGCACCTGCACAGTATACTTACCACGTATTTTAGGTAGAAACTGAAAGATCTGAATTTGACGGGAAAAAAAATTCTAATAGAATGCAGAGGATTCTCCGAGATAATTGCTTAATCAAATTGTCTTCTCCCGTAAAACTGCCTAAGTTGATGATTTATCTGAACTTAAATGGGCATCATGGAGATAAATAGTTTATAGGTTTTTTTCAACGACTCATTTACGATTGAAATATTAGATGCAAAATTAGCTAAATGAATGAAGTGGTGTATGCATTTTTCAATAGATAAATTATCAGTAATGCACTACAGGGGGCAAACAGACTCTCTATTAAAGATGACAATATACAACTTAGGATGAAGCTCTATGTGCTTCCTGCTTTATTTTAATTAACTTCATAATTACCGCATGATGGCAACTATAGGGGTACCTTGATTTGATCATAAAGTGCAACGTTCCATGTGCAATCTACACTATGTTGCATTGAGGTGCCATGGAAAGTACAATAAAGAAAAATTCTATTAGACTAACCCCTTCCAATAATGGCCACTCTCTCCAGACAATATGCTACTACACTTCTGATAGAACCTGGGTGCTTTCTCCATACTTTCTCCGTATAAAAAGAAGCAAGGAGGGTACACCGGTGAAGAATTGGCACTTTATTCAATAAACCTTCACAAACTGCCTCTACTTCCTGCCATCTGATCCTGAGCCTCTAAACCTATGACTAAGGGCCAAGAGCCAGAAACGTGTAAGGTGTGGACTTCACAAAGGCTTATTGAATAAAGTGCTAATTCTTCACCAGAGTGACCTCATTGTTTCTTTTTGCACCAGGGAAAATGGAAATCTGTACCTCCTAGACAAGAAACTCTGAACTTAGTAAATGTTGATGGCAATAGGTAATTAGATTACCCTTTGAAACAACTTGTAGTTATCACAATTTTGATTATCTATACCGATGCCAGGTGTGGTGCCTGACAGAAGCCTCAATCTGTTGACCTTATCTATTAGCCCAGGGGTTGCTGTGAAAAAATGTATTGTGTGCTGAAAAATGCCCTTAAGGTGGCCATACACGGGCCGATAAAAGCTGCCGACAGACCGAGTCGGCAGCTGTTTGGCCAGTGTATGGGACCCCCCAACGGGCTTCCCCGATCGAGATCTGGCTGAAAGTCGGCCAGATCTCGATCGGATGGGACTAAAAATCCCATCGGATCACGGCCGCATCTGTTCGTTGATGAGGTCCCGCGATCTGACTGCCTGTTACAATTTGTTAGGATCCCAGCCAAATGAGCGGATCACTCTGTGTATGGCCACCTTTAGACTCCAATGTATTGTGTGCTGAAAAAGGTGCATGAAAAAAAGGTTGCATAAAATTTTTTTGCTGTTTTGTGAATTTTTGGGGAAGTGAAATAGGACAGATTCCCTCATAACTACGCCATTGTTTAATGGGCTATTTTTTTAAAATATAATTTGCCTCTCATAGTTACAAATTTAAAAAGATAAAATAAGCAAGAAAATATCTATTTTCTGTTATCTATTCCAATTAGTTTGTACAATTCAGGGTAAGCAGGCAACAGGTTATACATGAGATTATAGGAATATCGAAGAACAATATTTATGGTAAAATTACCATAACTGGTAAACTGGTCAAATTACCATAAACTGACATGTTACTACCAGTCAGAAAGTCATGGGAATATTTCTTAATTGGCCGTCACCTGCTAGCACTGTCAGCATATAGTGATGGGCAAATTTGTGCCGTTTCGCTTCGCCGAACAATTCGCAAATTTTGTGTGAAATTTGCGAAATGTTGAAAAATTTGCGAAACTGTGCCGGCGTCTCGTTTTTGACGCCGTCGCCTGTTTTTTTGATGCTGGCATCCCTTTTTTTTTCGTTTCGCAGATTTATTCACTGCCGTGAATCATGCAAATTTGCCGCAAATTCGCGCCTGCCGAATAAATTCGCCCATCACTATCAGCATACTGTATAATGTTGATGAAAAGAGACTAAGAAGACTAATAACTAGAACTTTACACTGTCCACTCTACCACACCCCTTATACCACAATGGAACAAATGCCTTCCATCTTTGTAACATAAACCTTCCAGTGGAAGATAACATATCACTTGCCTATTAGAAAACCTTTACTCTTCACTCATATAATACTAACTAATTAAACCCTGAAAAAATTAAGCACACGTGAAAGTATGCTTTCCAAGGATGGTAAGTGACCCCAAGATTGGATGATGGGTACACTTTATTTAAACAGCAAACAAACAAGTATCAGAAGAGACATTAATTCAAGAACGCCTCTTGATAAATCTCTAGACGGAAAATTCAGTTGCTTAAAATCATGTAACAAAAAACACACCAAAAACGAATTCTACTCTTTAGTTCCAAAGAATCTTTGGACCAAGCAAGTATCAGAAGAGATATTAATTCAAGAACGCCTCTTGATAAATCTCTAGTACAAAGTTGACTGTTGTGTTAGAGAGGCAGATAATCAACAGTTAATTGAAGTATTTAAAAAAAATCTAGATTGTTACCTTATTTATGAAAACTCAGTTGCTTAAAATAATGTAACAAAAAACACATTCTACTCTTCAGTTCCAAAGAATCTGCAAAAATTCATATTTATTTAGGAAATTTGAATTCAACATGGCTTCAATGTTGAGAATACGCCTCCCATTAACTTCCAGAAAAAGGTGGACGTTTTAGCTGTTGTTTTTTTTTTTTATGTTAATTTTTAATACACTCAAATTAATTTTTTTAGTAAAAACTATTTGAACATTGATCTGCCTCTAAGTGTTTTGTTTACCTCTGTATACCCAGTCATCTAGGGACTCTTACCTTCAAAGGTGGGTTTATGTTGATCAAGTCCATTTCTGAGTATTATCAATGACATCATTTGGTATCTCCCTGAAGCCATATTTAACAATTGACATACAACCATTGTAGTAGCATTCCAAGACAATGGGTCAAGGTAGAAGTGCTGTCCTTCAAAATGCCACCAGTCCTGTCTGCCCCAATTCCCGTTACGGCTATAAGTGACCATACTCATGTCACATGTCATATTCATTGGATTATTGACGCTACAGCAACTTTAAAGAGACCCTCGGCAACACTCACTTTGCTTAAATGAATGCATTAGCCATTGCTGACATCAGTACTTTCATCATCGGTATCTGCAGATGCTAAATGGTTCCAAATACATTATAGAAACAGCCATTATGTGTTTTCTCTTTTTTTTCCCCAACAAAATCTAGTCATTGAACGGAGTATAATTTTTAACTGAATGCAACACACACCATTACCCTGACAGCTCAGTATCAGTCTCACACTTGAAAATGTTCTTCTTTCCATCACATACAATGGAACAATTTGACAGCAATTTCACCTCATTGTGTAAGGTTTAATTTATGGCCTGCTGCCTGATGTCTGCTATATATTCTGTCTAATTTCTCTTCTGGCTGAGTGCTAGGGAGAGCATCCGAAAAAGAGCTCCCCACGGCCTTGAGAGCTAACAATTTTTTTACATGGGAAATAATAACCAGTCGTGCTTAGTAACCGCTATCTCTCAACTTCTTAAAGACTTAAAAAAAGATCTTCCATAGATATAGAATGCACCCAAACTATAGTGGATGTTTAATGAATCTATACATAACTTGATTATTTTTCTTCCTTTTTCCCCCATCTTGCCCAAATTATTAAGATAAAATGAAGACTTTGTAGCTATTCCCATTGTACTAGTCAACATTATGACTGATCCTGCCTTGACTAGGGATGTAGCGAACTGTTCGCCGGCGAACTAGTTCGCGCGAACTTCGACTGTTCGCGTCCGCCGAATGTTCGCGAACGTCGCGCGACGTTCGCCAATTTGAGTTCGCGTTCGATTCGAATAAAAATCGTTCGACCATTCGACCATTCGATTCCTTCGACCGCTAAAATCGAACGATTTCCATTCGTTCGAACGATTTCCATTCGTTCGAACGATTGTAAGCATTCGATCGAATGAAAAGCATTAGATCGAATGGCTTCGATTGTTCGATTCGAACGAAAATCCTTCGATCGAACGATTAAAATCCTTCGATCGTTCGAATCGAACGATTTTGCGGGTGTTCGAAGTTTGCGAACTGTTCGCGAACTGTTCGCATTTTTGCCGGTGTTCGTGAACGGCGTTCGCGAACACCAAAACGGCAGTTCGCTACATCCCTAGCCTTGACTATGTCTTCAATTAAAAAAAACTAATTTGGAACACATGGGATGTAGTCAAGATAGACATTAACAAAGAAATACACTTCTTCTTCTGGCAAGTAGAAAAACTCACAAACATACAACTTTTGGCTGATTTTCTAAAATGAGAATGTACCTTTGAGTTTTTCGAGGTAAAAAAACTTGAATTCGATTTTTTTTCAAGTTGAAGTTTTCCAAACTTGAATTCTTCGATCAAAAAAGGCTGTCAAAAACAGTCAACTGAACAATTGTGGCAACTAAATAAAGTTTATTTTGCATTTTCAAGGTATTTTAAAATCAAGAAAAAAAATAAATTTTGCAGAATTGTAAATAAATAAAAGAATGTCATTTTAGTACCATCTGTTTTTTTCATGTGATCAAGTGTTTCCCCCCTTTTTAGTAAGATTTGTGGTTTTTTTTGAGTTATTTTTATTTATTTTTTTACAATTTTTTTATTTGTGTTTTTTGAGTTATTTAGCTTTTTATTCAGCAGCTCTCCAGTTTGCAATTTCATAAATCTGGTTGCTAGGGTCCAAATTACCCTTGCAGCTATGCACTGCTTTGAATAAGAGACTGGGATATGAATAGGAAAGGTTTAAATGAAAGGAAGAGTAATACAAAGTAGCAACAACAATACATTTGTAGCCTTACAGAGCATTTGTTTTATAGAAGGGGTCAGTGACCCCCATTTAAAAGTCAGAACGAATAAATAATTAAAAAACTATAAAAAATAAACAATAAAGACCAATTGGTAAAGTTGCTGAATTGGTCATTCTATAGCAGGAGTCCCCAACCTTCTTTCCATCACATACAATGGAACAATTTGACAGCAATTTCACCTCATTGTGTAAGGTTTAATTTATGGCCTGCTGCCTGATGTCTGCTATATATTCTGTCTAATTTCTCTTCTGGCTGAGTGCTAGGGAGAGCATCCGAAAAAGAGCTCCCCACGGCCTTGAGAGCTAACAATTTTTTTACATGGGAAATAATAACCAGTCGTGCTTAGTAACCGCTATCTCTCAACTTCTTAAAGACTTAAAAAAAGATCTTCCATAGATATAGAATGCACCCAAACTATAGTGGATGTTTAATGAATCTATACATAACTTGATTATTTTTCTTCCTTTTTCCCCCATCTTGCCCAAATTATTAAGATAAAATGAAGACTTTGTAGCTATTCCCATTGTACTAGTCAACATTATGACTGATCCTGCCTTGACTAGGGATGTAGCGAACTGTTCGCCGGCGAACTAGTTCGCGCGAACTTCGACTGTTCGCGTCCGCCGAATGTTCGCGAACGTCGCGCGACGTTCGCCAATTTGAGTTCGCGTTCGATTCGAATAAAAATCGTTCGACCATTCGACCATTCGATTCCTTCGACCGCTAAAATCGAACGATTTCCATTCGTTCGAACGATTTCCATTCGTTCGAACGATTGTAAGCATTCGATCGAATGAAAAGCATTAGATCGAATGGCTTCGATTGTTCGATTCGAACGAAAATCCTTCGATCGAACGATTAAAATCCTTCGATCGTTCGAATCGAACGATTTTGCGGGTGTTCGAAGTTTGCGAACTGTTCGCGAACTGTTCGCATTTTTGCCGGTGTTCGTGAACGGCGTTCGCGAACACCAAAACGGCAGTTCGCTACATCCCTAGCCTTGACTATGTCTTCAATTAAAAAAAACTAATTTGGAACACATGGGATGTAGTCAAGATAGACATTAACAAAGAAATACACTTCTTCTTCTGGCAAGTAGAAAAACTCACAAACATACAACTTTTGGCTGATTTTCTAAAATGAGAATGTACCTTTGAGTTTTTCGAGGTAAAAAAACTTGAATTCGATTTTTTTTCAAGTTGAAGTTTTCCAAACTTGAATTCTTCGATCAAAAAAGGCTGTCAAAAACAGTCAACTGAACAATTGTGGCAACTAAATAAAGTTTATTTTGCATTTTCAAGGTATTTTAAAATCAAGAAAAAAAATAAATTTTGCAGAATTGTAAATAAATAAAAGAATGTCATTTTAGTACCATCTGTTTTTTTCATGTGATCAAGTGTTTCCCCCCTTTTTAGTAAGATTTGTGGTTTTTTTTGAGTTATTTTTATTTATTTTTTTACAATTTTTTTATTTGTGTTTTTTGAGTTATTTAGCTTTTTATTCAGCAGCTCTCCAGTTTGCAATTTCATAAATCTGGTTGCTAGGGTCCAAATTACCCTTGCAGCTATGCACTGCTTTGAATAAGAGACTGGGATATGAATAGGAAAGGTTTAAATGAAAGGAAGAGTAATACAAAGTAGCAACAACAATACATTTGTAGCCTTACAGAGCATTTGTTTTATAGAAGGGGTCAGTGACCCCCATTTAAAAGTCAGAACGAATAAATAATTAAAAAACTATAAAAAATAAACAATAAAGACCAATTGGTAAAGTTGCTGAATTGGTCATTCTATAGCAGGAGTCCCCAACCTTTTTTACTCGTGAGCCACATTCAAATGTCAAAAGAGTTGGGAGCAACACAAGCATGAAAAAGTCCCTTGGGGTGCCAAATAAGGGCTGTGATTGGCTATTTGGTAACCCCTATGTGGACTGGCAGCCTACAAGAGGCTCTATTTGATATTATACTTAGTTTTTATGCAATTAAAACTTGCTTTGAAGCTGGGAATTCAAAAATAAGAACCTGCTTTGAGGACCCTGAGAGCAACATCCAAGGGGTTGGAGAGCGACATGTTGCTCACGAGCTACTGGTTGGGGATCACTGTTCTATAGCATACTTAAAGTTAACTTAAAGGCAAACCACCCCTTTAATTAAAAAAAGTAAAAAAACAAGTATATCAACCTCTTTATCTAATAATAATAATATATAAGATTATCTGAATACTCAAGAATAAAGGTGGCCACACTCCGGGAGATCCACTCATTTGGCGATGTCGCAAAACAAGCTGATCTTTCCCCGATATGCCCACATTGAGGTGGCCGATATCGGGCTGATCCGATCATAGGCTCTAGGGCCCAACGATTGGATCAGAATGTAGGCAATAAGGGTGGTCGGATCGCAGGACTGCATCAACAAACAGATGCGGCCGTTATCCGATGGGATTTTTTACCTTGCCCAATCGACATCTGGCTGACTTTTGACCAGATCAATCAGGGAAGCCCGTCAGAGGGCCCCACACACGGGCCAATTAGCTGCTGACCTGGTCTGTCTGCATCTTTTATCGGCCCGTGTATGGAGGACATTTAGAAATTGCTTGGGTTTGTTACAAAACCTCCTTTTTAGGGCTCATGCTCAGACATTAATGTTCCACCATTTAATTGCCCACAGTGAAGAGACAGGAATTGATCATTATGGCAAAGGACACATGAGCACAATAGAATTCCTCTGGTGTTCATAGCTTTACTTTAGATTTTTGTTGATTTGTAGAAATAAATGATTTATGTTCTAGTTTGTTGCAGTCTGACAGATGGCACCAACAAACATCACAAATATTGGTAGGCACACATATGGCCCAGGATTAGAAGAGAGATATTCATATCGGCCCAAGGTTAGTATAACAATAAATGGTATAACAGCTCTTTCTGCCAAGACTGGTGTATAGTTAGAAGCCAACAACACATTGCAGCATTAGACACCTTTCAATTATCTCTTATACAATATTCCCCAAGACACTTTGACTCCGGGGCAGTATATAAGTTAAGGCTTTCAAACACTGCCCTTGAAAAATAGAGACACCGAGTTCTTGCAGCTGCCAACCAACCATCTCTGAAAACACATCCGTTTCTTTCTCTGGCCTCAGTGAGAAACCCAAACAAAAGAGTAACTCGTAACATTTGTCATTTCACTTATTGAGAAATGTTCCTTGGAATACTGGCCGTGCGGAGCCAACAGCCACGCCAATACAGATTGCATTAAGAAAACCCTAGAGAAGTCAATATATCAAGGCTGCGATTCTGAAGCAGGATCATGGGCTATTTCAAAATAAATAAGCTTATCCTTTATTGAAATAAAATGACTTGCTTTGTGGATAGAAGTGGACTTTTCAATTCTTCAAGTGATCTTAAACCTAAAGGGTCTTGGCGTTTCCGAGCAGCCGAATGACGGTTTTGCACCCTTTATTAGCCAACAGAATGAAAGTACGTGGCTGGTACTGCAGGATTTAGTCTTAAAGTGACACTGTATCCTATTTTAATGCAGAGTTTACTTTTACAGTAGCAATTTACCTTTAGGTTTAACAAAAAATAGGCAATGGACTAATATAGGACCATGGTTTTGAAACCGTTACTTACACTTACACAACATGGCATGTTGTGTGCACAAAATAATTTCACATGTTGAGGGGCAATTATTTGTTATATTCCATGTTTGAGGGCCATATTATATTCAAATGATGATGTATAACAAATGTGTCTATTGGGTCTCTGGATAAAATGGGGGTCATAAAAACTCCCTTGGAGGGCCACATCCAGTTAAACAGCCGAGTCCAAGACCCAGTATGAGGGTATAGCTTATTGCTTGTACAGAACATTTCAATATTCCCTTGTAGCCTTTTGTTTGTTTGTGGGTGCAACAACTGGAGGGCTGCACGTTACGCAAAGAACATATGAAGTGTTACTATAACCATCGTAGTCTTCTGCTGTCACCTTGAACTACTATGCACGTTATACCCCAGTCTGCCTAACTACTATTTCTGCTGTGGATCTCCACCCATGGCAATTAATCTTATTTAAACATTAAGGTATAAATACAGAACTTGTTTTTGTAGTGTATATATATATATATATATATATATATATATATATATATATATATATATAGCGAGAGAGAGCGAGAGAGAGAGAGCGAGAGAGCGAGAGAGAGAGAGAAATAATAGATAGATAGATAGATAGATAGATAGATAGATAGATAGATAGATAGATAGATAGATAGATAGATAGATAGATAGATGGGAATTTGTACAGCATCAGCAGGAAGTAGATGATAGAGATCTACTGGTAGGTGTGGTTTTTCTGATACTTTGTATCCTACAGTGCAGAGATGTTAACCCCAAATTGCTACAATGTTATGAGCCACACACTTCTGCCATATTCTTATTTCTCCAAGCGGATCTGGAAAACACCAACACTGTGCTTGAACACAAAACCAAAGGTTCATGCAGTTTCCGGCTGCAATACACGGTCCATACTTTTACTTGCCGGGCAACAATCTAAAAGTCTATAAAAACTCACTTGGTCCCTTAGATTTTTTTTTTGTACCTTTCACAACCGCCCTCCCTATTTCAGTGATGTAAGTGGCAGATTTGGGTCAGAAAAATGTGTGTCAGACCTGGTGTAGCTTGTAAAGAGTAGGTAGGGTGGGGTACAGGCTATGCATTCTGATCAGTAATGGTCTATAGAACTTTCATATAATGGCTATATACCCTGGAGGAAATAATGTAACTGGAGAATGAAAGTATATTAGCAACTGGGCAACCACCCTCAAATCCACCACCAAACATGCACAAACAAAGACTGGTGAGCTGACAATCCACATCTAAGGACAGATTTATATGCAAATAAGTCAATTCAAGTAAAATTTCATTATCGTTGCTTCATTAGCTTCATTTAACATGATTAAAAATGAATGCATTTATTTAAATAATATCATTTAACACCCGAAAATGTTTGCGTCTGCCTGAAATGGCAAGTGCCACCTTAACAGATCCAACTGTCAGTTTCAGCTGGAAAGAAACAGGCTTTGACATCATCTGCTATAGTGAAGATACTGTTTCATCTTGGAGTATGTCTGTATTAAATTAGAATCACAGCTCGAATCTGTGTGATTTGTATCACATAACTGTGTCATGAGTGTTTCCATGAGCGGAATATCATACATAGTGTTACACTTGAAGAGTACAGCATGATTAAAAAATGGTGCAAGAAGGAGAGAGAGATAAAAACAAAGAAGGAGGGAAAGAGAGACAGGAGATGAGAGATAGGTAAGAAAAAGACAGAGAGAGGAAGGAATGAGGGAAAGGGTTGGTTAAACTGGCAGTTGTTTAATCAGTGGAACAATATGAATTTCTAATACATTTAATATAAACATTTAATAACCCCCGGGATATTCTATGAATCTGTGAAGCATTAATGACCATACTAGAAACAGCCCATAATGTCCCTCTAGAGTATTTACAAATCCATGGAAGGGAGAAAATAGGTCTATAAATTAAACTTCAAACACCTTCTAAGATAAAAAAAACCCCAACGCCCCAGATGAGCAGCAGAACATAGGTGGGAATAGGTGCAAGTATTTTCCACTGTGTTCAGTCAACGTGAACATCTTGACATGCAGTTACTAGCCTGGTGTTTTTCGGTGGCAACACAGGTTTCATGCTAACCATTTGATTTCTCTACTTAACAATTTTTCTCCAAAAGGGAAACAGGGAACTTGCTAGGTTGTGGGTGTTTGACTTATATTTACTAAGCTCCTTTATTTTGTATTTGGACAATCATTTAATGAGCAATAACGAAGAACTCCAGAATATGGAAGCCCCTTCAGTAATGACAGTGGGTTTGCCTCACATCTGCTCTTGGAAAAGAGCTTCATCTAGATTTGTTGGAGAAAAATCAAGGCTACAAAAAGCTTCTTTAAACATCGGTGACTTCTAAGAGGGAAAAGGTCCAACACAACCACTTGTATATGCAGTGTCAAACTTGTGTTTGATCTCCTGTTTGGAACTACTATACCCAACGTGGTATTAGCTCTGTGTATTTCACAGCAACTAGTAGTAACTTTATTAAAATATATGGAAGCCCCCCTCCAGCCAACACACAATTCCCAAATACAGAATATATTGGGGGTTTGACAACTGGAAAACAGTGACTTTGACGCTCATTGTGTATTTCATATATGCAATTAACATAGCAGGTCAACATAACTTGTGGCACATGCGATTTATTAATATGAATCGCTCCATGGGTGTCCCCATCATAGGCATGATCCATTAAAAAAAACAATTTCCTGACTTTTCAAAAGAAGGTCCATATCTGTTGGAGGGAGTGAGTAAATCAAATATAACATTTGAGTAGTGTTACTCTGTGCTTCTGTCTCTCTTTCTGGCTGGTGAGAGAATAATCCAGTCAATCAGACAGAAAATCTGTAAGCAGAGCCCCTAAGAGAGAGATGCAAGTAGGGAACGGCATCCTTCTGCAGAACCCAGTAATAAATAAATAAATAAAGGAGAAGTCCTTATGGGGCACCTCCTGGGGGCACCCTCTGTATCTAATGACCCAACATCTCTAAGCAAACAGTATCCAAGGCTAAAATCTGTTTTAAGCCTCCAACATCACAGTGTCAAGACTGGATCTAACCTGAAAGAAGCAATGAAATAGGATTTTTCTAAAGCCCCCCCCCCATCCTTGATGCTTGAAGCATTGCTCACCAGCATGGATAAACACTGGTAACAGGTGATTGCAATCAGAAAGGGTTAACCATCAACATATACGAGCACCCATAGGATCAAATAGCCAAGGGAGGTTGAGCACCTATAGGCTATATAAGGTGCAAGCAGAGGAAGACTAAAGGGGAACACTACCTTGCAGTGAGAGGAGGCACAGGACAAATCCAAGCATCCAAATACTGTGCAGCAAGCAGGGTCTCATCTTCGCAGTGTAGAATTCCTCTTCTAGGGGCTGTTGGTTCTGTGCACTAAATGTGCTCTTCTTCCTCTTCCCTCTTCAATCAGCAGATGCGATCCCTCCAGCAGTGGGTCTCCTTTACCTTTCTTTCACAAGAGCTCTCCCAATATCCAGGTGGAAGGGGCTTTGCTGCTGCCCCAGATGCCCTGATGCGTTGGGTACCAGAAAGGATGCTCCAATGCAAAGCTGACTGGTTCAGGCATTCACCCAGTGTCTGTATCCTCTCTCTGCAGCTCAGTGTGCTGAATGTGAAGCGAGTAGGACAAGCTAAAGCTTTTTTTCCTATGCTGATAGGTGCTCAAAGCCTAAGAAAAAGAAAAAAAAAAGGATCCTGCTGCTGCCACCTAGTGACAGAAAACTACATGCCATCCATCCCAACTGGCTTCTCTCATCATTCTTTCCAGGATAAGGTGCAGATAGGATCACCCGGAGCTCACAATGCAGAGCTGTAATGGACAGAGCGGGATAGAATCCTCTGCTGAATGTGTCAGTGCTGGAGGATAGAGGCGGCTGATATGCAAAAGAAAGGAAGGGAATCATCTGCAGCACGGAATGATAATGAAGTTTGTGAGTCTGGAATGAAAATAATCCCAGGAATGGATGCGAATTGAGCCTGTGCCATATTCCGATTTCTGATCAGGGTTTCTATTCTTTCTTCCCCTCTCCAGAGTCTCCACATAGAACCTAGTTAGGAGCCTATAGTTCTGACACTCTCTATCTTCCTGTGTCATTTGCACCATATGATGGTCAGTTCTTGGAGGGGAAATGCTTTGTATTGAGCTTTAATTGATGCACATAAGGGTTTCATTGCAAAGGCAATGCCAAGGGTGAAGGGCAAAATATTACACAACATAGCATCCATCCAGGTGCTATTTATACTGTCTATACTAGCTATTGCACCTTGCACATGAACCAAAAAGTAGCACAAACACCAGCATCTGCCCCATGAATACAGAGTTGGTGGTGAAAGGAAGGTAGTTATAACATGGGTAAAATCATAACATGGCAATTTTTCTGCATTGTACTTCTGTTAGTAGTGAGTCCACTGGTGTATACAGAGTCCTTTACATCTGCTGACACCTTTCCCATAGAATGGAAGGTTAGCGGCTTGGTAAGTAGCCACCAAGCACCAAGCCAAGTAGCATTGCCATGGGTACCAGTACTACTTGGGCATGCTCTGATGAAGTTGAAGGGGTGAGGTGGGAAAAATGGTTTAAAGGAATACAAAGAGAGGCACAGTAAAAGTGTTGGAAGGGTTACTGCCTGCTCAGCTCTCATTTCGCTACAGAAATAGGGGTTGGTAGCACTAGATAGGCACCATATATAATTTTTTTATGTTTGTATTGAAAACTTTACAACAAAATATGAACATAATTTACATTAACATTACAATAACACTGTATTACACTCATAAAGAACCAAAAACCTCAACTACAAACAAAATAAGGGTGATAAATGTGTTCTCTGTAATCATGGCACCAGAATACTACTAAGCTTGGTCAGGTCACTTATCATTGCCCTTACTACACTGTCTATGGGAGTAATGTCCGCTGGCCATATTTATGTTTATATTTTATATTATATGTTTATATTATATTTATAAAATATATTATACATATATTATAAGTTTATATTATATTTATTTGGTCACTCAATCTCCTTAAGTTTCTCCTTCTCCTCTTTTTTTAACAACTGTGGAGCTGCCAGAGGATTCAATATTGGATTCATCCAAGGGCTGACAAGCCTGAGGAATCTCACTAACATGCAACAATGTCTGACTCTCAACATCACCTGGGTCTATTGAGTCACCCCAGTTACCTATGGGTTCTTCTGGAGGTTCCTCTGGCTCCTGTGGCTCAGACGACTTCTTGCCATGGTTGGCTAGGACCTGGTACCTATTGGAGGTAGACAAAACAGATTTTCCTGGGTGGGATCTCTTTTTACCTTTTGGAGCCTGCATCTCCCAGAAAGGGTCTGATGAGGGCTGGCTAACAAGATTTTCTAAATTAGGAGTAGCGCTGAGGTGAGTCTCCTCATCAGCATTTTGCAACCCATGTGAGTGATCAAGCTCTTGAGAAAGCGTTGGTAAAGCCCCCTGGGCTTGTCCCAAGAGGATTAGTAAAGAAGGGGCAATATGGGAATTAGACTATGGTTTGACTGTGGAGCATCATGATTCTGAACAATGTTATTTTGCACTTCTACCACTGTACAAGAAACCCAATTTAAAGCAGTCTTAGGAGCAACAAGAGATTAACCTGTAGGGGGTGGCAGCTGAGGGACAGCTTCTACAGTAGCACAACTGACAGTGGCCAAAGATGTAGAGCCATGGGAACCAATACGTACTGAAGCAAGCTCTGGCTTAGATGATGGAGCAGGTGCAACTGCTGGTTGAATGTCACTCACAGCGTTTGTTTCGAGCAGTCTAGTTTTGGTCAGGCCGCTAGTTTGTTTGGGCCTGGCGTCATCAGTAAGCAGGGCAGTTTCCATTTCAAGGAGTTCACTGGTGACATTATACTAAGCCATGGGACAGTCATCATGTACATGATCTGCCTCTCCACATAAATTACACATCACTTTGTCACATGATCTTGCCTCATAACCAACCTCTCCACATTTAGAACATGCTTAACTGATCATTGAGCAGCAAAGTGTCCAAGGTTCCCACACCTAAAGCACCTTCTTGGCTGCCCTAAGTAAAAGAGAACCCCTCTGTCTTTCCCTATGAAGAATGAGTTTGGGAGGTGTACTTGAGCGTGGTTACGCATCCAGAGCTTAACCGTGACTTTGAAAGACCCATCCCATACACCATGTTTATCATAACATCTTCTAGGGGGGAAACAATATCACAATGACGCCGTAGCCAGAAAACTATATCTTCAATGACAATGTTTTCTTGTTTGAAAACAACCGTGACATGTTTTAGAGCCTGTTTTGTTAAAGGAACCACCCAAAATTGTTTCCACAAATCATTATTTTTCTTCAAGTTGTTCCTAGTGAAGAACATATTTAGATATTCAGGGAGTTTGATACTGGTGTCAAACTCTACCTCTCTCTGCTTTATTACTGCCCACACCTGCTCATCAACCCTGAACTTCATGCATGCCTTAAGCAGTATATCCACAACATAATCTCGGTCTGTGCAATCGTCTATTGGGCCCACCCATTTAAGTTGCACTGCATTCCTCCTGTTAGAAGTAGGACCAGTAGAAACAGATGGAGTTTTTAAGTCAGTGCTTCTCAAGTGATTTGTGGACCAAGCATTTACTGGTGGGGGTGGGGCAGGACTCTGCTGACTGCTGCACAACTGTAACTGATTGCTGGAGAGGGCCAACCCCGGGTATAGCTGCAGAAGAATGAGATGGAGATGCCAGAGTACTACTGCTGGGTTTGGAGGGAGGCTGCAGAACCTGGGACCTCCTCAACCCCTTCTTCCTCTCTTTAGCCCTGTCCTCCCTCTCCTTTCTCTCAACATATGAATGTACAAGAAGCTCAGACTCCTTGGAGTAAGCCTCCCTCTCTTCTCTGTGTTTCCTAGCTGCCTCATCCTCCTGCACCTCTTCCTCCTCCATATCTGGTGAGAAATAATCATCATCACAGTTTAACACCACAACCACCACCCCTGATTATGGTGGGTCATGCACCTCATTGGAGTTCCCTCCCTCTGCCATAGGAAAAGCACATACATTGCCATCAGTATTGGTCAAGTCAATATCCGTTGAACAAACATTGTCTATCAAACCATCCTGATTTGCTGGAGGATTCTTCTCAACTGGACATTGTTGCAAAGAGCTAGCAGCAGGGGCTACACGTTTTGTATACAAATGAGCTGCTGGGGTACACAGATCTGTGGTTTCTGGGGTACGCTGGTCTGTGGTTTCTGGAGCACGCTGGTCTACTTCCTGAACTGTGTCTGAAAACAGATAAGCTGCTGGGGTGCGCAGTTCTACATGTCCCTTGTCTAATACACATGTGGAAGTCTCACCACTCAGTGAAGCAGGGTCCATGGCAGAGGAAGAGTCTGCATTTGGGGCCACTTGCAGCACTTGTTGTAAAGCAGGAGCCAATTTATATCATTGCTTAAAATTGCGGTTATAAAACAAGTCCCCACATATGGAGGTGTCAGACATTTTGTTGGTTGGCACACCAGAGTGCTGCTGGGATTCAAATGTAAACTGCACAAAAGTGTCTGAAATGTGCTCAAGAGCCCCTCCAGATCCCCCATAGCTTCCCCCTGCCATTACTTGCACAAACCCTGCTTCAGAAGTTTCATAGCGTGCGTTTGTTTGCCCACTGTTTTGTACAGGTGTAGCAGCCATCTTGGTTGTGGCAGAATCAAGAACACATTTGGCAGTCGGGATACAGTGCTCATTTTAGGAAAAACTTGTGTGGGGTGTTGCTCAGGGTTCCCCCTCCAAGGCCCAGCAAACAAATTTATGAACAAGGACTGTGAAGTGGCTGAAAGTTGTAAAGACTTTTCCCTATGGGAAACTGCATTGGCAGCCATCTTAGACTTGCTCCTTGTCTGTTCTGGACAAACAAACAAGGGATCCAGTTGCTGAGAATTTACAGGAGACAGGACAGGAGCCAGTAAGTCTTGTGTGTGGGACCCAGGGGCTTGTTGTGGGGGGGTTGGCAGGCTGGGCCAATGCACTTCAGAGGTTAAATCAGGGATAACAGCTCCATTATGTGAAAACATAGAACTTTGGTTACACAGATCAGATTCAGACCCAAATTGGAGCAGATCATGTACTAGGGGAGAGTTCACAGACGACATCACAACTGGGGCCCCCAGGGGCACGTGGGACAAATCAGAAGCTGGAGAAGGTGCAGGCCCTGGAGCCTGGGGCTCAATTACAGAGCAGCCTTTTCCATCAATTCCCTCAGAAACTACAGCATTTCCCAACTCAGAATTACTCACAGTGTGTCCAGCAGCAGCTGCTTCTCTTCCACTCACAATTAACTGTTTGTACAATCCACTTCACTTACACAGGTAATGGCTGACTGGCCACACCCACCAGCAAAACTTTCATTATTCATTCCCACACGTTTGTGCCAAAATTGGTGATCCTCGGGGGTCCGGTGATCCCTTAGTCTCCACTTCCATCCAGGAGCTTCACACAAACAGTCTGATATATAGAATTTTTTTAATTTAAAAGATCACTTTACATTAAATCATCATCAATTCATAAACACTTCACAAATCATACAACCAAACAAAAATAACCAAAAATCCCATAAACCCACCCATATACCCTCCAGCCCGTAGAGTCCATCCCTCTGTCCATTGGCAACTTTTCCATGAAACAAACCAAATCAAAGGCCAGTTTGCAAAGTCTTGGATTGTCCATACGGCCTTCCTTCCCCCACCACCAACCCAAATGAGCATTCAAGAAAAGTCTTTCCTGGACCGAACTCCTCCAGTTTTCATCACCAAACAAAAACATCACACTTTCATATTAATATCTGAATAGATTCTCCCATGTGACAGAAAGCTGCACCTCCAGTCTACAGAAAGAGAGAGGAGCGGTATCAATGCCCAGGGAGTCATATACATACAATAATACATACCTTGAGATGAGGGCATGTTCATGAAGATGAAAGAGAAAGGTTCACCCCTCGCCATAGCTTCTGATTTGATGATGACCTCTTTATCTCAATTCCCTTCAGGAAACTCTACTGAGCCAGAGCTGACATCACTATATTATCTGGGGTAGCGCCCAACTGGCCAAAAGATCTCCTGCACCTATGCTGCCAGATCTGGTACCGCGTGCATGCAAGTATGATATAAATTGTCTCCATGCAAGTATGATATAAATTGTCTCCATGCAAGTATGATATAAATTGTCTCCATGCAAGTATGATATAAATTGTCTCCATGCAAGTATGATATAAATTGTCTCCATGCAAGTATGATATAAATTATCTCCATGCAAGTATGATATAAATTGTCTCCATGCAAGTATGATATAAATTGTCTCCATGCAAGTATGATATAAATTGTCTCCATGCAAGTATGATATAAATTGTCTCCATGCAAGTATGATATAAATTGTCTCCATGCAAGTATGATATAAATTGTCTCCAGTGGGTGGTATATAGTGGGAACCCCATAGTGGGATATTAAGAGCTGCTGCCATCTGACTATAGACATCTCTAGTCACTGGGCAACTGACAAGAAAGTGCTCTTGGGTCTCCACCTCCCCACACCCCCAGGGACAATCTTTGCTGCCAATGGTAAGATAAGTCAAGTTGCCTCGGACATAGAGTTTCCCTTGGAGTGAAAGCCAACAGTTGTCAAAAAACTTAGCAGGGTGTCTCTTGCCATTAAGAAAGCGAAGGCTTTTCTGAAGGATGTCACCCACACAGTCTCTCAGAGCGAGAGGAACAGCAAAATAGTCCCTGATCACCCTGTGGTACAACTGCCTTCGGGAAGATGTGACCAACTCACCCACCCTGACATCCCACCTCTTCAGAATCCTCAGAGCGAGAACTAGGTGTGATGGGAGGGATCCCTGTACTATCCAAAATCTCTTCATTCTACCGCCTTGAAACCATGTCCCTACAAAAGGCGATACCCAGTTCCTGATACAGACTTCCCACAGGGAATCATTTCAAGCCCCCAAAGTTAAACTTCAGGAAAAGTGACCCCAAGAAAGCCACTGGGCACAACATGCCCAAACCACCCTCCTTCCGCTGTAGGTACGTTATCCCCCTTTTGACTGGATTCAGCTTGTGTCCCCAGAGTAACTGGAAAAACAGACTGTGGACCCTGGCGTAGAGATTCTGGCAATGGATACACGTACGCTACAAACAAAAACAGAGGGACCAGGTAGGCCTTGATAAGCTTCACCTTTTCCCTGTAGGCCAGCCTCCATCCCTTCCATCGCTGGACCTTTGCTGTTTCTCATCCCAATTTAGCCTGCAATTGTCTTCCCTCCCAAACTTTATCCCCAGGATCTTTATATGGTACCTAATATATAGAGACAGAGACAAGAGGACAAGTGGGCCAGGCCTCCTCTGAAGTTTTTTTTGCACTTTATTTATGTAATTGACTGCAGCTAAACCCAAAACTCTCATGGCTGCAGACAGAGATAATTTTCAACTAGCCATGCAACTGGCATCTGAATTAATTCATCCATTGCAGAAGGAAATGTCGATATTTGGGGCAGATCACTGGGAACATATTCAACCCTCACCCTTTATGGATTATTAGCAGTGTGTTTCAGAGGCATGCTGCAGCCTGCACAGCTACTGGTGACCAATGCTGCCATAGATTTATGGGATCTCTCTGTACAGACTATGAGCAAACTTAGGGACTGTTCCTGCTGAATTGTGCTTAGTATAGGGGATACCTATGCTGCTATAGTTTTATGGGATCTCTCTGTACAGACTATGAGCAAACTTAGGGGACTGTTCCTGCTGAATTGTGCTTAGTACAGGGGATACCTATGCTGCCATAGTTTTATGGGATCTCTCTGTACAGACTATGAGTAAACTTAGGGACTGTTCCTGCTGAATTGTACTTAGTACAGGGAATACCTATGCTGCCATAGTTTTATGGGATCTCTCTGTACAGACTATGAGCAAACTTAGGGACTGTTCCTGCTGAATTGTGCTTAGTACAGGGGATATGACTATGAAGATTTTCATTCATCCAGGTCATATCTAGTATAGGTCAATCTAAAAACAACTGGACTTGCTGAGTAATCAATGAAGACGTTTCACTACTTATCCGAGCAGCTTCTTCGGTACAACTGACTGGTGTGGGAAGTTCTCGGCATATAAACTCTTCCACTAATCCATTTACAATGGCACATTGTAACTCTTCAAAGAGGTGACATCTGAAGAAACTCACAGAGGTGTTGATTCTGTGTAGTTGTGATAGGATTATCCAATGTGTCATGTGACTCCTAGATACAGGTGTTACTTGTGAGAGTTGCATGAATGGATGTGTGAAGTGTTCTGAATCCGCCGGGGTACAGATGTTAGAACAGCATTGTATGTAGCAGACAGGTGGTGTCGAAGGCCCCCCGCCTCTGTTCAGAGATGGTCTCTCCACCTTCTACACTTAAACGACAAGGGACACTCCTTTGAAGACAGCAAGGTCCAAATCTTGGATAAAGAAGATCGAGGCGTTTGTTTTTAGATTTTTTTTTTTTAGATTGACCTATACTAGATATTTAGTACAGGGAATACCTATACTGCCATAGTTTTATGGGATCTCTCTGTACAGACTATGAGCAAACTTAGGGGACGGTTCCTGCTGAATTGTGCTTAGTACAGGGAATACCTATGCTGCCATAGTTTTATACAATCTCTCTGTACAGACTATGAGCAAACTTAGGGGACGGTTCCTGCTGAATTGTGCTTAGTACAGGGAATACCTATGCTGCCATAGTTTTATGGGATCTCTCTGTACAGACTATGAGCAAACTTAGGGGCTGTTCCTGCTGAATTGTGCTTAGTACAGGGAATACCTATGCTGCCATAGTTTTATGGGATCTCTCTGTACAGACTATGAGCAAACTTAGGGACTGTTCCTGCTGAATTGTGCTAAGTACAGGGAATACCTATGCTGCCATAGTTTTATGGTATTTCTGTGTACAGGCTAAACATTATGGAAGACAAGACTGTATTTGAAGCTTTACAATAACTTCCAACATTTTGGAAATGTTTTTGGACTACAAGCATTTTGCAAAATTTGGCAGGCTATCAAAGTTTGAACATATTTCTGTGTTTTATTTTCAGTTATTACAGTTTTGCTAATGAAGGTCAATTGCCTTTAAGTTGTGAGTCTGACTTCTCCCAAGGGGCCTGTTATCTTATATTGTTACAATTACTTTTTTGCCTTATCCTGAAACTGTTACAAAAGTATCTTATCTTCTGCTCTGGCTGTTCTGGGCTCTCCGCCAAAAGCCAACTAAGTTAGAAACGTTGTTTCTTTTTCTGGCTGTTCAGCGCAGAGAAAATCAGACTTTCCAGTACAAACGAGGGACTGCGGGTTGAGCTGTCAAAAGAGGGACTGTCCCTCTGAAAACGGGACAGTTGGGAGGTATGATTTACTTATTTTGACCACCCACTCAGACAGTTAAGGTTGGAGTGAGTGTGGGGGACACTATCCAAGCTGCTCAAGAAACACTGCTTTAGTTCCTCCTGTATTTCTCCTCTTTATGTAAAGGTGGGACATTAATGGAAGCCACAGTGAACTGCTGCATGCGACTGTATATGTATTCATAATGCTAATTACCATCACTACCTACATATTTGCTGTACTGTTACACATTGCACTCCTTACCTACAGTAAATACATTTGTGGTGAATTTTCCCTTTACAATACGATACATCTTTCTATTTTCAAACTGCCAACAACAGGCAGTTGGCAGGTGCACAGCAGTACTGTGTCCAATTCAGTTTTGAGTCGCAAATTTCTGAATTGAGAAGCCTGTAATTTTAGTTTAGGTTCAGAGAATACGAAGAGCAACACAGCAGACGCCGCTAACCCACGACAGTGCCAGGCTCCTCCCACTGCTGATCTACTAATAATAATACTGTTTCATCCAATGAAAGAAAATGTCTTTCCTAACAATAGTCCAATTAAGCAATTATTCTGAGTAATATATTCTATACCTGTACATGTATTGAGGGTGAGCTGAGTGGTTCTGTGACCATATAAAGGCACAAGGCTGCAGGCTGAGTTATACAGGGAACTCTGAGTATCACTCATGTATTATAAGGGATAATGTACCCCTACTGTAAATGATAAGGATATTAGAAGTCACTGAGGGGTTGTTCTGTGACCATATAAAGGCACAAGGCTGCAGGCTGAGTTATACAGGGAACTCTGAGTATCACTCATGTATTATAAGGGATAATGTACCCCCAACTGTAAATGATAAGGATATTAGAAGTCACTGAGGGGTTGTTCTGTGACCATATAAAGGCACAGGGCTGCAGGCTGAGTTATACAGGGAACTCTGAGTATCACTCATGTATTATAAGGGATAATGTACCCCCTACTGTAAATGATAAGGATATTAGAAGTCACTGAGGGGTTGTTCTGTGACCATATAAAGGCACAAGGCTGCAGGCTGAGTTATACAGGGAACTCTGAGTATCACTCATGTATTATAAGGGATAATGTACCCCTACTGTAAATGATAAGGATATTAGAAGTCACTGAGGGGTTGTTCTGTGACCATATAAAGGCACAAGGCTGCAGGCTGAGTTATACAGGGAACTCTGAGTATCACTCATGTATTATAAGGGATAATGTACCCCCAACTGTAAATGATAAGGATATTAGAAGTCACTGAGGGGTTGTTCTGTGATCATATAAAGGCACAAGGCTGCAGGCTGAGTTATAAAGGGAACTCTAAGTATCTCTCATGTATTAAGCTGGCCATAGATGCAAAGATCCGATTGTACGAATCATCGTACGATCGGACTTTCCCATCTCCCGACCCGCCACTAACCATTCAGATCAAAGTCTTACCAGTCAGATTAGTTAAAGAACAGATCAGCAATGTTCTGCCCCTGACAGCAATCGTACAATATCTATGTCCAACCAAAGCTAGTGACAATCTCCCACTGAAAATCGTACGATCGGCAATACACGCAGAAATATTATCGGCAGCCGACAGAAATTTTCTAACCTGTCCGATCGACCAAACGACCGATCTCCGCCGGACGAAAAATGTCGGGACTCTCCACACACGGTTCGAAAATCGTATGAATCCTCGATTCGTACGATCAGATCTTTGCGTCTATGGCCAGCTTTATAAGGGATAATGTACCCCCTACTGTAAATGATAAGGATATTAGAAGTCACTGAGGGGTTGTTCTGTGACCATATAAAGGCACAAGGCTGCAGGCTGAGTTATACAGGGAACTCTGAGTATCACTCATGTATTATAAGGGATAATGTACCCCCTACTGTAAATGATAAGGATATTAGAAGTCACTGAGGGGTTGTTCTGTGACCATATAAAGACACAAGGCTGAAGGCTGAGTTATACAGGGAACTCTGAGTATCACTCATGTATTATAAGGGATAATGTACCCCCTACTGTAAATGATAA
Organism: Xenopus petersii; assembly: GCA_038501925.1. Taxonomy (NCBI): domain Eukaryota; kingdom Metazoa; phylum Chordata; class Amphibia; order Anura; family Pipidae; genus Xenopus; species Xenopus petersii. Next base: position 192,363,643 of record CM076674.1, on the reverse strand, counting down.
GGATATTAGAAGTCACTGAGGGGTTGTTCTGTGACCATATAAAGACACAAGGCTACAGACTGATTAATTATATCTTATTTGGGATGAAGAACAAGGGATTGTTTTATTATTACTGAGAAAATGAATGAGAAATGTGTAAAATATTTGAATGATTTGATTAAAATGGCATGTATGGGAGATGGCCATACTGTAATTTGGAGGTTTCTGGATAACAGATTCCATTGATTGGGTAAATTAGCTATGAGCAAACTAAGTGCCCTGCTTCCCCTCATTCTAATAACACAGGATTATATACTATTCTCCTTTTTATTTGATACTAAACATCATTTAAATATGGAGAATATTAACAAATAATTGAATGTATGTAATTAATTTGTTGTAATTAAGAAAGTGCTTCTCTGTGTATCACCCCGAGTCTCCCCCTAACTCCAGCCTTATCCACAGTCTGTACTAAGGGATCTCCGGGCTTATTCGCTCGAACATTCCGAATGTACTAATGAATGTAATGTGTTTAATGAGATAAAACCCCTGTGATTGATGGATTTCTAAAAATTCAGACAGGCATAGAGAGACAGATAAGTGATGAATATTAAACCAACTCTATTTCTCAGAGTTCTGTTCTACTTCATTCTGGATTCATTTAAAGAGAAACTTTTACCTTCAAAACACAGATTCTACTACAATGACTTATTTGCATTGCACATTATGGTCATTCATTTGTTATACAGTTATTCAACAATTTATATTTTATAAATTAGTATTTTGTTGCCCAAACCATCAGTTTAGTGAGCCTGTGTGGCCATTATCTGTTACAATTTCAAACACTGTTTTTTTTAAAGGGGTTGTTCCCCTTTAAATTAACTGTTAGTATGATGTAGAGAGAGATATTCTGAGACAATTTGTAATTGGTTTTCATTTTGTATTATTTGTGGTTTTTGAGTTGTTTAACTTTTTATTCAGCAGCTCTCCAGTTTGCAGTTTCAGCCATCTGGTTGCTAGGGTCCAAATTACCCTAGCAACCATGCACTGATTTAAATAAGAGACTGGAATATGAATAGGAGAGGCCTGAATAGAAAGATGAGGAATAAAACGTAGCAATAACAATAAATGTGTAGCCTTACAGAGCATTTGTTTTTAGATGGGGTCAGTGACCCCCATTTCAAAGCTGGAAAGAGTCAGAAGGAGAATGTAAATCATTAAAAAAGTATAAAAAAAATAAAGGCCAATTGAAAAGTTGCTTAGAATTAGTCATAAAATCTTGAAGGTGATCATTCCTTTAAAGGGCTGGTTCACCTCTAAGCTAACTTGTAAGATGTTATAGAAGGGCCAGGCTAAGCAACTTTTCAGTTGGTCTTCATTATTTAGTTTTTTTTAAATTATTTGCCTTCTTCTTCTGACCTTTTCCAGCTTTCAAAAGGAGGTCATCCAAGAACAGATGCTCTGTAAGACTAAAAATGTATCGTTATTGCAACTTTTTATTACTATTCAGGCCTCTCCTATTCATATTCCAGTTTCTTATTCAAATCAGTGCATGGTTGCTAGGGGAATTTGGACCCCAGTAACAAGATGGCTGACATTGCAAACTGGATAGCTGCTGAATAAAAAGCTAAACAACTCAAAAACCACAAATAATAAAAAATGAAAACCAATTGCAAATTGTCTCACAATATCCTTCTCTACATCATACTAACAGTTAACTCCAAGGTGAGCAAACCCTTTAAGCTTTAATTATGTCTGTAACTTTATAAAGGCAGCAGAAGCCAGAGATTTAATACACATTACAGTTTGGGTTCTTTTGGCTGCTCTAGGAAATTCTCGAATGACTTCAGATATATAGAATGACATCTGGAACATCAGATTTGACCTATTTAGATGTTGGTATATCATAAAACTGTATGATTTGGGGGTAACAAGCCAATAATCCGGCTCAGAAATCTCTTATTACAAAGAACGAGATCTACAGTATGTTCTACTTACTTAAATCAATTCATGTCTATAACTATAAAGTTACAATGTTAAAGAGAATGGTATTTTTAAGAACACATTTTTCAGATTAGCCAAAGAGTGTTTTGCTCATTTGTTGATGTGAAATACATTGAGTAGGAAGAAAATGCAAATACCTCCATTAGCCTGAGATATCACAGGTGTTCCAAGGTTACAAGATCTTTAGAGGATTGCGAAAAGTAAATACGCTGTCTGAGTGGTTGCCCTTGAAATCTATTTTTAAAAGGAATCTCTCCTGCCTTTTACTGTATGTACCTTAGTGTATGAGCAATTAGATCAAACAGGTCTCTTTGCTTTTGCATAATGTATATGGATTTTACTGCCTCTTGGTACAGACAAGTCTTACCTATTGGAAAACTCTCTTCCATGCGGCTGCCCTTCATACGGGATGAATCATCACATCACTGAGTTCCATATGGAAGTTTAGCTTATAATTGCCATCAATAACTTCTGCTCTAGGAATCAGGATATAAACCTTCACTTACTGTATGTTTAACTAGGGCGATGCACAAATATATCTCTATAGAAACACAGACACACAACTTTTATAGTGTCAAGATGTTTCAGAAGTTCTGGAGAGCAAATGACAAATCATCATATTATTGTACTGCCGATATCCAATGCCCAGGTAATATTGTAGCTAGGGACAGCCAGGCTTCAGTGTATCTCCATCAGTGTAAGACTAGGTAGGGCCAGTGTTATGTACTTTGGCAATGTTATGTTATCCAGCGCATCCTACTGTAGCCTTCTTGGGATTACAAGACTAAAAACTTTAGAAAATCAGTGTACTGTTCCCAGCTTGGGAAGATATTGGGCATAACAAGGGTAAAGGTGGTAGAAAGTCAAAGAACTCTACCCTGCTTAGAATGGTATTGGGCATAACAAGGGTAAAGTCATTAGGAAGTCAATGTGCTGTACCCTGCTTGGGATTGAGATTGGGCATAACAAGGGTAAAGATGTTAGAAAGTCAATGTTCTGTATATTGCTTGGGAAGATATTAGGCAAATCAAGGGTAAAGGTGTTAGAAAGTCAGTGTACTGCACCCTGCTTCGGGTGAAATTGGGCATAACAAGGGTAAAGGCATTATAAAGTCAATGAACTGTACCCTGCTTGGAATGATATTGGGCATAACAAGGATAAAGGCATTAGGAAGTCAATGTCCTGTACCCTGCTTGGGATGATATTGAGCATAACAAGGGTAAAGGTGTTAGAAAGTCAATGTTCTGTATATTGCTTGGGCTGATATTGAGCATAACAAGGGTAAAGGTGGTAGAAAGTCAATGTACTGTACCCTGCTTGGGAAGATATTGGGCAAAACAAGGGTAAAGGTGTTAGAAAGACATTGTGTACTGTACCCTGCTTCGGGTGAAATTGGGCATAACAAGGGTAAAGGCATTATGAAGTCAATGAACTGTACCCTCCTTGGAATGATATTGGGCATAACAAGGGTAAAGGTGGTAGAAAGTCAGTGTACTGTACCCTGCTTGGAATGATATTGGGCATAACAAAGGTAAAGGTGGTAGAAAGTCAATGTACTGTACCCTGCTTGGGATTGAGATTGGGCATAACAAGGGTAAAGGTGTTAGAAAGTCAATATACTGTACCCAGTCTGGAACGATATTGGGCAAAACAAGGGTAAAGGAGTTAGGAAGTCAATGTTCTGTACCCTGCTTGGAATGATATTGGGCATAACATGGGTAAAGGTGGTAGAAAGTCAGTGTACTGTACCCTGCTTGGGGTGAAATTGGGTATAACAAGGGTAAAGGTGTTAGAAAGTTAGTGTACTGTACCCCAGCTTGGTATGATATTGGGCATAACAAGGAGTAAAGGCATTAAATCATCAATTTACCCTAATGATTCCAAATGCATAATAGTGCTACATATGTTCCTGATAATGCAATGGCCAAAGTCTTGTATTTGTAGATGATTATCTCCCCACCCCAAGTAGGTCTCAACCTCATTTCAGGCAGGACCATGGGCAGAAATATGTAAGGCTTTGGCCAAGCAGTCTGAATAATGTAGGCTTAGGTGAGTCTAAAAATGCAGAGAGGATTGTTTACTACATGTGGAGCATAGTGCAAAATAAAGGCAACATTTGCCAAATTCGCTACCTGCCATTAAGGGGAATTAAAAAATATTGATCAGAGACTCGTTGTTTGGTAGTGCTGTATGCATGAAGGACAAGTGAAGGAAGGCATGTACCCTAACCCACAAAATCTTAACCCACACAAAAATTAACCCGCAACATGTTGCCATTTTTAGCACCCACCCCGGTAACCTCCTTGGTGCTGCCTCCAGAGGTGAGTTTTTCAAGTGACCTCATTGGCACAGTCCCCCTGTTCCCAGTCTGACCCTCAACCCAAACCCACCAAACCATGGGTCAACCCATGGGTCATCACCCGCACATCACTATTAGGCACCCTCCCTTCCACCCATTAAGTCCAATACTTGTGTGGGACCCTGCAATTACTGCCTGCCCTGTGGCAGGTGCTGGTACTGCATTAAGCGCCTTGAGTTCAGTTTTTTAAGTGGCACCAGCTGCAGTCAGACCCTTGATGGAAGTGTTCTTTGAGTTAGCAAAAGGGGCCCATTCATGCTCTTGTGCTTCTTTCCAGGGTCTTGGCAAATGTCAATAATGGGTGTACAGACAGAAACAAACCAAGGGGACACTAAATACAGGTTACCATGCACATCTGGGAGGGAGTGAGTTGTCTACCACAACTCAACCTGCAGCCTGCCCAAGTTCCAACCCTTTTCTCTAATGTTGGGCCCCACTTGGAACTTGAAACCCTGGGTGATGGGATAGACCTACTGGAAATCTGCCACTATTAAGGAGCATGTAGAAGGAACTGTTTACTTGTTATAGTAAATGCCCCAAAATATGGAAGTGAAGTCATCATAAAAACAGAAATGACATAATTTGAGGCTGGGCAGAAGGTACGAAAGGAGGCTGAGAAACGTATCTCTTATGTTGTAGTAATAGAATGGTTTGACCAGATCTCATAGGCCTGAGATGGCAGAATCGGCATTGACATTCCAATAAAACAAACGGGAATAAAACTGAATAAACACAACAGTAAATAGTAGGATAGTTACCATAAAGTGCCACACGTTCTGTTTATGTGACTGAACGGGCCTCTAGGAGAACTAAAATCAATTACAATAAGCATTAAACTGAAGTTAATTGCAATATGATCGAGTGGCGTCAGAAATTTCACATAGGAGGGGAGATAAAAGTCTATTATATGACACAAAGCTGAGCGAGGCAATAAGCTGATAATGAATATGCATATTAACAAATCACAAACAACATAAACCTCAACTTCAGATGAAATCACTAAGTATCAATATTACTCAGCGTTAATTAAAAATGGGGACGATAGGCACAGTTTCACGGGCAGATTTATTAAACTGATGACAATCTCATGCAGCTCCATTTTTACTCTTTCTACCCATTTCCAAAACACATTATTGTCACATGTCCAAGTTACCAGCAATCTCCTATCATGACATACCACAGAGCTCAGACTAATATGGCTTCATAACTATGAGAGTTTCTGCACCTGGAATGAAATCTAGGAGGGTTCTGATATTGGACCCTACTACTGAAAAATATTACCAGTATTAATAGAAATCCAGTTCAAGGTGCAAGATAGTGGTAGGTACTGTAGGTCATGATCTATATCATGATGGCATCATGTAAGGCAATTTCAAACTCCAATGGACTAACTGGATTCTGATCTAGACTTGATCTTTGGCCTTGGACCTGATCCTTAGCTACTTGGGGCCAACATGTCTTACTGCACGAGAACCTAAGACTCCAACTGGGGAAAGTGAGGGAGTAAAACAGGGTCAAACTGGGCTGGAGGGGCACTAGGAAAAACCCCAGTGGGCCCCACCCTTGTGGACTGTTGACCCAGATCTGATCCTGCCTTCCCCTGTTGCACCCCCTCTTCCCTCCCTCCCCCAATTGCAGCAAAAGTAAGTATTGTGCACATGCAGGGGAGGGGCTGGCAGCGGGGGCCCTAGAGGGGCTGTGGGGGCTCCTGGAACCAAATGAAGAACTCAAGGAAGGATCTAGGAATGGGTCACTAGATACTAGAACCAGATAAATAATCCCAGAATTCCGAGGTAAACTGATAAACAGGAACAGAGGTTTGTAAGGGCTGGACTCCAGCCGGCACCCAGCGTCTAAACGCAGGCGACAAGTTGGATGGAGTTGCAGGTGTCAAAATATAATTGGACTGAACGAGAAGTCACAGGTAAAAGCAACATTACATCTGACGAGACACAACTGTCGGATGTGAACGAAGAAAGCAGCGTCTTCACCCGACAGTCTGACTGTGTCAATTTTTACCTGCGACTTTTCATTCAGTCCAATTATATCTTGATGCATGCGACTCCATCTGACTTGTCGCCTGCGTTTTGTCACCGGGCACCTATCCGAAGAAAAATGCTTTTGGAGTCCAGCCTTAAAAGACATTTACTAACAGGTGTTATCTTGGACAAGTGCAGGTGCAATCAATCGGCAGTTAGTATTGAACAGTTTTCCACCAGAGACAAAAGATGAACACCTGATTGGTTGCTGTCGGCAATTGCGTAACAGGAGTGCCAGGCAGGGTGCAAAGTGCAAAGAATGGGTGCCGACTGCCATGTATCTTCACACTACTTTTCTCTATTTTGTGGAGCGCAGAGATCAGCATGCACCAAATGAATACAGTGCTACCTGTGTTTAGCAGCTCTGGATTCAAAAGGGACAGGCGGCACTTGGAAATCCTCCTTCCTACCCCTACCCATCTTCTCAATTACCCTGCGCACAGTCCACACCAGAGCCCTATATTTGCTACTTGCCCTATGGAGCCCTATGGTCATTAGTGTGTCCCTTTCATCAATATTTAAAACTTCTGCCTTTCCTTTTGCAAACTTGGCTTAAATTTCTTGCCCCCGAAATTACCAGTCGTAGCAAAATCTGGGTCGACAGGTTGTTAAATTGACCTCCTCAGATATTTTATTTTTTCCTAATGTTTCAAGCTTTTCTGAAAAATATGAATTTTAACACACACCAATTAAAGGCTTTTTTCTCCCCGTGTGATTTATTTAGCCGCTAATAACACTGACACAAATAGCATAAGGTTGCAAGGACAGTATGAAAACTCACATCACTGAAAGTTAAGCGCTTACCCCTTAATATTCCCCAGGAAAGGCAATAATGTCACAACCTGGATTAACACTCGTGTGATTACATTTGTCGGGTTATTATTAACACTGGGTAATAGCTGCCCTCTCAACTGCCGCTATTCTCTTCTCATCCCACTGTAGCCGAGACAGCTCTGCCAACTGTCACCTGCGGAGTAAAAATCTGTATTTGCTTCATTTCCTTCTGTTTCTCCAACAAAACCAACCTCTTTATGAAAACTCATTGGGGCTCATTTATAAACATTGGGCACACTTGTACCTGGGCAGTTACCCTTAGCAACCAATCAGTGGTTAGCTTTTTCTAAACCAGCTACAGGTTTAACAATGAAAGCAAACATTTGATTGGTTTCCACTATAGTTTGCGGTGACCTATAGCTTAGGGGGTTCCATGAAAATTATAATTTTAGGGATAAAATAAGTCAAAGTCAAAGTCAAAGTAAATAAGGATTCCTTCCAATTTGAAATACAAATTAGGTGTATGAAATTGATTTCCCCAAAGGTCCAGTGTGGTGGTGGGACACTCAACATTTTGTTTTGGACCCCAGTAACTTATGAAACCACTGGAATTAGTAAGATCCTTAGCAGCTCTGTGTTCATGAGGGGCAGGCCAGGTGATCCACATAGACATATCCCCTCTGGCCCCCATAAATGTCCTTCAACTTGCAGGTGCACAAATTAGGGATCTCCAGAGTTTTGCACCTAGTGCCAGATTTCCAATATATCTCTAGGTCCAGAGTGTTGTCAGACCCTTGAAATGAACACTAAGGAGCCCTCATTTAAAACCCAGAGAAAGCATTTATTCACCAATATCTCATAATTAAGGCTCAAGGCTCAATGTTACCAGTAGATACAGGGCTCCCCTGTAAACTGCACCGATTCAATGCAGCATATGCTAACCAATTCAGAAAAATATAACGTTTGACTAGTAATGACTTTGGACTTATTCAGGTCCAGTGAAGGTGAGATCCATCTGCTTTATTTAAACCAACTCCTCAACTATAACATTCTGTAATCTAAACATAAAAATCCATAGTCTGGAGAAGTCCGGACCAAGGAGGAAGCCTCGGGTTAGTTCCATGTTCACAGTAACCAGGAATGGATCAGGAGTTAAATGTAGTCAAGTCTAAGTACAAGTGCAATAGGCAGGCAGAAAATGAGGGGTCAAAGTTCAGGAATCAATCAGGATCACAATAAAGAATATCCAGGAACACCAGCAATTAGAACCTATAATCGGGCATTGATCCTGTGTTCAGATTGTCTTTTAATTTGAATTTAGCACCAGAACGCATTGTCATGATGTCACGTGTTTGCATGCTGTCAGCGCGCCAGTGCCAGAACCCACACGGCAACCATGGGCTCTGCCATCTTGAATTTGCCACCAACGGAAGTGTCACACTCCCGGGGTGCTCAATTTCAGTCAAAGGCATCTTGTTCCAGCCCATGTTCAACCTCAGTGGCTTCATTAAAGCCCTTACTTTGGTCTTTACTCACCCAAAATGTAAAATGTCATCATTTTAAGCTTCTTTCATATCTTATATGTAAGATTAACAAAGTAGAATGTCATGTGGCTTCTGAGACACTGAGAGACTGATAAATTGCAGAATGTCCATGCAATTGCCCATGTCAAGCTCCTTGGTATAGGTTTCATCTTCAAGCATCTTCAGGCATCTTCAAGCGTTGGCTGTTTCTTCCTAGCAGGTCAGATATTTTGGTGGAGGCATAAACTGGCAAACTGAAGATGTGGTGGAGAACAGGCTACCTATTTCTTGCTTAGCTCTTACAGGGGCACGGTTGTATCCAACAGTGTCGGACTGGGACACTAGGGGCCCACCCAAAAACCTTACTCCAGGGACCCACCCAAAAACCTTAGATCAGGGGCCTACACTCAGTACTATTATTCTTCCTCTCCTCACTCAACCTCTATTCTCCTAGTCTCTTTCCTTTATGTACTATAATCTAATATTCCATCTGTTTAGCCTCCTTGTTTTCATAGAAATAGGAAATGTCCATGAAATAGGCCAAATGTTTAACAGCATGAGGGCCCACTGATATCGGGGCCCACTGGGAGTTTTCCTGGTATCCCTGTGGGCCAGTCCGACACTGGTATCCAACATATTAAGAATAAGGTGCCACCAAGATGTTGAGGTCTAAAGTGGCATAGGTGACATGTTAAATGTTAAAGATGCATAAGAACAATTATTTGGCAATAATTCCAAGAACATCTTCACCTCAAATCGAATGGTAAATGGCCTTCAGGCTGCTGTTTTCATTGATGGATCTTCATTAACCTTTTGATAGTTTCCTTTTAATTTCACTGCTACTGAGAGTTATAATTAACCTTCTCCTTGTAGCTGCTTTTTCTACTGCCATTTATTATTATGATTATTCAAGCAGATCTATTAATCAGGGCATTGTGTTTTTTACTTTTTCCCATTGTGCCAGGCTTACGTGTACAGCTGTTGCTTTAATGACTTCCTACCCCTACGAGGCACAAAGCAAACACTTTCATCTGCCCCCTGCCTCCTCTCTGAATCCCAACAAAGAACGTCTCAATAATATTGATCTGCCCGTGTTTACATCTTTGAGGGCTCTGCATAGTACAGTGTGGCTGTAGAGAGAGAATTACAAATCCCGAGCTGATCAATATTTGGCTTTAGCAACCCTGCAGAGGGAACATCTGCAAATCTAATTTATTCAACCCTTTCACACCTGATCAGGGAGAAGAAAAAAACCTTCTTTACTGTAAAGTATAATATCACTGTACAGAATGGCCATTTTTGGGTTCTTAAGTAAGATCCAGTGATTTCTCCTTTATGTAGTGCCAGTGTTGTTTGAATGGAAGCAGCAGTATTCTTATGTTTGGGATCATGGTTAATATAGTATGCAGTTTTACAGAAACAGGTGTGACTCATTTGCAAGGAAAAAATCAAGTACAACCCCCTTAAATTACGTATCCCAAGTACATATCCCTTAAATGAATGTAGCACAACCATGGGTGGGCCTGAGAATTGTGAGATTAGAGTGTGCCTTGCTGCCAGTATCTCCCAGATACCCTTGTGCTGTTGGCAACTCCCAGCAGTTTGTGTGTTTACCCTTTACACATCTTATCCTCCTGTGAATCCTGTGGGTCTCCTGGTGCACAGATCAACCAGGATGAAAGTAAGAGTAGTCCAGAGGGTTGCTTCAAACAAATAACTAATTTATTAAACAAAAGCAGTGGATCTGTCTCATGGCAGTCAGGCAGTATAGAGCCTCAGCCACAGCAATCAGTGGAAAACCTTCACACTTTCTGATATTGTAGTTCCCTCTCAGGAGGTAGTCCAACATGTATTGGTGATCTTTCCCAGCACTAGGGATCCCACTGAACATATTGCTCCTTGGCACTTTCCTTGCTCCTCAGTAGGGATGTCGCGGACTGTTCGCCGGCGAACTTGTTCGCGCGAATATCGGCTGTTCGCCGGCGAACTTGTTCGCGCGAACATCGGCTGTTCGCGTCCGCCGCAAGTTCGCGAACGTCGCGCGACGTTCGCCAATAGGCGTTCGCGTCAAAATCGTTCGACCATTCGACCATTCGAGCGCTAAAATCGAAGGATTTTCGTTCGAATCGAACGATCGAAGCATTGGATCGAATGAAATCATTCGATCCAATGGCTTCAATCGTTCGACTCGAACGAAAATCCTTCGATCAAACGATTACAATCCTTCGATCGTTCGAATCGAACGATTTTCGGATGATCGAAGTTCGCGAACAGTTCGCGAACTGTTCGCAAATTTTGCCGGTGTTCGCGAACGGCGTTCGCGAACACATCGGCGGCGGTTCGCTACATCCCTACTCCTCAGCTCAGCTCATGACCCTCTCTGGGTGCTTGATCACCACAAGGGTGCTAACCCCAACTACTGTCCTTGTTGGAGCCAGAAAGCTGCTCGCTAAACACACTGCCTCTAAGTTTCCCTCCTAGAGCAACTATTACACAAACTTCTACCACTGGATAAACTTTCCCTAACCAGGACCTGTAACCTGCTCAGACAAAGTCCTATACCCACCTCCCCACAAGGTCGGATCCAGAAAGAGAGCCTTGAGCATATGTTCTCTCCCTTTTAAACTTTCACACACGGAGATCTACTGGGCAAGCAAAGAACTAGATCAAATTACAATAGACCCAGGAAAAGGGCAATAACTGCCTGGGTCAATTAAGGACCACTTAGGTCTCCAAAAATAGGGGAAACTGCTTGAGCAAAACTCTCAGGGTCTCTACATTTTTTCAATAATATTAATTTTCAGGAAAAGATAATTTTGCCTTGATCTGACCTCTTATACTGTGAGGTAGAGGACTAAGGTTGAGGACCATAATTTAGATGTGCAAAATGCAATTGGATTATTTTGGCCAGCATAAAGGAAAGCACACACACAGGAGCACAGCAGGGGCAACACTCTTTTCAAAAGTTCCATAAGGGACTGAAGTAAAATATTCAATGTAGAAGATCCAAGAACATCTTGCTGAGGCAATGGTCCCTTCCAAACCACTGGTACATTACAGCTCTGCCTCTATTCCAATTTCTGTTGGAGTGAAGTCTGAGCAAATAGGGGCTAAGTGCAGATGCCCGAGGCTCAAGGCTAGAAGCAATAGCCGCAAACCTTTCCTTCCTAAATGGTAACATCATACCTTATAGAAAATACATATCAATTTCACCATGCTGAAATTCCAGTTCACATGATGGCAAAATAACAGATTATAACACTGTCAATATCATTCAGTTGAAGAAGTGTATCTTTGATAAGAGCAGAAAACGAAGGGCTTCCCAAGATGAAGAAGGTCAGAGTAGAAAGCAATTCTGTAAGACAAGGGACTATAATAGGGGTATAGCTTTGAGAGTCATGTAATAACTATTTTCAAGAAAAATGTTTAAGTCACTGTTGTATGATCAAAAAGGAATGTTTTTTCCTGCATGACCATATTTGTTCAATAGTTAATCCTACGTTCTTTTAAATTGAAAACTCTCCCAATCATGGGTTTTATTTTATATTTGCCAATCAAAGGAGTGAGAGTGGGACCTCAAGACATAAAGGACCAGGGAGAGTTTATTGGATCATGCCACCAAATTTGTGAGGCTTTCAAAGATGTAGGCTGATCTCTCACTCAGGATTGACCCTTCCCATGGCACCTCAGCCCTAAAAGATATGAGACCAGGGTCGGACTGAGCCAGTGGGACGCCGGGAAGAAAGCCAACGGGCACCAGCCCTTGTGAGATTGCCACTCTGGTGTTCCCCCTTACCTTTCCCAATTCTCAGCTGCAAGATAACAGGTATGAGAAGGGGAAGGTGGAGGGTTGTGGCACCACAAGTAGAACTTCAGGACTGAGACTCTGAAGGTAAATTGAATGGGATTGGCTTTATTACTACAGTTTACTCCAGGGAAGAGTGCAACCCATTTCTACTATTTCAAGTGTGGAAAACTAATATGGACCAAATTTCGTAAAAGACAAAATACTTCATCAATTTTTAACTATTTTAATGCATCTACATTCTCAGTAGGTCCATTAAGTTCCTCAACTTGGTGCTTTTTTATTTACTCCTCAGGACCTTACCCCTAGAGCTTCTGCAATCAACAACAGTCTGATGTGTGCCCCAACAGAAGATAGAATCAGTCAGTCCAAACTGAAGATGCCTTTCATCAGCAAGTGTTGTTGAGCATAATAACTTGACTCTGCTTGGTCCAAGCAATCAGATCAGTTTATAAGGTCTTAACCCTTTCATCTGGTTGGAATCAGTCTGTGCCCCAGCTAAAGACTCTTTGGTGAAGCTGGATTCAATATCATATTCTGTGCTCTATAAAACACCATTTTGAAAGAGTATTTCCATATCTAGTAAAGAGAATTTAGTTCAGAGCATAGGCATTGTTTCCAACTCCTTCTCAGACAACTAAAGCCTCTGTTCATCCATAATCAGGAATGGGCTAAATAGGTTCCAGGGCAAAAAGAAGCCATTGCTATGTATTATACATGAATAGATACATTATACAGAAAATCTATAAACTGGGCCTTCAGTATTGACCTTCCCCTAATATAGAGCATGCACCCGTATAGATGTGTTTAAATAAACAATGGTCTTCCATCGTTTGGAACTTGCTAATTAATTTAATTTCCCTGCCTCATTTATTTCTGCCATCACTTTAGATGCTCAGTTTTCTGAAAAAAATAGAGTGGCCTAGAGTGGATGACAGCTGGGGAAATATATGGTTTAACCGTTGCTATTAATTGCTTTAATTTAATGATTTTATTTTGATTAGGGATGCACCGAATCCAGGATTCGGTTCGGGATTCGGACAGGATTCGGCCTTTTTCAGCAGGATTTGGATTCGGCCGAATCCTTCTACCCGGCCGAACCGAATCCGAATCCTAATTTGCATATGCAAATTAGGAGCGGGGAGGGAAATTGCGTGACTTTTTGTCAGAGAACAAGGAAGTCAAAAATGTTTTCCCCTTCCTGCCCCTAATTTGCATATGCAAATTAGGGTTCGGATTCGGTTCGGTATTCGGCCGAATCTTTCACGAAGGATTCGGGGGTTCGGCCGAATCCAAAAAAGTGCATCCCTAATTTTGATAAAGCAAACGAGGTGGGGAAAGAATACCAAAAGCTCTTATAGCTGCATAGGTGCCTTTATTCACTGTCACAGGACATGTTTCGAGCTAGCTAGCTCTTTTTCAAGTGTATAAATCACAACAGTAGGGATGGGCGAATTTTTTCGCCTCGTTTCGCCGAAAAAATTACGCCCATAGACTTGTATGGCGGCGTGCGTCAAAAAAAAAGACGCACGTTAAAACAGTTTCGCCGCGCGACAAAATTTTTTTGACTCCCATAGACTTTAATGGGCGTCTGCGACATTTCGCCGGCGGCAAATTTTTGGCGAAGCGAAATGGGTCAAATTCGCCCATCCCTACACAACAGTGGAAACAATCAAGAAATAACCATCAACTCCTCCCCCTCTGTTCCTACTGGTCCTCAGGTAATTGCAGGAGGATTTTCATGCCTAACCTCCACAATGAACAGAGTTAACCCTTTGTGAGAAATCCAACATGTTCAAAGTCCCATGTGAAAGTCCAATGTGTAAACCGTTCATTAAAGTCATTTAAATCCTTGTGTGTTGTTGCTGGAAATGGAATAAATGAGAGAAAACATACTGTTAACCTCAGCACTGCTCATTCAAGCCTGCTAGAGTTACCATAGCCAAAAAAAAAACCACTATCAGGCAGACTTAAACACAGTAATAAAAAACGGTTACATTCTGTTGCAAATATGCTGTCTTACTGTTTCAAATAAAGTTACTATGCTGCCAAGCCTTAAATGTAACGGTAAAGTATCTTACCCATAGTAGAACTCGTTTTCAAAGGCAGCACTATCTGTTAAAGAAGGAGAATAGATTTAGGGGCCGATTCACTATAGGTCGAATATCGAGGGTTAATTAACCCTCGATATTCGACTAGGAACTAAAATCGTTCGACTTCGAATATCGAAGTCGAAGGATTTTGCGCAAATCCTGCGATCGATCGATTGAAGGATTTTTCATTCGATCGAACGATTAAATCCTTCGAATCGAACGATTCGAAGGATTTTAATCCAATGATCGAAGGAAAATCCTTCGATCAAAAAATCCCAGGCAAGCCTATGGGGACCTTCCCCATAGGCTAACATTGACTTCGGTAGCTTTTAGCTGCCGAAGTAGGAAGTCGAAGTTTTTCTTAAAGGGACAGTACTTCGACTATCGAATGGTCGAATAGTCGAACGATTTTTAGTTCGGATCGTTCGATTTTCGTAGTCGAAGGTTGAAGTAGCCCATTCGATGGTCGAAGTAGCCCAAAAAAACTTCGAAATTCGAATTTTTTTTAATTCGAACCCTTCACTCGAATTTAGTGAATCGGCCCCTTAATATTAGCAATTCTTTACAAAAAGCTTACAACACTCCATTGATCATTTAACCCCTGGGGTACCATCGCACATAGTTTTTTGATCCATAGGGCCTCTTTTTGTAGCAGAATGTTCTTTTTATTGCCCCCTCTCTGTGGTGTGTGAACCACTTCTAGCACCTGCCACTTAAGTTGTGACATTATGGGGAAAATTCACTAACATTCGTAGTTTCGCCAGGCGAAACTTCGCTGCACTTCGCCAGGCGTAGCTTCGCCAGCGCTCCGCAAATTCACTAAAATCCGAAGTTGCGCACAGGGGTAGCGTAAGATTGCGACGTTGCGCTAGCGTTGATTCGCTAAGTGAAGCGAAGTTACGCTAACGAATGCTAATTTGCATACGGCACCAAATTTCAATGGAGGAATACGTATCAGCACTACAAATGCCTAGAAAACCTTCAAAACATCAAATAAAAATTTTATTTTGCCCAACACATGAGCCCACTGTCTAGGTAAGTTGCCATGAGTCAGGAAATGTAGGGGGGAAGGAGGGGAGCCCCCAAAAAATTTTTCAATCTTTTTCAGCCTATCACCCATCATGTAGAAAACACGCCAGCGTTTTTTTTGACTTTTTTTGAAGCAATCCCTATCTACTCTATTGCGCTTCGCCAGGTCTGAGGTGGCGAAGGAAGTCTAGCGTAAAAGGTAGCGTTCAGTACACTGCGCAAGTTAGTGAATTTGCGTAGTTACATCGCTATCGAAAATTCGCCAGGCGTAAGTGTGCGAAGTAACACTAGTGAATTTACGCCAGCGTTCATTAGTGAATTTGCGCAATAACGAAAATGCCAAATGCTAGCGAATTAATGCTAGCGTTCGGCGCTTCGGTGCTTAGTGAATTTGCGCCTTACTGAGGTAGCTAAATAACAACACATGCACTTAGTACAGACAGACACAATTGAATTGTAGAGCCTTATTTGTATAAAGTAATACAACCCTTAGTAAAGCTGGTGTGTATTAGTGTGTGTCTGGGTTTGTCTTCATACTCAGGCTTATGACAAATGGGGAGATTTTTTACCTATGGTTAAACTTACATTACTGTGGGTAACAAATCATCCCTAAATGCTTTCCTACTGGCAATAAAGTCAGTCGCTGGTGGGAAAACATATACAGAGCTTC
The DNA here is from genome assembly GCA_038501925.1 of Xenopus petersii. Classification (NCBI taxonomy): domain Eukaryota; kingdom Metazoa; phylum Chordata; class Amphibia; order Anura; family Pipidae; genus Xenopus; species Xenopus petersii. The sequence continues at coordinate 192,347,368 of CM076674.1, read as the reverse complement.
ACCAAAGTCGTCCCAAGGTTGTCTTGCGAGGAGCATTGCAGTTTTAACCGTGTTACTCCTCTTAACAACTATAAGGTCTGCAAAATGCTATAAAGTTTGTTAGAAGTGAAGTCATTAATAATGCATATTATTTTTCAGTTCACAAATTCTTAGCGGTATTAATGCAATTAATAATGTTGCACATTAAGGCACAAATAGGAAATATTCGCAGAGCTCGTCTACCTCGAAAATGAGGTACCGGAGATGTTGAGCCAAGATACGTGAGACATCATCAAACAAGTGTTTACTATAGGTTGTTTCATCTCAATAGGAAGTGTGAATATTTAATTGAAAAAATCGAATACGTGTTTTGGGCAGTCGGGTATTATTGGGAAGAAAACTGGAATGCTCTTTACAAAGTTTAAAAAGTTGAGTGTGTGTATGTCGGAGGTACAGTAAGAAAGAAAAATCCTGGAAAACTATGAGATAGTGACCACCCATGAACTTGTATGGTCTCCAGTCACCTCTTGGGTTCTATAGACCTTTATGCATAGTATCATCAGATTATTTAAACATGGTCCACAACTTTGCGGGTGGGTCAGGTAAACCCAAAACACTACTTAAAAGCAGTCTTGTTCCAGTATCTCATTTCATAGGCCATCATTACTCTATATCTACTGTACCTTCTGTGTATGGATCATATTTACTCTATGAGACTGTACCTACTGAAGGTGTATTTTACTTTCTGCATTAGTACCATAGATAATTTATATTTACCATTAGAGATGTCGCGAACTGTTCGCCGGCGAACTTGTTCGCGCGAACATCGGGTGTTCGCGCTCGCCGGAAGTTCGCGAACGTCGCGCGACGTTCGCCATTTTGGGTTCGCCATTGTTGGCGCTTTTTTTTGCCCTCTCACCCCAGACCAGCAGGTACATGGCAGCCAATCAGGAAGCTCTCCCTTGGACCACTCCCCTTCCCTATAAAAACCGAAGCCCTGCAGCTTTTTTTCACTCTGCCTGTGTGTGCTGAAGAGATAGTGTAGGGAGAGAGCTGCTGCCTGTTAGTGATTTCAGGGACAGTTGAAAGTTTGCTGGCTAGTAATCGTGTTGATACTGCTCTGTTATTGGAGGGACAGAAGTCTGCAGGGGTTTGAGGGACATTTAAGCTTAGGTAGCTTTGCTGGCTAGTAATCTACCTTCTACTGCAGTGCTCTGTATGTAGCTGCAGTGGGCAGCTGTCCTGCTTCTGATCTCATCTGCTGACTGCTGCAATAGCAATAGTCCTTGTAAGGACTGCTTTTATTTATTTTTTTGTTGTTTTACTACTACTACTACTACTACTACTACTACTACTACTACTACTACTACTATAAGAGCCCAGTGCTATTAGTCTAGCAGTGTTGGGGAGTGGGACTGGTGTGCTAATCTGCTGCTCCTAGTAGTTCAGCAGCACCAACTTTAATTTTTTTTTTTTAATATTCATTCTTTTTTTATTTAACTTTTTTTTTATTTTACTACCGCTGTAGTAGTGTATAAGTTGACCTTTTAGGCATTATTTGCCCTGTAGGCATTTTTTGCCCAGTGTGTTATTCAACCAACTGCTATCTAGCTGTGTGCCCGTGTTCACATTCTGTCTAAATATCCATAATATTACCGTCTCCAGAAAAAACACCGGAGTGACTTTTTTCAAGCAGCCATAATAAATTTTACGTAATCCGTATCCATCGCTGTAGTAGTGTATAAGTTGACCTTTTAGGCATTATTTGCCCTGTAGGCATTTTTTGCCCAGTGTGTTATTCAACCAACTGCTATCTAGCTGTGTGCCCGTGTTCACATTCTGTCTAAATATCCATAATATTACCGTCTCCAGAAAAAACACCGGAGTGACTTTTTTCAAGCAGCCATAATAAATTTTACGTAATCCGTATCCATCGCTGTAGTAGTGTATAAGTTGACCTTTTAGGCATTATTTGCCCTGTAGGCATTTTTTGCCCAGTGTGTTATTCAACCAACTGCTATCTAGCTGTGTGCCCGTGTTCACATTCTGTCTAAATATCCATAATATTACCGTCTCCAGAAAAAACACCGGAGTGACTTTTTTCAAGCAGCCATAATAAATTTTACGTAATCCGTATCCATCGCTGTAGTAGTGTATAAGTTGACCTTTTAGGCATTATTTGCCCTGTAGGCATTTTTTGCCCAGTGTGTTATTCAACCAACTGCTATCTAGCTGTGTGCCCGTGTTCACATTCTGTCTAAATATCCATAATATTACCGTCTCCAGAAAAAACACCGGAGTGACTTTTTTCAAGCAGCCATAATAAATTTTACGTAATCCGTATCCATCGCTGTAGTAGTGTATAAGTTGACCTTTTAGGCATTATTTGCCCTGTAGGCATTTTTTGCCCAGTGTGTTATTCAACCAACTGCTATCTAGCTGTGTGCCCGTGTTCACATTCTGTCTAAATATCCATAATATTACCGTCTCCAGAAAAAACACCGGAGTGACTTTTTTCAAGCAGCCATAATAAATTTTACGTAATCCGTATCCCTCGCTGTAGTAGTGTATAAGTTGACCTTGTAGGCATTATTTGCCCTGTAGGCATTTTTTGCCCAGTGTGTTATTCAACCAACTGCTATCTAGCTGTGTGCCCGTGTTCACATTCTGTCTAAATATCCATAATATTACCGTCTCCAGAAAAAACACCGGAGTGACTTTTTTTCAAGCAGCATTCTTATATTTTACGTAATCCGTATCCACCGCTGTGTATACGTTGACCTTGTAGGCATTATTTGCCCTGTAGGCATTTTTTGCCCAGTGTGTTATTCAACCAACTGCTATCTAGCTGTGTGACCGTGTTCACATTCTGTCTAAATATCCATAATATTACCGTCTCCAGAAAAAACACCGGAGTGACTTTTTTTCAAGCAGCATTCTTATATTTTACGTAATCCGTATCCACCGCTGTGTATACGTTGACCTTGTAGGCATTATTTGCCCTGTAGGCATTTTTTGCCCAGTGTGTTATTCAACCAACTGCTATCTAGCTGTGTGACCGTGTTCACATTCTGTCTAAATATCCATAATATTACCGTCTCCAGAAAAAACACCGGAGTGACTTTTTTTCAAGCAGCATTCTTATATTTTACGTAATCCGTATCCACCGCTGTGTATACGTTGACCTTGTAGGCATTATTTGCACAGTGTTTTCTTCAAACCGCCATCTAGCTGTGTGAGCTTGTTCACATTTTGTCTAAATATTGATAATATTATCGTCTCTAGAAAAACCACTTGAGTTACTTTTTTTCAAGCAGCATTCATATATTTTACGTAATCCGTATCCACCGCTGTAGTAGTGTATACGTTGATCTTGTAGGCATTATTTGCACACTGTTTTCTTCAAACTGCCATCTAGCTGTGTGTATTATCGTTTCCAGAAAAACCAACTGAGTTTTTGTTGTTGTTGTTTTTTTAAAAATAATGCCAGGCAAAGGCAGGCCGCCACGCAGAGGCCGTGCTAGGGGCCGTGCTGCTATGCAATCCTGTGGCCCTAGCAAATTGCCCAGTTTTAAAAAGCCAATGACCCTGAACTCCCAAAATGCTGAAGAGGTAGTTGACTGGCTTACACAGCACACCCCATCCTCTACCGTTTCTAACTTTACCACAACATCCTCCTCATCCTCCACTGCTATGGCCACCCCACGTAACACTTCCTCCACCACCGGTGCCCCATCTTCACTGGAGTCAGAGGAGTTATTTTCCCATGAGTTTCTTGAACTGAGTAATGCGCAACCATTATTGGCAGAAGAAGATGAAGGAGATGAGGACGTTACACCAGATTTAATTCTGGCAGAGAACACGACAGAGATGGACATAATGATGAGTGATGAGGAGGAGGAGGAGGTCCCCGCTGCTGCTTCCTTCTGTGATGTGTCAGAAGAAATTGATGCATCTGAGGAGAATGATGATGAGGAGATTGATGTTTTGTGGGTGCCTAGTAGAAGAGAGCAAGAGGAGGGTAGTTCAGATGGAGAGACGGAGAGTCAGAGAGGCAGTAGGAGAATAAGACTTAGAAGAAGCAGGGAGGCCAGCCCGCAGGGATCAGTAGGGCAACAACATGTATCGGCACCTGTGTTCAGCCGGCCAACGCACCCGCCATTGCCGCCAATGCCGCCAACTTCTACTGTTACCGCCAGATCGCACACTTCCAAAAAGTCAGCAGTGTGGGATTTTTTTAATGTGTGTGCCTCTGACAAAAGCATTGTAATTTGCAATGAGTGCAGTCAGAAACTGAGCCTTGGTAAGCCCAACAGCCACATAGGTACAACTTCTATGCGAAGGCACATGAGCGGCAAGCACAAAGCACTTTGGGAGCAACACCTCAAAGGCAACAGGCAAACTAAAAGTCACACTCCTTCTGGTCCAGCATCTTACTGCTCTACCTCTGCTCTCCTTGACCCATCTGAACCACCCTCCACTCCGCCTTCCACCTTGACCACCTGTTCCCATTCCCAGTCATCTGCCACCAGCCAAGTTTCTGTGAAGGCCATGTTTGAGCGTAAGAAGCCAATGTCTGACTGTCACCCCCTTGCCCGGCGTCTGACAGCTGGCTTGTCTGCACTCTTAGCCCGCCAGCTTTTACCATACCAGCTGGTGGACTCTGAGGCCTTCCGCAAATTTGTAGCAATTGGGACACCGCAGTGGAAGGTACCCAGCCGCAATTTTTTTTCTAAAAAGGGAATACCACACCTGTACCAACATGTGCAGAGCCAAGTTACCGCATCTCTGTCACTTAGTGTTGGGCCAAAGGTCCATATGACTACTGACGCATGGTCCTCCAAGCATGGTCAGGGCAGGTATGTCACCTACACTGCCCACTGGGTGAACTTGGTAATGGCTGGGAATGGGAAGCAGGGAATGGGTAGCTCAACAACAACAACAACAGTGGAGTTGGTGTCACCGCCACGGATTGCACGCGGTTCTGCCACCACCTCTACTCCTCCATCGCTCTCTACCTCGTCTTCTTCCTCTTCTTCTTCTTACTCTGCTGCTGGGTCCTCCTTCTCCTCCTCCACACCTGTGCACCCCCAGCTCCCCCTAGGCTATTCGACGTGCCAGGTACGCCGTTGTCACGCTGTCTTGGGGATGACGTGCCTGGAAAGCAAAAACCATACCGGATCTGTACTCCTGTCATCTCTGCAGTCACAGGCCGATCGGTGGCTGACCCCACACCAACTGCAGATCGGAAAAGTGGTGTGTGACAATGGAAGCAATCTGTTGGCAGCGTTGAGACTGGGAAATTTAACACATGTGCCCTGCATGGCACATGTGTTAAATTTAATAGTCCAACGTTTTGTCTCCAAGTACCCAGGATTCCAGGACGTTCTCACCCAGTCCAGAAAGGTGTCGGCCCATTTCAGACGTTCCTACACAGCCATGGCACGCCTTGCTGACATTCAGCAGCGCTACAACATGCCAGTCAGGCGTTTGATTTCTGACAGCCAGACTCGCTGGAATTCAACGCTCCTTATGTTGGAACGTCTGCTGCAACAACAAAGGGCCGTCAACGAGTACCTTTTTGAACTGGGTGGTAGGACTGGATCTGCAGAGCTGGGGATTTTTTTCCCCCGTTACTGGGTGCTTATGCGCGATGCCTGCAGGCTCATGCGACCTTTTGAAGAGGTGACAAATATGGTCAGTCGCACCGAAGGCACCATCAGCGACCTAATACCCTTCGCTTTCTTCCTGGAGCGTGCCGTGCGACGAGTGACAGATGAGGCTGTAGACCAGCGTGACGAGGAGCTGGAAGCGCACGATTTATGGTCGCAATCACCAGAACGAACCCAGGCACCTGCTGCAACGCAGGGAGAGGTGCCAGAAGTGGAGTCAGAGGAGGAAGGTGGCTTTGTGGAGGAGGAGGAGGAGGACCAACAGGAGCAGGCTTCCCAGGGGGCTAGTGGTGACCTTTTGGGGACCCCTGGTCTTGTACGTGGCTGGGGGGAGGAGACCGTGGATGATGCAGTCCTTGATAATGAGGAAGCGGAGATGGATAGCTCTGCATCCAACCTTGTGAGAATGGGGTCTTTCATGCTGGCATGCCTGTTGAAGGACCCCCGTATCAAGAGGCTTAAGGAGAAGGACCTGTACTGGGTCGCAACGCTACTAGACCCTCGGTACAAGCATAAAGTGTCAGAAATGTTACCAACATACCACAAGTCCGAAAAGATGCGGCATTTACAAACCAGCCTGCAAAACATGTTGTACAATGCTTTTAAGGGTGATGTCACTTCAGGAACTCATCAACATTCCAGGGGCAGAGGTGCCAGTAATCCTGCCACGAGCACACCTGCAAGGACAAAGCCCTTTGGCCGGTCTGTAACGTCAGACATGCAAATGTTTTTCTGTCCAAGGCAGCGCCACAACCCTTCGGGATCCACCCTCAAAGAACGCCTCGACCGGCAGGTAGCGGACTACCTGGCATTAACTGCAGATATCGACACTCTGAGGAGCGATGAACCCCTGGACTACTGGGTGCGCAGGCTTGATCTGTGGCCAGAGCTGTCACAATTTGCCATGAACCTCTTGTCTTGCCCAGCCTCAAGTGTGCTCTCAGAAAGGACCTTCAGTGCAGCAGGAGGGATTGTAACTGAGAAGAGAACTCGCCTAGGTCACAAAAGTGTCGATTACCTGACCTTTATTAAAATGAATGAGGGGTGGATCTCGGAGGGTTACTGCACGCCGGAAGACTTGTTCTGACTTCTATGCAGCTGTCCTTCTCTTCAAGCCTCATGACTCCACACACAGCTGTCCTTTAGCGTCCTCCTCCCTCCGCCACCGTTACAAACTAGGGTGCAAACCCTACTGGTTTAATTTTTTCTGGCCTCTGTGCTTCAGTGGCTGCAACCAAAAAAACTGGGCAAACAATGTCTACAAGGTCAACGTATGGCGAAAAATGACTATTTTCAGCATTTATATGGCATATTTTTTCTGGCAACTGTGCTTCAGTGGCTGCGTCCAAAAAAATGCATATTTTCTGCATTTATATGGCATAATTTTTCTGGCCTCTGTGCTTCAGTGGCTGCAACCAAAAAAATGCATATTTTCTGCATTTATATGGCATAATTTTTCTGGCCTCTGTGCTTCAGTGGCTGCAACCAAAAAAATGCATATTTTCTGCATTTATATGGCATAATTTTTCTGGCCTCTGTGCTTCAGTGGCTGCAACCAAAAAAATTTATATTTTCAGCATTTATATGGCATAATTTTTCTGGCAACTGTGCTTCAGTGGCTGCGACCAAAAAAATGACTATTTTCAGCATTTCTATGGCATATTTTTTCTGGCCTCTGTGCTTGAGTGGCTGCGGCCAAAAAAACTGGGCAAACAATGCCTACAAGGTCAACGTCGTTGACCTTGTAGGCATTGTTTGCCCAGTTTTTTTGGCCGCAGCCACTCAAGCACAGAGGCCAGAAAAAATATGCCATAGAAATGCTGAAAATAGTCATTTTTTGCCATACCTTGACTCAACGTATATGGCAAAAAATGACTATTTTCAGCATTTATATGGCATATTTTTTCTGGCAACTGTGCTTCAGTGGCTGCGACCAAGAAAACTGGGCAAACAATGCCTACAAGGTCAACGTATGGCAAAAAATGACTATTTTCAGCATTTATATGGCATATTTTTTCTGGCCTCTGTGCTTCAGTGGCTGCAACCAAAAAAATTTATATTTTCAGCATTTATATGGCATAATTTTTCTGGCCTCTGTGCTTCAGTGGCTGCAACCAAAAAAATTTATATTTTCAGCATTTATATGGCATATTTTTTCTGGCAACTGTGCTTCAGTGGCTGCGTCCAAAAAAACTGGGCAAACAATGTCTACAAGGTCAACGTATGGCGAAAAATGACTATTTTCAGCATTTATATGGCATAATTTTTCTGGCCTCTGTGCTTCAGTGGCTGCAACCAAAAAAATTTATATTTTCAGCATTTATATGGCATATTTTTTCTGGCAACTGTGCTTCAGTGGCTGCGTCCAAAAAAACTGGGCAAACAATGTCTACAAGGTCAACGTATGGCGAAAAATGACTATTTTCAGCATTTATATGGCATATTTTTTCTGGCAACTGTGCTTCAGTGGCTGCGTCCAAAAAAACTGGGCAAACAATGCCTACAAGGTCAACGTATGGCAGTTGTTTAAAGAGAACAGTAGATTACTAGCCAGCAAAGCTACCTAAGCTAAAATGTCCCTCAAATCCCTGCAGACTTCTGTCCCTCCAATACAGAGCAGTATCACGCAGATTACTAGCCAGCAAACTTACTATCATCTGTCCCTGAAATCACTAACAGCTCTCGCCCTACACTATCTCTTCCAAGCACACACAGGCAGATTTTTCAGATACATTTTTGCCCTTGATCCCCCTCTGGCATGCCACTGTCCAGGTCGTTGCACCCTTTAAACAACTTTAAAATCATTTTTCTGGCCAGAAATGTCTTTTGTAGATGTTAAAGTTCGCCTTCCCATTGAAGTCTATGGGGTTCGCGAACCGTTCGCGAACCGCTCGCAATTTTGCGCAAGTTCGCGAATATGTTCGCGAACTTTTTTTCCGACGTTCGCTACATCCCTATTTACCATGTCTATTGTATAGTTATTGTACTTACTGTATGAAGACAATACCTACTGTATGTATACTGTACCTACTGTATATGCACCATACTTACTGTACGTGAACTGTACCTACTGTATGATTACCATACCTACTATAGATGTACAGCATCTACAATATGTGTATCATAGTTACTGTTAGGTGAATTGGACCCGTTTCACTTCACCAAAAAATTTGTGAATTTCCCCGCAAAATTTGCAAAACGGCGAAATAAATCAAGTCAATGGGCATCAAAATGATTTTAAAGTGTGTCAATTTGGACACCCCCGACAATTGTAATACGCGCCTATTTTGGGCAAATGCATTAAAGTCAACGGGAGTCCGAATCATTTTAATGCACAACAAATTTTTTTTTGTGAGGTGGATTTTTCACCGGCAAATTTTCGCATCAGTTCTATATATGTATTATACTATACTAGTACTATGTATGTAGCATACTGTATGAGTACAGTGATGGGTAGCAGCTCAGAGTGATATACTGTATATAGTAAATATAAATATATATATGTGTGTATAAAAAATATTTATATGTCATGCTTACTACATGAGTACAGTACCTACTGTATGTGTATAGTATAGTGATGGGTGAATTAGGGGCGTTTCGGGAAAAATTCGCAAATTTCCCGCAAAATGTTGAAAAATTTGCAAAACAGCGCTGGCGTCTCATTTTTGGTGCCGGCGCCTCATTTTTGACGCCGGTATCCATTTTTGACGCCAGTATTCATTTTGTTACGCCATCAAATTAGCGCCGACAGCCATTTTTTAATTTGCTAGTGAATTTCTGCAGAGGTTTTGCAAATTTATATGTATATGTATTGTACAGACTGTATGAGTACAGCACCTTCTGTATGTGTACTTTACCTACTGCACAAGTGCTGTACCAACTGTATGTGTTCCTTATCTATTGTATGTGTATTGTACTTACTCTATGAGTACTGTACATACTGTATATGTGCTGTACCTACTGTATGAGTACAATACTTGCTGCATGAATACTGTACCTTCTGATTGTGTAACGTACCTATTGTATGAGCGCAGTATCTACTATAATGTAAGGGTCTTGTATTTACTGCATAAGTACAGTACTTACTATAAGGGGCAAATGTACCAAGGGTCGAATATCGAGGGTCAATTAACTCTCGATATTCGACTGGGGAATGAAAATCCTTCGACTTCGATTATCGAAGTCGAAGGATTTTGCGCAAATAGTTGATCGAACGATCGAAGGAATAATCGTTCGATAGAACGATTAAATCCTTCTAATCGAACGATTCGAGGATTTTAATCCATCGATCGAAGGATTATCCTTCGACCAAAAAAAGTTAGCCAAGCCTATGGGGACCTTCCCTATGAGTAAGTGTCCTATCAGGCACGAAACGCGTTAGGTTCTATGTCCTAATAAATTTCTACTTTTTTAAATAATATTTGGTTTTGATTTTTGGAGATCCTCACATTCTTCCTTTTGGATTTAGTGTCATGGATTTTGCACCTTGGGACTGAGGTGAACTGTGAGTTAATCTCTTTGCTATTTACTTAATCATGACATTTTTTGGTATTTAGAGTGGTACCATTAACATTCTATATATTTTTTCTTGTGGCAGCACAAACTCCCTTTTTTCTGGCCTTCGTCATAGGCTAACATTGCGTTTGGTAGCTTTTAGGTGGCAAACTAGGCGGTCAAAGGTTTTTCTTAAAGAGACAGTACATCGACTATCGAATGGTCGAATAGTCGAACGATTTTTAGTTTGAATCGTTCGATTCAAAGTCGTAGTTGAAGGTCGAAGTAGCCTGTTAGACGGTCGAAGTAGCCAAAAAAAACCTCGAAATTCGAAGAATTTTTTCTTCTATTCCTTCAATCGAACTTAATGAATGAGCCCCTTAGTGTACCATACTTACTGCATGATACCTTACTTACCCTATGTATCTAAATTCCCATTCAAACAAAGAAAATGGAGGAACATGAGAAGAATGAAAATGCACAGAGCAATGTTCAATGTATCTGTATTTCTCTCCTATTTCTGCATATTCCCTGCATTTATCTATTCTTTGCATTTTTTTGCATAATGTGTGCACCCAGCTTGAATCTCATTTCTTTGCATACGCTCTACATAGATTTTTTTGTTAAAAGCAATGGGATCAGCAGTTTTGTGTCTCTGTCATTTTTTTTTTTTTTAGAAATGTGTTCAACTTTAATGGAACTATTGTTTATTTGGGGGGGTTTAAGTGAGGACAAATTCTGTTACAACAGCGCCACCCGCTGGTCATTTTCCCACCAGTCTGACCAGCAAGTAGTCAAGGAAGTTGTCAGGAGAAAGAAAGAGGCTGATGTTCTTCTGCTTAGGAATAAAATTAGAAACCTTTCTCACATCTTTCCTAAGCAGAAGAACATCAGCCTCTTTCTTTCTCCTGACAACTTCCTTGACTACTTGCTGGTCAGACTGGTGGGAAACTGACCAGCAGGTGGCGCTGTTGTAACACAATTCATTCATATTAACAGTACATGTATCCCTTAATATCTTGGAATTAAAAACAAAATACCTAATGAATGTACAATGCAAAATGTCTTGGAACAGCCCCCTCATCAATTTTACATTCACTTATTTTATAGATTTACTTATCCTTTAAAGGATTCCGTCATGATTTTTATGATGTGGTTTTATTTCTAGATTACATGGTTTACACTGTAAATACATAGCAACATAGTTTATAGGTTAAAAAAAGACACATGTCCATCAAGTTCAACTTTGAACTCTATTTTAACCTGCCTAAGAAGGCAAAAAAAAACCCAATTTGAAGCCTCTCCAAAATATTCCTTCCTGACTCCAAAATGGCAATGGGACCAGTCCCTGGATCAACTTGTACTATGAGCTATCTCCCATATCCCTGTATTCCCTCACTTGCTAAACACCATCCAACCCCTTCTTATACCTATCTAATGTATCAGCCTGTACCCCTGATTCACTTCCCAGCTCTCCCTGTAACACCCCTTTCCCTCCTCTAATCTCATTGGCTCCCTCCTGTCTGCTGGGAGGAGCTACTGGTGAATAAAGCATCCGACCCTTCCTTGTACCTATCTAATGTATCAGCCTGTACCCCTGATTCACTTCCCAGCTCTCCCTGTAACACCCCTTTCCCTCCTCTAATCTCATTGGCTCCCTCCTGTCTGCTGGGAGGAGCTACTGGTGAATAAAGCATCCGACCCTTCCTTGTACCTATCTAATGTATCAGCCTGTACCCCTGATTCACTTCCCAGCTCTCCCTGTAACACCCCTTTCCCTCCTCTAATCTCATTGGCTCCCTCCTGTCTGCTGGGAGGAGCTACTGGTGAATAAAGCATCCAACCCTTCCTTGTACCTATCTAATGTATCAGCCTGTACCCCTGATTTAGTTAGACAATTCCACATCTTCACAGCTCTCACTGTATGTATGTATGTTCCCAATATTTAGCTGGAACCTCTTTTCTTGTAATCGGAATGGGTGACCTTGTGTCAGCTGGAAGGACCTACTGGTAAATAAAACATTAGAGAGATTATTATATGATCCCCTTATATATTTATACATAGTTATCATATCACCCCTTAAGCGCCTCTTCTCCAGCGTGAACATCCCCAATTTGGCCAGTCTTTCCTCATAGCTAAGATTAGTTGCCCTTCTCTGTCCCCTCTCTAATACAATAATGTCCTGTTTGAGTGATGGAGACCAAAACTGTACGGCATATTCTAGATGGGGCCTTACCAGTGCTCTATACAGTGGGACAATGACCCCCTCCTCCCGTAAATCTCTGCCATATAAAATTTTACATAATTCACTCTACAATATAAAATGTCATTCCTGAACCAGCAAGTGTATTTAGTTGTAATATTGGTGTGTAGGTGCATCTCAGGTCATTTTGCCTGGTCATGTGATTTCAGAAAGAGCCAGCACTTTATGATGGAACTGCTTTCTGGCAGGCTGTTGTTTCTCCTACTCAATGTAACTGAATGTGTCTCAGTGGGACCTGGATTTTACTATTGAGTGCTGTTCTTAGATCTACCAGGCAGCTGTTATCTTGTGTTAGGGAGCTGCTATCTGGTTACCTTCCCATTGTTCTGTTGTTAGGCTGCTGGGGGGGGGGAAGGGAGAGGGGCGATATTGCTCCAAGTTGAAGTACAGCAGTAAAAAGTGACTGATAGTGATGGGAGAATACATTTGCCAGGGGTGAATTTGCTGAGAATTTCCTCCTTTCGCCACAAGTGAATAAATATTCGAAACTGCTGCGTCAAAAAAAAATCAGACACCCATTGACTTCAATGCATTTGGACAAAATATGCACCCGTATCAAAAATTGTCGCGGGCGTTTCACAGATTTTTAGACGTTTCACAAATTACGCAGGAAATTTGCGTTTTTTTTTTTTTTTGTGAAACGGGACAAATTCGCCCATCACTGGTGACCCATGTTTATCAGAGCACAAGTCACATGACTGGGGGCAGCTGGGAAACTGACAATATGTCTAACCCCATGTCAGATTTCAAAAATAATTATAAAAAAAAATCTGTTTGTTCTTTTGAAAAACGGATTTCAGAGCAGAATTCTGCTGGAGCAGCACTATTAACTGATGTTTTCCCATGACATTATCCCTTTAAAGATTTTCCTCATTAATGATTGCCTTTCATTAAATCAAAATGACCTTTTCATAAGGTTTTCCTTAAAGGACAAGGAAAGGCAAAAAAATAAAATCCCAATTCTACTTTCTTTAATGAAAAAGAAATCTCCAATATACTTTAATTCAAACATATGTACCGTTTTATAAGAAACCTGACTGTATGCAGTGAAATTCTCCCTTCATTTACTGCTGTGGATAGGAATTGTCAGACGGTCCCTAACTGCTCTGCAGGGAAACAATCATACTTATGAACAGCAGGGGGAGCCCCCGCCTTACTTCCCAGCCATGCAGAACTCAAGCAGCTTTTTTTATGACGATCCCTAAGCAGCCCAGACCACACTGAGCATGTGCAGGGTCAGGGTCAGGCAAAGATGTATAACAAAGTTACAAGATGACAGCCCCCTGTGGCCAACTTTGAAAGCATAAATCATTTGTTTGATTAGGCTTTGTGTTGCAGTACGTTCATGTTTATGTTCAGTTAACAAAATACAGCATTTATAGCCTTATTCTATTTTAGACTTTCCTTGTCCTTTAAGGTGGACAGATAGGACCTCCGTGAACACTTATCTCTGATATCACTTTAAGGGTAAAAATCTGTCTCTAAACTAAAAACATATGGCCGGGCTTGAATTCTGTCCTTACTCCGATACAATTCATTTCTCCTCCGAGCACTTCCATTCACTGTATGTGCAGAGGAACAACTGGAAGTAACTCTGTTCTACGCAGGTCATCAATCTAAAAGCTGCTTTTTCCGTGGGGCCAGTCATGTCAGTGCTGACTACTCCGATTCTAGACTGTGCAGAAACAACAAAAAAAAACAACATAAGAGCTTTTTTTGTATTATTGTTGGAGCTTTACTCCAATACTTTCCGCATGGATAAGCTCAACTACCAAGCTCAGCTCCAATGATTTGTCCGGTTTCCAAGAAAAAATGCTTGGCTCAGGTCTGTGGTTCTGTCCTGGGACCCCAAACACATCACTTCCATTGTTTGCTCAGTAAACAGGTTTTCCTCCGACCTCCCCCAGACCTTTTCCTTACCTTATCTGACACCAGCAACCGAATGAGAAAGACGAAAACGACACGTGTAGGGCGTCTGCATTAGGGATGGGCGAATTTGACCCGTTTTGTTTTGCCAAAAATTTGCCGAAAATGTCGCCAACGCCCATTAGTCTATGGGCGCCAAAACATTTTTGTTGCGCAGTGAATTTTTTTTGACGCACGTTTTTTTATTTTGATGCACAACACCATACAAGTCCATGGGCGTCTTATTTTCGGCGCAACAAGGCGAAAAAATTCGCCCATCCCTAGTCTGCATGGATGTTGTGCCTGGGCCAGGTGTTATGCAAAAAAAACAAAAGCGGAATAAATGTACTGTTAGTTGAAAAAGGAACCCAGATGATAGAAAAAGTAGAAAATCTTTATTAGGACATATTTAAACCGGACGCGTTTCATGCCGAGGGTGGACACTTACTCATAGGCTCATAGGCTGGGCCAGGTGTCCTCTAAATCTGAAGGGCATTTGGATATTGATTGTAGCAAATTCTTACAGTATAGATATGGGATCTGTTATCTGGAAACCAGTTATCCGGAGTGTTCTGAACTACGGAAAGGCCATCTCGACTAAACATACAAACCCTAAAACTAGGAATGATGCGACATTTATTAAAAATGTAAATAAAAAAAAAAAGTACAAACGGAAAATAATTCACTAAAACATATGGATACAGGTATGGGATCTGTTATCTGGAAACCCATTATCCAGAAAGCTCCGAATTAGGTAAAAGGCCATCTCTCATAGACTCCATTATAATCAAATAATCCAAATTTTGACAAATGATTTCCTTTTTCCGTGTAATAATAATAAAACAGTCGCTTGTACTTGATCCCGACTAAGATACAATTAATCCTTATTGGAGGCAAAACCAGCCTATTGAGTTTCTTTAATGTTTACATGATTTTCTAGTAGATTTAAGGTATGGAGATCCAAATTACGCAAAGATCTATCCAGCATACCCCAGGTCCTGAGCATTCTGGATAACAGGTCCCATACCTGTACGTCTAAAACCTGTAAAAATGTTAACAACACCTAGCGGAAAAAAAAATAAGAAAACTTCCAAGTCTGAATTCTTTAAAAACGGACCAATAGGATCAGCAAAGCTCCCATTGACTTCTATAGGACCTTGACAAATTTTTATACTATGTTTTGTACAGGTATATGATCCCGTATACGGAAACCATTTTTATCCAAATAATCCACATTTTTAAAAATGTATTCTGTATAATAATTAAACAGTTGCTTGTACTTGATCCCAACTAAGATATAATTAATCCTTATTGGAGGCAAAACCAGCCAGTTGGCTTTATTTATTGTTTATATGTAGCGATGGGGCGAATAAATTTGCCTGGCATTAATTTGTGGTGAATTTCCGTGTTTTTCCACTTCCATTGACTTTAACGCCAGCGTCCACCTGGACGCGGGCGTCAATTTCCAATTTTCAAGATTTTTTGGTGAAAATTACTGATTTTTCACGATTTTTTGGTAAAAACGTCAGATTTTTATGCTTTTTTGTGAAAATGTCAGAATTTCGCAATTTTTTCGTGAAACTTTCCAATTCCATGATTTTCCCGAAATGTTTTGCCGTTTCGCGAAATTCGCTTAAATTTGCAGGAAATTCTCTATTTTTTCAGCAAAGAGAATTGGAAAAAATTCGCCCATCACTATTTACATGATTTTCTAGTAGACTTAAGGTTTGAAGATCCAAATTACGGAAAGAGCACTATCCAGAATACCCAGGTCAGAGCATTCTGGATAACAGGTCCCCTACCTGTAGTAGCTTTTCTCGCCTGAGTGAACACAGCCACTGTTATATATTCATTGAAAGAGCTGAAGTGCAGATTCCTGTAAATCAGAACATCTCATTTGATCCAGAAATGAAAGTTTTGCTACTAAAATGGTAATATTTAGTGAGGCTGTGTCCCAGCAGAGATAATGACACGTCTGTGTTACTGTGGAGCTGAGTAACTATAAAGTGGCCGACACATGTAGGAAAGAAGTCACAGTTTGTATTTCTCAGAAAGTGTGAATATTATCTGTTCACTTTCAGTTCATTTCAGTGCGGCACCTGGAGACGAGGGACAATGCTGAGACTCGGAGAATTGCTTGAGCGCTGCCTCTATTCAAACAACGTCATGTAAAAAAGGATCGGAGCTGCTTGAAAGGCTGGAGTCGCTCACAGTTCTCCCTCTCTGAAAGGATCCAGAATTCCAGATAGATTTTAAGCAGAAATGCCGAATTTCGTAGGTGCTCAGGATTAAGGTCATTCGTTTCCAAACTGGGGCTAAAACATCTGCATTTTACTAAAATTCTATATATAGTTATACAGGTATGGGACCTATATCAAATAAAGCAGCAGCACTCCGGTATTGTTGAAAAAAGTGAAAATCTTTACTCAAATGCCATAGGGAAACGTTTCGGGCTCCGCAGGCCCTTTGTCAAGCCATTAATTAACAGTGTCTAAATGAGCTTAAATACCCACAACAGGGAGGAGTCAAACCATTCCACCTCCATATTACCCATGAGTCACAGTGAGCTATTTCCATGCCAAATCACATTCAATACACCAAATTATCCCATACGTTTAGGGGCCGATTCACTAACTTCGAGTGAAGGATTCGAAGTTAAAAAACTTCGAATTTCGAAGTTTTTTTTGGGCTACTGCGACCATCGAATGGGCTACTTCGACCTTTGACTACGACTATCGAAGGATTCGAACTAAAAATCGTTCGACTATTCGACCATTCGATAGTCGAAGTACTGTCTCTTTAAAAAAAACTTCGACCCCCTAGTTCGGCAGATAAAAGCTACCGAAGTCAATGTTAGCCTATGGGGAAGGTCCCCATAGGCTTGCCTAAGTTTTTTTGATCGAAGGATATTCCTTTGATCGTTGGATTAAAATCCTTTGAATCGTTCGATCGAATGAATAATCCTTCGATCGTTCGATCGAATTTTCTGCGCTAAATCCTTCGACTTCGACATTCGAAGTCGAAGGATTTCAATTCCTAGTCGAATATCGAGGGTTAATTAACCCTCGATATTCGACCCATAGTAAATCTGCCCCTAAGTGTCTCATACTTATATATTGTTACAAAAAAGTGGATTGTAGAAAGTGTTATATAGTAACAAGTAATAGATAAAAATCTTTTTATATAATGAACAGTGACACAATGTATTAAAAATCCTTCTAAATAACCATTGCAACATAAGTATCAAGGACAGGAAGCCTAACTTTGCTTTATCTCAATATTAGACCTCTTGGGGCAAATTCACTAAGATGCGAAGTTGCGGCAGGCGCAACTTCGCCGCACTTCGCCACACTTCGCCAGGCATATTTTCGCCAGCGCTCCGCAAATTCACTAAAATCCGAAGTTGCGCACAGGGGTAGCGTAAGTTTGCGAAGTTGCGCTATCGTTGATTCGCTATATAAAGCGAAGTTACGTTAGCGAAGGCTAATTTGCATACGGCGCGAAATTCAAATTTCAATGGAGGAACACGTATCAGCACTACAAATGCCTAGAAAACCTTCAAATCAGCACATAAAAATGTTATTTTGCCCTACACATGTGCCCACTGTCTAGGTAAGTTGACATGAGTCAGGAAATGTAGGGGGGAAGGAGGGGAGCCCCAAAAATATTTTAGATCTTTTTCAGCCTATCACCCATCATGTAAAAAACACGCCGGCGTTTTTTGGGACTTAGAAAAAATTTTGACTTTTTTTGAAACAATCCCTATCTACTCTATTGCGCTTCGCCAGGTCTGAGGTGGCGAAGGAAGTCTAGCGTAAAAGGTAGCGTTCAGTACACTGCGCAAGTTAGTGAATTTGCGTAGTTTCGTCGCTAGCAAAAATTCGCCTGGTGTAAGGTTGCGAAGTAACACTAGCGAAACTACGCCAGCGTTCGTTAGTGAATTTGCGCAGTAGCGAAAATGCCAAACACTAGCGAATTAACGCTAGCTTTCGGCGCTTCGCATCTTAGTGAATTTGCCCCCTTGAGTTTACTTATCTCTGGCTCCAATGTTGAATTCAGGGAACACATACCCCAGAATTACTTTGAATCAGGAGCTCCCATATCTTTAAATCTCACTGTCCTATAACACAATAAAAATAGAAATAAAATTATTTTATAACAGTCTTTTTAAATCTATAAACAGACACAATGTTGAGCTAGGAAGATCCGAATTACGGAAAGATCAGTTATCCAGAAAACCCCAGGTCCCGAGCATTCTGAATAAAAGGTCTTGTTTTTAACATGTGTCTGTTTATAGATTTAAAATAATTTTATTTCTATTTTTATTGTGTTATCCGACAGCTAATAAAAAGCTAAATAAGTCGAAAACCAAAAATAATAAAAAAATAAAAACCAATTGCAAATTATCTCAGAATATCACAGTCTAGTGCCCAGTGAACAGAAAGATGAGGAATAAAAAGCAGCAATAACAATAAATGTGTAGCCTTACAGAGCGTTTATTTTTTAGATGGGGTCAGTGACCCCCATTTGAAAGCTGGAAAGAGTAAGAAGAAAAAGGTAAATAACTATAAAACTATAAAAGATAAACAATGAAGACCAATTGAAAAGTTGCTTAGAATTGGCCATACTATAACATATTAAGGGGCAGAATTATCAAGGGTCGAATTTCGAAGTGGAAAATACTTCGAAATTCAACCATCGAATTGAATACTATGAAATTCGAAGTCGAATTCCTAGGATTTTTTGCATCATACGATCGTATTCCGATCGTAGTACGATGGTACAATCCTACTCCGATCGTACTTCGAATCGTACAATTGGAACGATTTTATCGTACGATCTTCGTATGATTTTCCTTCGACTACAAAAAACGTAGAAATATGCTCTGGAAGGTCCCCATAGGCTAACATAGCACTTTAGTTTGCAAGTTTAATTTGGCGAAGTATTGAAGTCAAAGTTTTTTTTAAAGAGACAGTACTTCCATTATCGAATGGTCGAATAGTCGAGCGATTTTACTTCGAATCGAAGGTTGAAGTCGAAGTCATAGTAGCCTATTCGATGGTCGAAGTATCCAAAAATGTCTTTGAATTTCGAATTTTTTAACTTCGAAAATTCCCTCGATTTCACTTCGACCCTTAATAAATCGGCCCATAAAGTTACCTTAAAGATGAACCACCCCTTTAACATTTAAATTATTTTTAGCAGATTTAAAGGGTTGGTTCACCTTCAGGTTATCTTTTAGTATGTTATAAATTGGCAAATTCTAAGCAACTTTTCAATTGTTCTTCATTATTTTATTTGTTTAATTATTTGCCTTCTCCTGACTCTTTCCAGCTTTTAAAAGGGGGTCAGTGGCCCCCTCTAAAAACAAATCCTCTCTAAAGCTACACATTTAGGGGCATATTTATCAAAGGTCGAAGTTAAAAAAACTTCGAACTTCGAATTCAAAAAGACCCATCGAAGGGAGGTCGAAGTTTGTTTTTGGGGTCGAAGTGGGCCGAATTCGATTAGAAGTGTTTTTAACTTCGAACTTCGATCTCCCAAACTCCCCCAATTGCCTCCATACAGGTTCTAGGAGGTCCCCCATAGGCTAAAACAGCACTTCGGCAGCTTTTAGGTGGCGAATGGTCGAAGTTTTTTTTTTTTTTTTTTTTTTACTTTTTTATTAATTTTTAACATGATTTTACAAAATAACAATGCAAAACAATATAAGGACAATAACAACCCCCCCCCCAAAAAAAAAAATATATATATAATAACATCCCCCCCTGGTTCTGGGACTTAGCATATTTGTTAAATTAATTGCATAAATCTTAAATTTATAGATCTTCGGTATATAAATCATCACATACATGTATATATTTCCAGTAGCCTACTATTTTAGAATTTATTCCTTGGGAGCGAGCAAAAGTAGTTTCGTATGATGCGTTTGATACAATTCATTAATAATTGCTTGTATTGGAGGAGTATCTTGGGATTTCCATTTCCTTGCAATTGCCATTCTCGTTGCAAATAGAGAGTGGTATATCAAATATATTTGGCCTTGATTACACTGCAACCTCAAATTTGTTTCCATAATGCCCAAAAGCGCTAAGGATGGAGTTAACAGAATATTCATTTTTACGATTTTTTGGATCAGGGACTCCACTGATTTCCATAGGATTTGTATAATCGGACAACACCACCAAATATGCAAGAAATTGCCTGAACCACCACAATTTCTCCAACATATATTTGGTGACCCATATATTTTATGTAACTTGTATGGAGTTAAATACCACTGATAAATTATTTATTCCTAGCATTCTCAAGGTGGTTGACACATTTTGGAATAAAGAGCTGGCGATTTAAATGCTTCATTCCATTGTTGCAATGAAAACGATTGTTGTAAATCTGTTTCCCTTTTTTGAATAAAGTGAAATTTTTGTGGTTCATTTAATAGCACTAAATGTTTATACAGTGCCGAGGTACCTTGCTTCTTAGAAGCTGGGTTTTGAAAAAACTCTTCCCAAAGGGTAGGTAACCTGTTAATTTGGTCAATCCATTTATATGAGTAATGACGAATTTGTAAATACTTATAGAATGGTCGAAGTTTTAAAGAGACAGTACTTCAAATAAATTTGAATTTTGAAGTTTTTTCAAATTCGAATTGAAGTTGGACTATTCCCTAGTCGAAGTACACAAAAAATAGCTTGAAATCCGAAGTTTTTCAATTCGAAACTTCACCTCAACCTTTGATATATCTGCCCCTATTGTTATTGCTACTTTTTATTAATCATCTTTCTGTTCAGACCCGATCCGAATTACAGAAAGATCCCTCATTCAGAAAAACTCCAGGTCCCAAGCATTCTTGATAACAGATGCCATACCTTATAGGTATCAAAGGTAAGGATTAAATAGTATAGATACATACCTCACTGGAACAAACCATTACCTGGGGAAAGGGGAAACCCTAACACCCCCTCCATGGGATTTCTCTGATAATTCTGCTGTCCATGTCCATAGTCCCCTTTTCTTACATACACAATATGTGATTCGTACACAGCAAATTCTTTCCGTATCGGGAGGAAACGATTCCGAAGAGTTTGTTTGTGGCCAGATATTTCCGCGGCAAGATCTGACAATATTCCAATGAACGAGAGAGAAACAGCAACGTTGTGATAAGTGTAAATTGAATTTGGTAAGAAGAGATATCGCTCTCCCTCGTACCTCATTGTGGCATAATACAGAATATTCTTATAGCAAAGAGGCAGCGAAATCTTTTCTAAAGCAATATCTTGTGTACAAATGTGCGATTAAGTAACATTTATAGGAATCGTCGTTTATTAAAGTGACCTGGTTATGCACTTTGTACAGTATATGAGGTACAACTTCTTGAGCTCCTAAAATAGTGACAATACCTCCGGTTACACTTTGTGCATCATTCCTTTCTCTGTCAAATTTCACACCAGTCCCTTGACCTTTTCTTAAGCTTTCTGCAACTGCTTCGTGGTTTTTGTATGTTCCTCTTATCTAAATGGATGTCATTGTGTCTGTTACAAATCTACTGGGGAATAAAGGATCAGCACCAATCCCAACTTTGCCAGCTTTTCCCCATAACTGATCCCATTCATATCCCCTTATATATAGTGAACATATCCCCTTATATATTTATATATAGTGATCATATCCCCTTATATATTTATATATAGTGATAATGTTCCCTTATATATTTATATATAGTGATCATATCCCCCTTATATATTTATATATAGTGATCATATCCCCTTATATATTTATATATAGTGATCATATCCCCTTATATATTTATATATAGTGATCATATCCCCTTATATATTTATATATAGTGATCATGTTCCCTTATATATTTATATAGTGATCATATCCCCTTATATATTTATATATAGTGATCATATCCCCCTTATATATTTATATATAGTGATCATATCCCCTTATATATTTATATATAGTGATCATATCCCCTTATATATTTATATATAGTGATTATATCCCCTTATATATTTATATATAGTGATCATGTTCCCTTATATATTTATATAGTGATCATATCCCCTTATATATTTATATATAGTGATCATATCCCCTTATATATTTATATATAGTGATCATATCCCCTTATATATTTATATAGTGATCATATCCCCTTATATATTTATATATAGTGATCATATCCCCCTTATATATTTATATATAGTGATCATACCCCCTTATATATTTATAAATAGTGATCATATCCCCTTATATATTTATATATAGTGATCATATCCCCTTATATATTTATATATAGTGATCATATCCCCTTATATATTTATATATAGTGATCATATCCCCTTATATATTTATATATAGTGATCATGTTCCCTTATATATTTATATAGTGATCATATCTCCTTATATATTTATATATAGTGATCATATCCCCCTTATATATTTATATATAGTGATCATACCCCCTTATATATTTATAAATAGTGATCATATCCCCTTATATATTTATATATAGTGATCATATCCCCTTATATATTTATATATAGTGATCATGTTCCCTTATATATTTATATAGTGATCATATCTCCTTATATATTTATATATAGTGATCATATCCCCCTTATATATTTATATATAGTGATCATATCCCCTTATATATTTATATATAGTGATCATATCCCCCTTATATATTTATATATAGTGATCATACCCCCTTATATATTTAAATATAGTGATCATACCCCCTTATATATTTAAATATAGTGATCAAATTCCCCTTATATATTTATATATAGTGATCATATCACCCTTAAATATTTATATACAGTGATCATATCACCCTTATATATTTATATATAGTGATCATATCCCCTTATATATTTATATATAGTGATCATATCCCCTTATATATTTATATATAGTGATCATATCCTCCTTATATATTTAAATATAGTGATCATACCCCCTTATATATTTAAATATAGTGATCATACCCCCTTATATATTTATATATAGTGATCAAATTCCCCTTATATATTTATATACAGTGATCATATCTCCTTTAATTGTCTCTTCTACAGTGTAACCAATCCCAATTTGCCTTTCCCTATAACTGATCCCTTCAATTGCTCCTCACAGTTCACTTGGAGAACCTTTTTGTTCTTCCATTGTCCGACAATGATTGGATCTGCATAGTGGTTACTTCAAGGAACCCAGAGAAACGAGACATCAGCAAAGAATGGATCCTGCACTGCTCTGGGCAGGAGGTTTGGACATTGGTATTGGGCAGTGCTATTCATTTATTCTGTCTACTGGGTCTTCTTCTCACCCTTAACAGAGAATTACTTCTTGGCATCTCAGATAAAAGTTTGGGACACGCTTTAGGCATGTTAATGAGTACTAAATTATGCCCATTTGCCTACCGACATTTCTCTTCATTCTTGTGCTGGTTGTGTTTTTGTGCATTTAGTGACAGTTTCACAGTGGGACCTCCTGGAGCTCCAGGAACCTGTTATAGTCCCAGTAGATGGGTAAGGACATATATTTGTATGTTTCTAGCTGTACATTGGACCAAATATTAGATGTGCAATTGGTAACTATCAAATCCTCACCATTGGCTAAACCCCAACCAGTGGCTGTGTGATATTGGTCTCCATGTGCCTATTTTGCTGCATAACTTGAGCATCTCTGTGTGTTCTTTCAATTACCTTGACTGACCTACATAAACAAGTTGTGTTTCTCTAGCCCAGCATTCTTCTGTGATCCACTTCTGAAAATGCACATTTATTTATACTCAGGATAAATGTCTATTTGAAAGCCTGTCAGTGGTGGAGCACATGGAGTCAGGTTTGGAGATATTATCCAGCTTACATCAAAGGTACTATTGATTTCTGGAGAACATTCTTTATTTGCTTATTTTTATCACGCCGGCTTTCTCGGAGAACAAACGCCAGGCCGGAAACACAAGTGAGTGTTTGAGGCTGCGGATCCTTTATTTCTGTTTTTACCTGTCCTATCATTGTGTTAAATATCCAGCCGCTCAGAAAGAAAGACAGGCTGTTTTTTTGGGCTCTTTGTTTTTTCAGATTTTTCAGATTTTTTTTTTTTTGAAGCTCCGACAAGCACATGTGTAAGAAACCAGAGTCAAGGGGAACTTCATATCAATTCATTCATTGGGAATTATATTTCTGATGGAATCACCCATGTGGGGCGGGGGGGGGTGTCTATTGTTATGAAAAGAGAGGAGATTCAATACATTGAGTTTTCTCATGGAAGCAAAACGCGACTTTTGACGCCGGCATCAATTCACGGGCGTCAAAATCGACGCCGACGACAATTCCGACACCAGCGACAATTTGACGCACACCTATTTTATCCAATTGCATTAAAGTCAAACGGAAAAAAAAATTTACCGCGACTATTCGCAAATTTATTCGCCGGCTGTGAAACACAGAAATTTGTTGCAAATTTATTCATCTGTGACGAAACGTGGAAATTCAATGCAAATTTGCGCCTGCCGAATAAATTCGCCCATCACTACTCAGTAAGATTTAGCTGAAATGAGGGTCCTGTTAATGAAAGCTGACTCTTTGGACTGTACAGGTTCCTCCAGGAGTAAAAAATATACAATGGGTTCAACTTCAAGGGAAGTATTGTTTAATATATATTAGGTGGTTGTTCATGGGACAGAACACAGTTTCAGTGATAGGCAGGCAATATGAGTCAATGCCTACTGAAACAGCCTCCATTCAGTCCCATTATTGTAGGACTTTAGGTAGAGGTTGTGTTTCAGTCCTACTATGTGGCTTGCCCACAGTTACCCTGTAGAGGACTCAGGTAGATGTGACCATCATGTGGGCCATTTTGATGTGAGGACAAACAATAAAATGTTAATTTTTTGTCTATGTTCCTAGAGCTTCCCAGATATGATGTCACTTCTGGCTTTTAGTGATGTCACTTCCAGTATAACTCAGTGTTATTGTTGTATTGGAACAGGGTTTGGACTGCCTTATAAAGATGAGTAAGTGCATCTCAATGGGTTTGGGAAGACGGATACATTTGGCGGGTCCTGTTTAGGCGCTGGTCTACTATATTTAAGGTTGGCATGGGTATCATTTCGGATGTCTGATGACCTGTAGATCCTAGTGGTGGCTCTATTGAGCCAAAACAAACGGAACAATACTTTTTTAGCCTGTGAATGCACAAGTCCTGCATTATTCATCCATCTTGGCCATCTAAAGGCTCCACTGAGCACAATAGACAGAGATAACATTTGTATCGACAACACATAAACCATAGCTGAACACAGAGATGCCAAGAAGAAGACACATTTCTGTGTTACTTCAAATAAAACCTTTTCCCCAAGTATATCAGGTTATATAAATGCTGTCATTTTTTTTATTTTTGGTGCAATGTAAAGCTTTTTCTCTAAAGCTGTAAATGACCCTATCCATTGGAACATGGTATTACCAGCAGGATTACCCTTAATGCCCATAATAAACATGTTATAACATAATCTGTGTATCTTGATGCCTGGAAACCACCTTCCAGCAGAAATCAGCTGAAACTCCTCTTCCACATCCACTGCTCAATTTGCCTCCTACCGGAAAGCAAGAAGCCTGGATAATGATGTGCAGAGTAATTCCTCTGGGTCCTGCTGCCTGGAGCACCGTAAACACGCATGCTGCTTTCTTGTGTCTGTAGCCTGCCCGGCATGTATCAAGGCTGCCTTCATTTGCTTGTTCCTGTCGCCCACAGCTTCCCTCTTCTCATTGTGCCCAAGTCTCAGATGTTGCAGAGATGTCATCAAAAGACCACAGGAAGAAATACACTTGTACATATATGTAGTGAATGGGATTCTGACAATGCGTCTCAGAGGCACATTCTAGTGTTGAACAGATAACACTCGATCCTTAGCAACGGCATTGGAAGCTCCCCTTTAATATGTATTTAAGATTGGAAGGGATTTTTCAAGCAATAGACAGTCTTAAAGCAAGCTGTATCTTAACATGTGTGTTCCTTTTAGGGCAATGATGCAATGGAGGAATATAAGGTGCTTGGCATCTGCTGCCCATTGTCTGTAAAGCAACAGTAGGCATCATTTATTTAGGCCCCTAATGCAAGAGCACTAAAGGTTCTAAAGAGCATGTCCTTTAGTGCTCATTTAAAAAGTATTTGGGTCTGACTGTCCTCTGTATTGGCGATTCAGCACTAGATATGGAGTACAGTGCTAATGGGTGCAAAGCCCTGTTTTTAATGGCAGCCATAGGGCACACAGTAAGTAAACTGCTCTGCCTAAATAGTGATGTGCGGGGTGACCCAAAACCCACCAGTTGGGCAGATTCGGTTGATATTTGGCCGACCATTGTGGGTTAGTGACGTGTAGGGTGCAGGTCAGACTGGGGAAGGACACTCCTTCACTGCTTCAGAATATTCCCTGTCTTGGAACTAGAGATGGGCACAGAAGCAAAAAGTCTTGGGTACAGGTTGGCTGTGGGTCGTACAGTAACAACATTAAGGGGGTTAAGGTCTTGCAGGTTTGGGTTGGGTGTGGATTGAGTTTTTTTCTTACCCGCACATCATTACTCCTTAACTTACACAACTTATGTGTTATAGCCTAACTTCTGTTGATCACTCAGCACTGTGAAATATGTTGGCGCTATATAAATACATGTTAATAATAATAATAATAATAATAATCACTCAATGGGGAAGTCCGAATGATGCACAAGTTAGGGTGCTAGGAAGGCAACTACATGCCTCCACCCTACCCCCTATAAATATAGAGCTGCCGAATGCAGTCACTGCTGTAATAATGAGGTGGGGGGGTGGCACATGTATCTGAAGGGGTGTAACTTCTCAACTCAGAGGCGATACGTATAAGCCAAATTGTACAGTATATTCCCATCTGGCGAGTAAAGCAGATAAAGAAGCTTTGTTCCTCCAGTGACCTGATCCGTATTCAACTCATGGCCCTAGCGATACAAAAGAGCAATGATAACCACTGTGCCGCCATGTTTCTTATGATTAGTTGACTCTCTTTAATATCAGATATGATTATATCAGGGATATGAATGTAACATCCTTTTAATACAATTAACCAACAACTATTAGTCCACAGGATAGCTCTGCTTGAATGAGACATCAAGTATCTGCCTCTGCCATAGCCCCCAGTTCTAGGGATGCCCAGAATCCAGGATTCAGTTTGGGATTCAGGCTTTTTCAGCAGGATTCGGATATGGCCAAATCCTTCTGCCTGGCCGAACCGAATCCAAATCGGTTAGATGGCAATAATTTGCATATGCAAATTAGGAACAGGAGGGAAATTGCATGACTTTTTGTCACAAAACATGGAAGTAAAAATTGTTTCCCCTTCCCACCCCTAATTTGCATATGCAAATTAGGATTTGAATTCTGTTCTGTATTCGGCCGCATGTTTCACAAATCCAAAATAGTGGATTCGGTGCATCGCTACCCAGTTCCCTCTACTCATAACCCCCACCCCAAGGCTCTTTCATAAATGGCAATAACGATGATGGCTGCCACGTACAGACATTTAAGCCTTTTATTGGAAAGATAATCATTTCAGATTAGCCTTAAATTCTGCCATTGCTTCTAGAACCTTCTTCGTTATAGTAAATGACACTGCAGCGTTCAGAGTTTTGTTCCCCTGTCCTAAAATCAGCGGCGTATTAAATGAATTGAGGGGATCACTTTAAAGGTTACACACCGCTATTTTATTTGCAGCTTTTTATAGTATAATAAACCTTTTGTAATGAATGATTGGCCGTCACCGAGTTTGCTCATAGACTGTACAAAATGCCATTCGCCGCAGCTCTTTATTTATATACCAAGTTTATGTTTTATATTATATTTTACTGATCTCCCATTGTGCTGTCACGGAAATAAAGATGCCTATTGTATCTTGGTCATAGGGAAAAAATAATTGGCAGTATTATATATAGGTTTCAGCTATTTCTTTTCATTTATTTACCCTTGCAAGAAAAATCATTGGTTGTCCTACCCTACCTTTTTATTATATATATATATATATATTTTGTTGGAACAATTCTAATAAAGAATGCAACAGAAGCTCTGTTTTGGTTTGAATTCTCAATAAAGAAAAGCAAGTTGTTCATTCCCAATCCAACTCAAGCCAACTGCTCCCTCTTCACCCCCTGAGTAGCCCGAAGAAAAAACACTGAGTTCAAGAAGTGTGTTAAAAGGCCACAGTTTTATTAACACATTGATCAAACAGGCTGGAAAATTACAGATTTAAACAATAGGACAAGTAACTTATATTAGTACTTTCCAAACCCCAGCTACTCAGTAGAACAGTGCTCAGGGGGACATAGACAGAGGGTCATTTTTGTGTTTCAGAATCTTAAATAAACACATGTTCTACACATAATCCTTTATAATGTCCCTGTCAAGGATTAAGTAAGGGGGTTCTGTGGAGACTGATGAGGGAAGGGTGAGTCCTTGAGGCAGGAGCTGTATGTGCCCATGTAACACGGAAAGGAAAGGCAGGAACAGGTTGAAGTGGGTGTTGAGTCAGACTTGATCAGGTGCAGAACAGAACAGGATGGAGAGGGCGAAGATCAGGACTGGAGTAGACAGGATGAAGAGGGCGACTCAGGACAGGAACAGACTGGATGGAGCAGGAGTGGAACAGGATTCGATGGGACCGGATGGTGTGGCGTAGATCAGATCAAACTGGGGACAGGATAGTGGGAGGACAGGATACGGAAGGAGACTGGAGAAGGAGGAGACTGGAGAAGGAGGAGACTGGAGCAGTAGGAGACTGGAGAAGGAGGAGACTGGAGCAGTAGGAGACTGGAGCAGTAGGAGACTGGAGCAGGAGGAGACTGGAGCAGTAGGAGACTGGAGAAGGAGGAGACTGGAGCAGTAGGAGACTGGAGCAGGAGGAGACTGGAGAAGGAGGAGACTGGAGCAGTAGGAGACTGGAGCAGTAGGAGACTGGAGAAGGAGGAGACTGGAGCAGTAGGAGACTGGAGCAGTAGGAGACTGGAGCAGGAGGAGACTGTAGCAGGAGGAGACTGGAGCAGAAAGAGAGGGAGGAAAAGGCAGAGCAAGGGTACAAGTCAGAACAGGATGCAGGAAAAGGCAAGGCAAGGTCAGATCAAGGTCAAAGCAGAAATAAGTTAAGACAAGGTAAAAGGTAGCGCTAGAGGAGAACTGGGAGGGAAAGACTAGGCAGGAACAGAACATGGAACGATAAGTAAGAAAGATTCAAAGTAGGGCAGAACAGGACAGGACAAGGCAAGGAGGCTAGAGCTGAAACCATGAGCTGACAATGTCACACTGCTAGACTGGGAAACAATGCTCCGACCTGGATTGTTTGGAGGGCTGGTCTAATAAAGCGCAGAGTCAGCCCTGATTGACTGACTGCAACCAATCAGACTGCAGCTGGGCTGGGGCTGTAGAGGCCAGGAAACAAATAGTGAGCAACTCTACAGGCTACTCATCTGGCCCACTGGATAAGGCATTGAGGCAGAAAGCCAAATCCCAACAGAGCTTGACAGTCCCAGGGAAAATTCTGCATATTATACTCAAGAACACCTGGCAGGATAAATACAAGGCTCGGGGGAAGCAGGATTCTAGGGGTAACGTGCCTCAAATGTTACATCTGCACTTGGGATTGGGTGGGAGATTCAAAAGGGGCAAATTTACTCCACCATACTTCGCACAACTCTGTCAGACGTTATTTAGCAGCAAATATGTGTATTTTAGAGATGGCGCGAACTGTTCGCCGGCGAACTTGTTCGCGCGAACATCGGGTGTTCGCGCTCGCCGGAAGTTCGCGAACGTCGCGCGACGTTCGCCATTTTGGGTTCGCCATTGTTGGCGCTTTTTTTTGCCCTCTCACCCCAGACCAGCAGGTACATGGCAGCCAATCAGGAAGCTCTCCCCTGGACCACTCCCCTTCCCTATAAAAACCGAAGCCCTGCAGCGTTTTTTTCACTCTGCCTGTGTGTGCTGAAGAGATAGTGTAGGGAGAGAGCTGCTGCCTGTTAGTGATTTCAGGGACAGTTGAAAGTTTGCTGGCTAGTAATCGTGTTGATACTGCTCTGTTATTGGAGGGACAGAAGTCTGCAGGGGTTTGAGGGACATTTAAGCTTAGGTAGCTTTGCTGGCTAGTAATCTACCTTCTACTGCAGTGCTCTGTATGTAGCTGCAGTGGGCAGCTGTCCTGCTTCTGATCTCATCTGCTGACTGCTGCAATAACAGTAGTCCTTGTAAGGACTGCTTTTATTTATTTTTTTGTTGTTTTACTACTACTACTACTACTACTACTACTACTACTACTATAAGAGCCCAGTGCTATTAGTCTAGCAGTGTTGGGGAGTGGGACTGGTGTGCTAATCTGCTGCTCCTAGTAGTTCAGCAGCACCAACTGTAATTTTTTTTTTTTAATATTCATTTTTTTTTTATTTTACTTTTTTTTATTTTACTACCGCTGTAGTAGTGTATAAGTTGACCTTTTAGGCATTATTTGCCCTGTAGGCATTTTTTGCCCAGTGTGTTATTCAACCAACTGCTATCTAGCTGTGTGACCTTGTTCACATTCTGTCTAAATATCCATAATATTACCGTCTCCAGAAAAAACACCGGAGTGACTTTTTTCAAGCAGCCATAATAAATTTTACGTAATCCGTATCCATCGCTGTAGTAGTGTATAAGTTGACCTTTTAGGCATTATTTGCCCTGTAAAAGTTACAACTTTTAAACATAATCCCATGTTAAAATATGAAAAAAACCTCTGCATTTTGTCTTTTTTTATGACTTTTCAGCATACAGAATATGAAGTCACTGACATAATAATGTTGAGGATGTGGCTTCATTGTATCATTTCGCCTATAGACTCTGGCGAAAAGGGTAACAGATTGGAAAAATTGCACTTTGATTAATATTTGGAGTAACGATCGTTCGCCTGAGCGAAAATTCGCATGGTGAAATGGTGCAAAACTTCTCTAGCGCTGAGCTTTTTTGGCCAATTCACCTTTTAGTAAATTGACGATGTCCCTGCAAATTCGCATTTTGGCAGATTTTAACACAAAAAAACCCCACTTGGCTCTTTAGTAAATCTGCCTCAAATAACCGCCAATTTCACCTGATCCTCCAGTCCCCAATAATGCCAATCCA
Source organism: Xenopus petersii (assembly GCA_038501925.1). Classification (NCBI taxonomy): domain Eukaryota; kingdom Metazoa; phylum Chordata; class Amphibia; order Anura; family Pipidae; genus Xenopus; species Xenopus petersii. The sequence continues at coordinate 192,315,879 of CM076674.1, read as the reverse complement.
TTGCAAGAATGGGGGTACAAGACCAGGGTGCCATAACAAGTTGTGAAGGGTGAAGTTGGCCTAGGGACACCCTAATAAATAAAGATAAATCCAATACATCAATTCCAATGTAGTGTATAAAAAACATTTAAAAACCAATTTAAACTTAAAGTAACATCAAAAAATTAAATTGTTTTAAAGAAAAAAAATATAATGCAGTGTTGCCCTGCACTAGTAAAACAGATGTGTTTGCTTCAGAAACAATACTATTGTTTATATAAACAAGCTGCTGTGTAGCCATGGGGGCAGCCATTCAAGCACAGGATACACAGTAGATAACAGATAAGTACTACTATAGTTTATATAAACAAGCTGCTGTGTAGCCATGGGGGCAGCCATTCAAGCACAGGATACGCAGTAGATAACAGATAAGTACTACTATAGGTTATATAAACAAGCTGTTGTGTAGCCATGGGGGCAGCCATTCAAGCACAGGATACACAGTAGAAAACAGATAAGTACTACTATAGTTTATATAAACAAGCTGCTGTGTAGCCATGGGGGCACCATTCAAGCACAGGATACACAGTAGATAACAGATAATTACTACTATAGTTTATATAAACAAGCTGCTGTGTAGCCATGGGGGCAGCCATTCAAGCACAGGATACACAGTAGATAACAGATAAGTACTACTATAGTTTATATAAACAAGCTGCTGTGTAGCCATGGGGGCAGCCATTCAAGCACAGGATACACAGTAGAGAACAGATAAGTACTACTATAGTTTATATAAACAAGCTGCTGCAAAATTTGCAAAACTATGAAAAATTTGTGAAACACGAATTTGGACGCCGTCAATTTTTAATGCCGGCATTAAAGTCAATGGTTGTCCGAATTATGTTGACGTCCAACGGTTTTACCGCAAACAACTTTTCTAACACACGTCCAAACACGGAAATTCGCCGCAAATCCTCGCCTGACGAATTTATTCACCCATCAGTATTACTGAGAGCAGGCGGCTACGAAAGTAAGAACATTTCCACCCACTGTCAACGCACATAGATGACTACAAGTAATACAACTAATAAACTAAAGGAACATATACTGTACAGTACAAGCGCAGAAGTCAAACTGACTAGTGATGGGTGAATTTATTCGGCAGGCGTGAATTTGCGGTGAATTTGGCAGTTTCGCAGGTGGCGAATAAATTTGCGAATTGGCTGCAAAATTCGCCTGCGTAAAAGTTTTTTGACGCTGGTGACAATAATCGGACACCCTTTGACTTTAATGGGCATCAACTTTGATGCCGGCAAATTGTCGCAGGCGTCATAATTGCAGTCTCACTTTTTTTTGCCAGTTTCGCTGGAAATTCGTGGCAAATCAAAACGGGACAATTTCGCCAATCACTAAAACTGAGCCTGTGATTCTCGGTTGTATATTTACAATATGCCTAATGCCCTCCTCACATCCCCAGGTGGCATCAAATATGTTGTTGGCACACTTGAAGGCTACAGTGTCACCCATATATAGTGTTTCTGCCTCTGAATTATACATTCTGACTAAGTAGGCTAAAGGAATTAGAGAACCGTATTAAAAATTCACATTCTCATGTACACACACTCCTCTAGGAATCATTTCTAAGCGAGGTTTACAAAAACCCTAATATTCTACAGCTAAATCCTTTTTTAATGACTGATTCAAAAACACTGTTTGACAACAAGGATAGCTACATAAAATGGCAATACAGTAGATGTTACTAGAGTATCTTCAAAAAAGAGCTGGTACATATTTTCTTAACTAAGTAAGATTAATTGTCTGGAAATTAAAATGTTTGCTTATTTTTCTGCTTCCAAAATACATCATTCGAGCTTCTGTTCACTATTAAAAAAAACATCACAGATAAAATCCAAATATTCATATTTTCATTGTTCCAACTTGTTCACCAAAATGTGTGTAGTGGTGCCTTCATACAGTAGGGCGTTGGGATATCCTGATACTTACTGGTCACTACCAAGGATTATATTCTCATTTTCCAATCCAGAGATGTAGTGGGGAAACCTGCCTGTCCAACTTCTCCTTCAAAGACCAGAGTTATTAATATGCAGTTGGTCCTCTCTTTGATGTTTAAATGGCATTCACCCTCTTCTCTTCTCTTCTTTGAAGGTTTCCTATAGATATTGGAATATTGGTGGGTTATGCCTCCATTCATACATAAGTGGTTGGACACTGATGTTGGGGATCAAGCCTGGCTCACTGTCCGGGTTCCAGTTTCAGTTGGGTTCAGGTCAGGTTCTTCCCATCTCTCCATGATCAATCTGTCTATAGACCTGCCTTTTTACATCGGACATTATTGTGCTGAAACAGGAAAAGTAGGAAGAACAAAATTGTAATGTCATTGTATGTAAATAACCAATTCCATAATTATTATAAATTGAGGATTTTTTTTGCATTTGAATGAGGACCCTAGTGCTGGAGATCATGGAGAAACTTTTATTGAGCTCTATTGCTTTATGAATACAAACTTTTGGTGCAATACAGATCTTAGCATGCTTTACCCTTGATAATAGAGTAAATTCATTGGGATTTGTAGGCAACAACTAAGTAAAGATTGGTTGAGCAGCAGTGACTAGATCTCCTTTAATCTGCAATTTACATGCCATTGGTCCCATGCATACCAAACTGATCTGATTAAATGTGAATCCTCAGTTGGACATGTCTCATCTGTTGTCAGAATTCTCACTACAGGATCTCTCCTTGATGATCACTCAAGTTCTCCAAGAATATTGTTGGTCAACCCATCATGTCGCTAGGAATTAATATGTAATTTACATGCCATTGATCTCATGCAAACCAAACTGATCTGATTAAATGTGAATCCTCAGTTGGACATGTCTCATCTGTTGTCAGAATTCTCACTACAGGATCTCACCTTGATGATCACTAAAGTTCTCCAAGAATATTCTTGGTTTGCATTTCATTGTATTAGAGATTCTGTCTAAGAATGGCTCAGCACTGGGTAATTATTTTTAGTCATGTAAAAATTTAAGTTTTAATCAATGCAATATTAAGTCTAATCACTCAATGTCTCAGAGCTTTTAGCCTTTCTCTTGTAATACAGAAAACCTCTCAAAGCTATTTGTCCTTCTTAAAATTTTCAGCTTTCTTGTTATTTAAGAAATTAGACTTCACATCAGCCCCAAAAAGTAAAAGCGTATTGATCCACATATCAAAAAAATAAATAACAAATACACGTGTTTTTTTAAAGGAAAGCTGATGAAAATCATATCTTTGGAACTCATTGGTGTGTTTAATCAAAGGAATGTTCCCTAAAGTGTCAATTACTGGTTTATTCTGGCAGCCATTTATAGGGAGAATGTAATATCATTTCTAACTCCAGGCTTCATAAGGAAAGTACAGCACACGTCTGAGAAAGAAAAAGCCGATCAAAAAGCATCCAGAATATTAAATGGTACACTCACTTTATTAGGTTTATACAGGGCAATTTGGGACTATTTTAGGTATATAGAAATTATTTTAGCAGTGTTAATGTCTGCAGTTATTGCTGTAACTATTGTGTCAGATCCTTAAACTCTGGAGTATTAAGGAGGAATTCACAGACGAACCACATGTAAAATATCAGTAAAACTCATGTAAAACTCAAGTTTTTTAAGGAAAAACACATTTTAAGTAATATTTTCATCAAGGGAGTCATTAACTTAATGCAGCACAATTTTTGACGCTGGTAAATAAATTTGTGAAACTGCCACGAAAGAAACTTGGACGCCGGCAAAAATTTGGACGCCAATGACAATTAAACACATGCCCATTGACTTTAATGCAATTGGACAAAATAGGTGCTCATTAAATTGCCAGCATCCAAATTATCACCGGCATCAATTATGATGTCCACGCAGGTGTCAAAAATCACATTTCACAAATTTTTAGCTGCTCCGCAAATTCCACGGTATATTTTATAATTTTGCGGTGAAGCAAAATGGGATGAATTCGCCCATCACTAGAGGTAAGTACATGGCTGCCTTGCACCCATGATGCTCCGTTCTGCACACAGTGCCAAATAGTGTCAAAATCGGGTGTTCAGGCTCCACCAGCAGCTGCTACTTCAAGGCCCCATCACCACAACCACGGTGGCCTGAAACTCAATAAACAAAATGGCTTGAATGTTGAAAATACACCTCCAATCAAGTTCTGTAGATGCTCTCCAGGTTTAACTCTTGAATTTTTTCATCCAGATTCTTAAAATAGTTTTGATTGATAAAGGTAGAAAATTCAAGTTTGCAAAGACCCACATTGAAAAAAAACAATCTCAATTTTTAATAGTTGTCTTAGAGTAAAATCTACACCACTGTAAAAGACAATGGGATCAGGTGAATTAACTCATTAAAGTCAGAAACCTTGTCAAGACCTGTTTTTAGCCAAATTAGACATGAACATGGACCCTTAGGGCCCATTCACTAAGTTCGAGTGAGGAAAAATAGTTCTAATTTCGAATGTTTTTTTTGGCTACTTCGACTATCGAATTAGCTACTTCGACCTTCGTTTCGACGAAAAATTGTACGAATATTTGACCATTCGATAATCGAAGTTCTGTCTCTTTAAAAATTTCTTCAACCCCCTAGTTCGCCACCTAAAACCTACCGAGGCCAATGTTAGCCTATGGGGAAGGTCCCCATAGGCTTCCTAACAATTTTCTGATCGAAGGATAATCCTTCGATCGATGGATTAAAATCCTTCGAATTGTTGAATTCAAAGGATTTAATCGTTCGATCGATATTCAAAGTCAAAAGATTTTAATTCGGCTTAATTAACCCTCAATATTCGACCCTTGATACATCTGTGACTTTTTTTGATCTGTTGACCAAAATAAGTGGCCTTCCTATCCTCAGTGGATAATTAAGGGGATAAGCAGGACACAGAAAGAGTTTTGTAGACTCTAGAAGGTTATTGCTATAACAATTAGACTGCCCTAAATAGGACAAAGTGACTGTCACCTTAAATTGGCACATGTGCATCTCAATAACCTAGTTCAAAGGTTGTTAGACATTTGGGTTCTCTAACCTCTGCTTTGGGTCTCTTTGGGTGCCAGCCAGCATATTTACCGTAGCACAACTTTAGTCCTATTTAGTTTAAATGTGGGACTGGTGTTTGGTGTCAGCATCACATTCACTTGTGCTCTGCAGACAAAAAAAAAAAGAATCATTTTATGGTGATGAATAAGGAAGATAATACATCATTTTCTCTGGCTGGAAAAGTTTAGAATTGACAGTATGTTCAAGAAGAAGTGGCTAAGGATACACTAATATATAAAATGACTTTATGGAGCTGTTGGCAGATGATGTTTGCCCATAATCTCAGAGTTTTTAGCAAGCAAACCTACAGCAAGTGATTTGCACCCCATGGCCCTCTCAAGCTGTTGCAGCAAAACTCATCTCTCTCATAACCAGTAGCTCGGGGAGACGGGTTAGTTGAAAATTCAGCAACAGCTGCATATCCACATGTTCTTGGTCCCTCCCCTGGAACATAATATGTAAGGAAATTCTGCTTCTAAACTCAATCTGATTGACTGATGGGACGAGGAAAGCTCCTGACATGTGTCATACTCTACAGTATTCCAATTAGTAATGGCATGACTACACACCCAGGTCGATCAGCTTGTATTTTCATTCAGTGCTTTCCCTTTTATTGATGTTGGCCTCCATGGACCGAACACTTGGGTTGGTATAAAAATCATGTACAGTATAATACTCTGTTCTTGACCTCACAGTGTCCCTTACCCCATTTACCCTTCAAATACCCTTCTTTTCATGTACCAAGAAAAATATTGAAGATGAAAAGAGTAATATGCATTTTTTTCATTATGTGTGTTATGTAGCAGTTTTGTTGTGAGAAAATAACAACCACTGTGTTTGTAAGATTAGCATGTACAGATGTGTACATAAACTATTTGTCCTACTTAACGCTTTTCAACAAGAGGTTTCTCATGTATATGTCTCCTGCGTTCTTCTCTTGGTCTCCAAAACCAATAATTTTCCCTTGTTCTGTGCTTCTATCTTCCTCTCTCCAGTTATTTGTTGCCACTGTTTTTCCTTTTTTCCTAGAATCTCTGTATCTACAGCTAACAGTTGTCCACATTGCCACCTCTTCCTCACCTTGCTCAACCAACTTCTCCTTTATGTTCTTTCCCTCTAATGATGATATCCATATCTTCTTTCTCCCCATTTATCTGGAACTCCAAGAACCACTTTTTTTCTCTTCCCCAGTCTGACCCAGGCTAGTGTTCCCTTTCACTGAAAATCCCACTGGTCCAATGTACTATTCTATTGAAAACCATTCTGCCATCTTGTCTATGGTTCAAATTTAGCAAAATTTGAAAATTCTTCCCAAATTTCAAAAAGAACAGTAAATTCTTAGGTATATGTTTATTTTCTTGAGAGATAAATGCCCTCTGTGTCCATTGATCTATTGAATGTATCTCAACAGGTTTGAGCTCCCAAAAAAAGCTGGTGAGGAGCAAAAAAAAAATCATAAATATCAACAATATCTTGTTATTTTTTTTCATTAAGACTTAATTAAAAATGCATCTCAGCATTTGATAACTTGGCCCTATAAAGAGACCTTTTGGTCCCTTAAAAATTAAAAAAAAATTCCTGAGGCAGCTTGCTGGCTCACCTTTTTAGCGCCGGAGGGGGTCCAGCAGGTGATCTAGAGGTCCACGACGATAGCGCAGATAAGCTCATTTGTGCTTGAAGAGCTGAATTTCCTTTTGGAAAACCAGAAATTAAGCTCTGAAAGTAACCAAGAGCAGCATAATCCTAAATACAATATAATTGCAGAAGCATATGAGTACAAATGTTCCATACTGAATGATAGTACTGGGAATAATAATAATATTATAGTCTATTGTTCTGATATTAAGGTAGAGGATGATGGGAGACTGAATTTACCCACAACAGAAGCATTCGTTATCATTATATGACTTTAATGCATAAAGAGAGAAAGGGAATAAAAAAGCAATTCATTGCCTAACAGCTAGAATAATGAAGAATATCCACATGACTTATGACAGTTGAGAAGGCACCAAGCACAGTGGTAACTAACTATTAACATACTGTGAAAGTTCAAGGCAGGAAACATAAGTCATTGTGTGTTTTTATATCGCACTGTGACACGTTACCTATTTCACCTGATTACTGGATAAGGATATGGCACAGAGAAGGGAGAAAACATGAAATGAGCTTGTCAGGAAAATTACTAATTCCGCCATTCATTGACAAACATGAAAGCAGAGAAAGAGCCCGATGTCTGAATAAATGGCTCTTAGCTTTATAGTTCTAGCCGATGGGTTTCAGAGAGGCACAATGAGTTCATATGACTGAGAGCTGTTAAGGGTTGGAATAAGGGTGTGATGGCAGAAAGGCAATTTACTTAGAACTTACTGATATAACAAAACGCCTGTCAGTATAGGAGTGTTTTTTAGAACTGTGCCTGGGTCCCCAGGAAAGGGCTGCACTATTAGAAAGCTCCTAACACAACAACTAGGGGGCAGAGTAATGGCGGTGATTACAATTGTGGTGGTAAGTCAACTATGACAATATCAGTAGGGTACAGCTTGTGGTTCCAGGAGAGAATGCTAATGTCTGACTAGGTGCAGAATAATTGATCACTATCATATCAGTAATCTATGCAGATGCATGAATTTACAAAGACAGGGTTTTTTTTTAATTACAAAATTATGATAAGCCACCATACCACGTCAAGGTAAAACCCAAATGGCGGTCCATAACTATTTACCTCTGGTCATAATACCAAATGCTAAAGCCTCCAGGCATAAGAGCATTCCCTGAAATAAAGGTCTCCCTAGCTGGGCATCTCTATTTTTGTAGTTAATTTGGCTAGATCAGTAGCACTTCCATTGTATTTTAGTTGTAACACCCCAACACCCATCCCTTTAAATGGTGGAACAATGCCTTTGGAAATGGGTGTTGTTCTGGGCAGTTTCTCTCTCTTAAAAGCCGCAAGTGGGGGAGTATTAATGTCATGGAACCAATGCTGGGGTCTAGGTTATCTCTCTCTTTGAAAGCTAATGGCGGAGGAGGACTAAGCCCTATGATTGAAACATGTCGGGAGACCTTAATTTCAGGGAATGCTCTTATGCCGGGAGGCTTAAACATTTGATATTATGACCAGAGGTAAATAGTTAGGGACATGGGTTTTACCTTGCTGTGGTATGGTGGCTTATCAATCTTATGACCATAATTTTTTAAATAAAAAAAACGTCTTTGTAAATACATGCATCTGCATAGATTACTTATATGACAGGGGACCAGGGAATGTGCATTGATCAATTTTTCTTCTTTTTCTCTATGTTTGTAGTTAATTTGAGCAGATCAGTAGCACTTCCATTGTATTTTAGTACATTTTTATTAAGCCATGGAGTGCTCTCACAACCTTTCCTTTTTGCATGGGTGCAGAATAACCAGACTCTGGATGCGAGTGGTTTTTACATGAGCACTAAAGGTTATGGGTGCTTTTGCACTGCACCAGGATTTAAAGTAGAGTGTGCAACAATAGTTTTAAAATATCTTCTGCAAAACTAGAGGTGGACCTGCATTCAGTGGTCAGTCAATACTGAAATATTGCAAGACCTTTGTACTTTATGCTTCCCATTATGCACTCTTCAACTGCCCTATCAGCTCCTTTCCTCCTCAATATTCCATGTGGTAGATTCACTAATGGGCGAATTTTCCCCAGCGCCAGCTTCGCACAGCTTGCCAGGTGCAAATGCGTAGTTTAGTGTAGTTTAGTCGTGGGCGCCCTGAATGCTGGCGACTTTTCATTAGCGTCACTTCGGCAGTGAGAGCGTTTCGTAGCAAAGTTGCGCTAAGGGTTCATTTGTGCCTAGCGAAAATTCGCTAGTGATCTTGCGCTTAGGTCAATTTGCATAGAGCGGGTAATTTAAAGTTGTACGGAGGTCTTTATTATAAATCTTGGTTTTTCTTACAAATGTCCAGGGAACCTTAATAAAGACAAGAGAGTTAATATAATGCCCTACACATGAGCCCACTGTGAAATGAATGTTCCATATGTTATGAAATGTCTAGAGAAAACCAGTTACCCAAAAAAAGTTTGTTAGGACTTTTGCAGGCAATTCCGCTTCAAAAATGGAAAAGTCACCAGCTTTTTTAGAACTTTAATGTATTTTCGGCTCACAGGATATGATGTAAGTGACAGAAGATTGAAGAATATCTAGCTTCTTTTTCGCACTTCACCTGGTCTCAGGTGGTGAAGTCAAATCTGGCAAAAGAGGTAAAGTTCAGTAAAATCCCCACTTTACTGAATTTGCGGAGTAATAATCTTTTGCCAGAGCGAAAAGTCGCCTGCCAACAGGGTGTGAACGAATGGTAGTGACGGTCTCTTTTGCTAGCGAATTGACTCCTGCACCTGTTAGTGAATAGGCGATGTCCCTGTGGATGGTAACACTGGCGAATTGTCCCTAGCGTTAACCACTTTGTCCTTTTTTGAATTTACCCCCATGTCTCCTCTATCTGCAATGACTCTTGCAAGCTAGTTGGGAAACAAAGAGAGACACTGAATAATCTTGACAAAGCAGAGCAGACAATGACCTGAAGAGACTGAAATTGGATGGAGTGGGCATTAAACAAGACTAGACTGGAACAAAGCAGAGTCGGTGCACAACAGGATACAATGGAAGAGTATGGGAATGGCAATGGTTTGGGCAGAAATGAGCAGGTTAGATATATAAATGGAATTCAAGGCCAGGACAGGTGAACTGATGATGGACATGACAGGCAAGATATCATCCCACATATGTAATAAAAGGCACTACGTTTACACATGAGCAGTAACTCATCACAACCAATAAGATTTTTGTTTTGAACAGTAAAAGCTACAGTACATGCTTGTTGGTTTGTATAGGTGATTAGATCTGCAGCAAACTTTACACCTTTTATTACATTTCCCGTTATAATTCTAATTTATTTCAGGGGAGGAGAGGATTTTTAGACAACACAAGGCGAGGATTCAAGCAGAGACAGAAATAGTAAGAGCTAGGGTCAAGTATCAGTATTTAGGCTATACAGGCAATTGCAATAACTAGGGACTCACCCTCAATACTCAGGCCAGAAAGTGAGGAAAGGACTTTATTGGGAGAAGTTCATTATTTAATTACTTTGGTTGGCTGGACCTTAATAGGTTATGAACATTAGGGACCATCGTGCCTGCCTTCTTGGCTTATTGGTTAAGAATGGAAGCCAGAGGCTAGGGGTACCCTGGTTGAAATCCCAGAAGAGCCTTACAAGTAGCAGCCAAGGAGCGTGGGCTTTAGTAAAAGGAATTCTGGGGAATGAAGAGGAAAATCTCAAATATTAAAGAAAAAAAAATGTGTGTGCCTTTAATTCATTGTTGTGTTTGTATTACTAGCTGTAAGAAATTCTATTCTGTGGACCATCTGCAATGTATGATATATGAGGATCTGGCTCACACTTCACTTTTCTAGCCAAGTGTCAATCCAACCAAATATCATTCCAATTTCAGACGGTGTTTGTGTTCGATACCCGCCCAGTTTCAGCCCCAGACAAAGCGCAGAGTAACAGAACACCTCCGCCTCCATTGTTATGGGTATAACTCTATTCCGAAGAGGAACCCATATTGATTTTTAGTGTTTTGTGCACTCTGATGACAGGGTGCATTCACAGTCTTTCTGAGAGAGATGTTTCTCCCCACAACTCCATTGTGTGAAACCGTCACATTAAAACAATCAATCTGAAAGCAGAGGAAAGCCAGGCTGCCACTGATAAGGATTCTCATTGTGCTCTTGTATCACCGATGTAGTGGACTTGATGACTATATTATATCAAGGGACTTCAGCCTACAGATTCCTGACAGGTTTCCCTGTACATGCTATAGATCAATCACGCACATTAAACGTCTTCATTCCCAAGACAATCCCTATCTTGGTGTAGGATGGGGTTTGGTAAACAAGTTATCTATAGTATGATATGTCTGTAACTCAGCATTCCTCACTAGCCTGGGATATAATGTACTGTACTTTGTTTTACCTTCATGTAAAACTGAAGGGACAGTGAATACTAGTTATTGAATTCTGATACCTATTTCTCTCTACCATCTATTAGAACCTGTTGGGTCCAAAACCTGGGACCCTATGTTAGTAGAACAGTGTTCTTCATGCCTGAGCCATAGGAGGCTATGTTCATATGAACTGGTAAGTAATGTTTATATCTACTGCCTCTGTTTGTCTTTTAATCACACTTGTAGACTCATTACCTTCAGCAACAGGCCATTGTCCAATAGAGTGGCTTTCCTTTACCCTGTTCTGGATCATTAAGTTCAAGTTGTCCTGCGACTTGTGTCCTTACAGTTTCTACCATGTCCTGATATTATTTCTATTGATTACCTGGTTTGACCTATGGCCTATTACACAGACTTGTTTTGGTTGTTGCCTGCCCAGACCTTTTGCCTGTTATATAGACTTGTTTTGGTTGTTGCCTACCCAGACCTTTTGCCTGTTACATAGACTTGTTTTGCCTGCTGCCTGCCCAGACCTTTTGCCTGTTACATAGACTTGTTTTGGTTGTTGCCTGCCCAGACCTTTTGCCTGTTACATAGACTTGTTTTGGTTGTTGCCTGCCCAGACCTTTTGCCTGTTACATAGACTTGTTTTGCCTGCTGCTTGCCCAGGCCTTTTACCAGTTTCTGGTCTTCATCAGATTACTACAATGTATCCTCAACATTAGACAGCACAGTCGATTCTACCCCTACTGTATATAATAACACTATAAACTATTTTCTTTTCTCTGTTTCTCTCAGTTTTCCTTTGCATCAATCAATCTGCTTAGATCTAATCATTAATGTAGCATTTCCAGCAGAAGACACTTCGGTCTTGATCAACATTTTCAACATTCAGAAACCCAAATCCATCCAGTTATGAATCTGGAGTCAACATCAACATGACTTCATGATTTCACTGAACATCATTACATAAATACCCACAGCCTCCAGAAAACATAAGCCTAATTTCTGCTTTGTAATAAATGTAGTAGGGCCATAGTCCACTAAGAATCCCATGTGTCTTCCCATTTGATGATTGTTTACACTGGCATGGAGCAGCCAGGAATTGAGAAGCACCAGTGTTATTTGAGTAAGTGGTGTGCAGAAGTGTGTCTGTAAGATACTGAACCCCATAGATTATGAGATCTATTGAGCAAGGACCTCCTTCCCCCTGTCACTCAACACTCATATAATAAGTTCTGGAAATATATATTATTCTGTTTTTAATTTATTGCAAATACCTTGTATAAATCAAGAAGAGCTATATAAATCAAATATATATATATATATATATATATATATTAAAGCACTGCGTATCTTGACAGAGCTACATAAATAAATGATGATTAGTGATGGGCGAATTTGCGCCGTTTTGCTTCGCCGAAAAATTCGCGAATTTCGCGCGAAATTCGCGAAACTGCGAAAAATTCGTGAAACTGCGCCGGCGTCTCGTTTTTGACGCCGGCGCCCGTTTTTGACGCCGGCGCCCATTTTTTGACGCTGGCGTCCGTTTTTCGAAAAAAAAAATTTTTGACGCCGGCGAATTTTTACCGCGAATTTTCGCGGGCGTTTCGCGAATTTATTCGCTGGGCGCGAATCGCGCAAATTCGCCATGAATTCGCGCCTGGCGAATAAATTCGCCCATCACTAATGATGATGATGATGATATATATACACATACACCTTGTTGCTATTGATCAATGAACCATGGATATTCCATGGTGGATAATTACATCCAGATCCTTATAATAATCCTTGTCGGTAATGTCCATAAGAGCCAGATCTGGACTCCCATCTTGTGTTATTCCAATTACAGTCAGACAGTTCAAGAAAACCTTAACAATCATGAGATTTCCATGGCTTGGCCTGGACTCACAATATTGGGAAATCTGTGCACTTACCAACAACTAGTTAATACCACTGGGCCTCTTAATTAGATCCATTCCTGCTTTTCTCACAAATAAGAATTCTTTTATTTTTTTTATTTTTTTTTTAAATTACAGATTTCATTTTATTTTAGCAAAAGAGGACTGGAACATTGTACACATTACTGTAATAGCCATTTTCTGCTATATACAGCCTGAAAACTAGCTATAAGGAAATGTTTTCCAATATTCCTCTAGACGCATACATTAAATGACTCCAGCCTTACGAATGGGTTCTATAATATTTTCTAAATGTTCCTTGCCAAGTCGGAACTCCCATGCCAAATTTCGAACACATTGATCATTTAACTCCGGAGTTCTTAACCCATGAATATTGGCTCTGGTAATGGGAGTTTTGTTTCAGCCTTAACTGCAGCTGCTGCACTGTATCCCGCGGCCCAGAATGAGAATATGACGAGTGTTCATTTTTACACAATGTTCATAAATATGTATAGGAAATGCACATAACCACAAATAGCCTTGATGATAACTGGTAATGGTGGGGAATTGTTAGAGAATGATCACAACCCAGACTTTTTATTCTGTTTTAGTCTATTGATCCTGAGGAGTGAGATGGTTCAAGCCCAAATATTAGGGATATCCGATCTATTTCAAGAGGACAGTGCTATACAAGTTTTACATATTTACCACTGGTCCAGGGCCTAGAAGTCCATAGAATGCTCAAGCATTAAGCTACAGCTGACCAGAGACCCACCAGAGTATATGATAATGTTACTTCATTTGTTCTGTACAATTTGTTCAAGCAGGGCACCTTCAGTCTATTGGTTCTAAATGAAGTAATATCTATATACTGGACTACTCTACTTTGATTGGGTGTACCTTTTTATAATTAGCTATTGAGTAGGGATGCCGTTATATTTTGCCCATAGACGCTAATGGATAGTTAAAAAAAAAAAAGTTGCATGGTTTAAAAAATGTTGCGTGGCTTGAAAAATTGTTCCAAATTTTTTGCCGTTTCACTAATTTTGGAGCAAAATAGATTAGATTCACCCATCACTTGAGGGTCCTAATATAGAGAAATGTTGTTTTTTTCAGAACAAGAAAAATTAGGCTTCTACTATATGACAAACCGGGTTGGACTGAATAGGGAGAGAAGGCGCACACCCATTAAATTAAAGTGAGGGGTGCTAATTCATAAGGGACTCCCCATAAGGGTCTCCAAATAAAGCAATAGATACTCAAAGTACTGGATAGCACACCCAATTTGAAAAAATAGTAGAAAATGTATTACAAAAAAAGAAAAGAAAAATACAAAAATTATACAAAAAATATTAAATAATATAACAGTGAGCCCTACGCGTTTTGACCTTAAGGGGCTTCCTCAGAGGCACAAATAGACAAAAAACAAAAATGCCCCCCTGGCCCAGACCTGCTCCTGCTGAAACTCTGGATGCTGCCCACCGTCTTACCCCTGGCCCAGATCATGGGCGTAAAAAGAGTGTATGCAAAAAGGTTATTTTGGGGTGACAAGGAGGCAGTGGGCCCCCGCATTGCTTCCTGATCTCCCTGTCTGGCCCCAATAGCCTTACTTCTTGCAGGAAATAGGGGCGTAGGCCATTGGAGAAGGTTTGTGTCTGGGGCAGGGACCATTGGAGGGAAGTTGCATCTGGGATGGGGAACTGTGTGGTCCCTGTCCCGGACCCCCAGTCCGATGCTGATGACAAAACATTATAGATTAATTTACAAATGCCTCTGCTTATGCAAAAAGGGGTGCAAAAGCCTGTAAGTACTAGTGAAAGAGGCAGGGTGCAGGGCAGCACTTATATCACCCGCCATAATACCGGGTCCCATTGCTGCACCCTCAAGCTCTCCCTAACTAGTGTGTTCTCATAGCATGTGGCTAGAGAGCAGGATGGGGGAAGCCTCCATGCCTGGATATGTTGGTAACTGAAGGGTTCCCAAATGCAGAAATATAATAGACTTATGTCCCACCAATCAGACGCTATTGTGTGTTGGAGGTGATGGAAACCCCTCTCTAAAAATTCTAGCTGCACGCAATTCATGCAAATACACACATGCATTAGTGTAAGTTTATATGCCATGGCTCTAGAATTCTGGGGGACAAAATGCTGCATTGTGGGAAAGAACATGACTATTTCCTGCCAGGTCTTTATACTGTATATAGTGAATATGAGACATAAACCAAGGTATAAAAATCCTTATTTACTGCATATATAATAAATGTCACTTTTCTTTTTCACCTGGAAGTTGTACAGGTAAAACCTTCTTCCACCGCGCCTCTGTCTCTTTAACGAGCATAATCTTTTAGGTAAATATTATGAGACCTGGCAGTTCTTTTCCTGGCAGAAGGTACATTTTCTGTTGCAATTATATGCGTTGGGTCAATTTTAGCACTGGCTGGAGATGCTGACTCAAACTGTTTTAAAATGTGCTTGTCCAACACATCTCGTCTTTGTTTCCTCCCACATGGATGCACACTCTAACTGTCTCATCTCTCCCAAGCAATGAGCATTAGAGTTGCATTTCAGCTCCGCCGCTGCCAGAATATACATTTATTTTCTCCTATCTTCCCACTTTAACTCTTTTTATTCAGTCGGCAGCAAATAATCAGCCCGGAACACTCTCAGAACCGTTGTTCCCAGGAGGCAATTTCAGCCCGGGTTGAGTACACATGATCAATCCCCCCGAGTGCTCAATCTCCATTACTTTCCATCTCTTTCTAGAGTTTTGACTGACGTGTGTCACTCTCTAAGCCCTAAGGAATGCCCGAGGGTCATTTACATTTCACATGGGACCTGCCAAGTCTCAGTCAACTGAAGCCTCTTTTTCCTCAAGACTTTGACTCATTCTTCCTTTGCTTTATATTTTACATTTTTAGACAATTCCTCCACAAGTTAAATACAGTAATGATGGTGCAATTCCAACTCGTGAACCCAAACATCTGTTTAACCCTTATGCTACCAACATTGCTGCACTGTAATTGCTACATTATACACTATGTAAATATGAACATACTGATGTTGAATCTATTCTCTAGACTCCTTGGTACTGGGGTTTTCTGGATGAGTGATTTCTGTGTAACCTAGAGCACCCTTAAGGGACAAGGAAAGTTAAACTAAAGAAGTAGATAGAAATGTTGTACATGATGTTTTGTGCTTCTGTACCAGCCCAAGGCAACCACAGCCCTTTAGCAGTAAAGATCTGTGTCTCCAAAGATGCCCCAGTAGCTCCCCATCTTCTTTTCTGCTGATTCACTGCACATGCTCTGTGCTGCTGTCACTTACTGAGCTTAGGGAGCCACTCACAATATACAGTACACATAGAATAGAAATGTCACAATATAAGGCTGATTAGTAATTAATACACATAATTACTACATGGCAGCACAGAAACCAGTGCAATTAGCATCAGAATTGAATAATCAGCAAACCTGTAGCATCAGCTTATATTACAGCCAGGGAAGCTCATTTTCTGCTGGATAATTAGTGACGAGCCCTAAGCTTAGCTTCTCAACAGCCAATCAGAGCCCACTGAGCATGTGAGTGTCACAGACACTTTCCAAGATGGTGACCCCCTGTGACAAGTTTGAAGTCCTGGATCATTGCTGCTATTGACAAGCTGAAACTTTAGCCTCGTGCAATAAGTTCACTATGGTTGAGCTAAAATGGACACAAATGTTGTGCTCAATGTCACCATTCATGAAAGGTACTGTATGACCCCCAACAATACTCCTTGCACCTCTACATTTTTGCACCACTTGCACCATTGAGTTCCCTCCTGTCTCTTCTGCTGAATTGTTCACAAATGAGCTTATTGACTCTGTGGAACCCTGGAGCTCCAACCACCGTGAACGTGGGGATAATTCCAAAGTACCCACAGAGGGTTGTTTCAATAGGCTCATTAGAGTTGCTCCAAAAGAATCACAAGGAAATGTCATTTTAAAGGGATTGTTCACTTTCCAAACACTTTTTTTCAGTTCAGTTGTTTTCTGATTGTTCCCCAGAAATAAAGACTTTTTTTCAATTACTTTTCATTATTTATTTTTTACTGTTTTTCCAAAATCTAAGTGTAAAGTTGAATGTCAGTGTCTCTGGTGTTTGAGTCTGACAGCTCAGTAATTCAGGCGCAGACTCTAAACTGTTATAATTTTACAAAATTGAATTGATCCATTTCTCAGCAGCATCTCTGGAGTATCAGAATCTATTGTATCAAGTCTAACAGCTGCCTGTAATGAAACCCAGAGATTTTGCTCAGCAGGGACAAAGATAAGAAATGGATCAACTAAATGTATCAATTTAAAACAGTTTGCAGAGTCGGCGACCCCCCTCCCAGAGCTGCTTTAGAAGGTGAAAAATGACACTGTACACTTTAATATTAGAAAAACGGTCTCACATAGTAAATTGAAAGTAATTGGAAAGAGTCTTTGGGGCAAATTCACTAAGATGCGAAGTTGCGCCAGGCGCAACTTTGCCGCACTTCGCCGCACTTCGCCACACTTCGCCAGGCGTATTTTCGCCAGCGCTCCGCAAATTCACTAAAATCCGAAGTTGCGCAGGGGTAGCGTAAGGTTGCGAAGTTGCGCTAGCGTTGATTCGCTATATAAAGCGAAGTTACGCTAGTGAAGGCTAATTTGCATACGGCGCGAAATTCAAATTTCAATGGAGGAACACGTATCAGCACTACAAATGCCAAGAAAACCTTCAAATCAGCAAATAAAAATGTTATTTTGCCCTACACATGTGCCCACTGTCTAGGTAAGTTGCCATGAGTCAGGAAATGTAGGGGGGAGGAAGGGGAGCCCCAAAATTTTTTTCGATCTTTTTCAGCCTATCACCCATCATGTAGAAAACACGCCAGCGTTTTTTGGGACTTAGAAAAAATTTTGACTTTTTAGGAAACAATCCCTATCTACTCTATTGCGCTTCGCCTGGTCTGAGGTGGCGAAGGAAGTCTAGCGTAAAAGGTAGCGTTCAGTACACTGCGCAAGTTAGTGAATTTGCGTAGTTACGTCGCAAGCGAAAATTTGCCTGGTGTAAGGATGCGAAGTAACACTAGCGAAAATACGCCAGCGTTCGTTAGTGAATTTGCGCAGTAGCGAAAATGCCAAACGCTAGCGAATTAACGCTAGCGTTCGGCGCTTCGGCGCTTAGTGAATTTGCTCCTTTATTTCTGGTGATCTATCTGAAAAACAAGTATTTGTTTGAAGGTGGACAACCCTTTAAGTCACAGCTCTGGAAGTGACCCAGTCCCATCTCTGCACCTTGCTTCCAGTTTGCTGCCACATACTCTCACAATTGCATTGGTTTTTATTAGTGATTGGCGAATTTGTCCCGTTTTGCTTTGGCAAAAAATAGAAAACTCATTGAAGTCAATGGGCATCAAAATAATTTGACATGCAGCAATTTCGGCGCCAGTGACAGTTTTTATATGCTCACCTATTTTGTCCAAATGCATTAAAGTAAATATTGATGCGTAACTTATCTGACGGGCGCCCACATTTTTCCATTGCTCTGGATTTTCTCTGCAGTTTTGCGAATGTATTCGCCAGTGGCAAAACACAGAAATTTGCCGCGATTTTGAGTCTGGCAAATGAATTCGCCCATCACTAGTTGTTACGCATCGGACGCCAGTTGCTGTAAGTACATCAAATTTTTACAACATAGAAGACAACTTTGTAAACCTTAACATTGTTGTATTTGTCTTTTGGGGGGAGGTTAATGCAATGGCCACTTGGATAGGGATCCTGCCCCGAAATTTCACAATATTACATTCAGAGATTTCTGTATAATCTTTGCATACTGAAAATTATTTCCACGGCTGAAACTTTGATATCTGAAAAGACAAGTCATGGCTTGCTATGGGTAAAAATAGCCCCTAACACTAAGATGACCTCACAAAATCATATTTGTATAAAGTACATGTTCTGAATAAATACATCTTTCAAACTCTGCAAATACAACACCCTGGGGTAATTTACAAACCCTTGGCATATTTGCACCTTCGCAGTAACCCATGACAACCAATCTACATTGTCCTTCTACTTACTGTGGTTCACATGCTTTTAACAACGATGGAAAGCATAGAATGTTGTTGACTTATAATGGACAATTATTGACCAAAGAAATCAGTTTTATTGGGTGACAATCAATTAGGGTAAATGGGATGTTTATTCTGATCATCACCGACCCTAATGAAACACTAATACAAATTAACTCTGTTTATTGATTGTTCTCATATTTATGTATGAAAGGTTAGAAATGAGTTGCAGTAGTCTAGGTGGGAAAAGTAGGAGGATAGTGATGGGCGAAACGGCGTTTTTTGGACGCCGGCGCCGTTTTTTCGAAAAAAAAATTTGACGCCGGCGATTTTTTTCCGCGAATTTTCGCGGCCGTCTCGCGAATTTATTCGCTGACGGCGAATCGCGCAAATTCGCGCCTGGAGAATAAATTCGCCCATCACTATAGGAGGATGCATTTTTGAATGCAGTGGCTTGAGCTAGAACAGAGCAGCATCTCACCGATGGTGTAGTAGGAAAAGCAACAGGTTAGCCCAACATTATGTTGACCTCCTGCATTTGTTTAATGCTGTTATACCCCTTGATAGAGGGACGATGGCAGCCAGAGCTGAAATAAGAGCTGGAATTCAGCTTCAGGTTGGACAATATTTAGGCAGACACATAGGGGCAGATTTGTCAGGGTTGAAGTGAATTCGAGGGAATTTTCGAAGTTAAAAAATTCAAAATTCAAAGTAATTTTTTGTATACTTTGACCATCGAATAGGATACTACGACTGCGAATTGAATTCGATTCAAAGTAAAAATCGTTCGAATATTTGATAATCGAAGTACTGTCTCTTTAAAAAAACTTTGACTTCAATACTTCGCCAAATTAAACCTGCCAAAGTGCTATGTTAGCTTATGGGGACCTTCTAGAGCAGTTTTCTAAGTCTTTAGAGGTTGAAGGGAAATCCTTTGATCGATCGATGAAATCGTTCGAATCGTCGGTTCGAACGATTTAATCGTACGATCGAACAATTTTACTTTGATCGTTCGATTACCAAATTCGGTAAAAAAAATCCTTTGACTTCGATATTCGAAGTCAAGTATTTTAATTCGATGGTCGAATTTCGAAGTATTTTTTGCTTTGAAATTCGACCCTTTATAAACCTGCCCCATAATTACATGAAAGTATATTGGAACAATAATAAGGTCTGATGGCTTCATTTCCAAAGTTCTGGACAATGGATCCTCTCAACTGAAGGACATTGATATTTTACTGTGACAGCAGTGGTTTTTAGTTGACGTTTCTCCAAACAGTACAAAAACTCACTTGTGATGACTTCAGTATTTGTCTATAAAATCTGGCTGGGGGAAGTTATTTATGGGCAGGGGGGATACAATGAGTTGGATAAAGGTTACGCTTCATCCAGTAAATCCTCGGAAAAAAAGCAAAGAACGAGACCCGGGCAGACAACTATCCCAGCACACACAGTGAGAGCCAGGCAGAGAATAGAGGGATCAGAGAAGATTTAGAGCTAATTGTTTCTTTTCTTTCATCGAACGAATATATGAAAAAAATACAATCGCTGGTGTCGTGTGACTATGGAGCAGCCAGTGCTCTTTTGCTTGGATTTTATTTTCTAGTTTAATTGTGTCATCAATTTCTTTCATCTGTTCAGTAATTTTTGTGCTACAGTCAATTGTATTTTAAGCAATATAGATCAAAATAGTGTCTCGTTCCATTTCACACCATAATAGTTACTAAAAGGGACACTAACACCTTATATTATCTAATACATTATTTAGTATTACATTTTGAAACCAGACCTATAGTTAAGGTTATTTATCAAGGTGTATTTTTTTTACAGTTTATAGGACTTCAAATACCATAAAAGTGCAGCAAATTCTATCTAACAAGCTGGCAGGTTCACCTTCTCTAAAAAACCCTAAATATATCATTTCACTGTTTCAGGCTACATTTATTGGTCACATGTTCCTAGTTGAGTCTCACTGGATAGGGAGTATATGTATCGACAAATTGCAGAAATATTTTTAAAAGAAGTCATCTTCAAGCACCATTCAGGAATGTGACCAATAATGATGTGCAGGTTGACTACTGGTTGGGTGGGTTTGAGTTGAAACTTGGGCAAGCAAGGGTTGGGTGCTGGTCAGACTAGAGAAGTTCACTCCTCCACTGCTCCCCAGAATTCCCTGTCTTGGAACAAGAGGCGCACACAGTAGTAGAATACAGAGGGAGAAAACGTGGGTATGGGTCCTACAGTGGCAACATTTTTTGGGTAAGGGTTGGGTGCCGGTTAAGGTTTTGCAGGTTAGTGTCAGATAGGGTTGGATTTGACCTACATATAACTAGGGGCAGATATATCAAGGGTGGAATTGAAAAATCTATTTTTTAAATTAGAATTTCAAGGTAATTTTAATGTACTTTGAATAGTCCAAATTCAAGTTAAAAATTTGATTTTTTTTTTTTAAAAAAATAAATAAATTTTGGTTGGTCTTTTTTATTCAAATTACGAGTTGATGGGAGTTTAAAATAATTCCCATCAACTCAAAATTCGTCCCTTGATAAATCTGCCCCCGAGTGTTCAATGACTGAAGCCTAGGTTGATGATATTACAAGATGACAAAAAAGGGAGAGTGCCCAGTTTGTTAAAGGAAATATGCAGCACTAATTAGGCGACCCTTTAAATGTATGCTATCTTGGGTATTTAAAAATGTATATATACAGGTATGGGATCCATTATGCAGAAACCTGTAAAGCTCTGAATTATGGAAAGGATGTCTCCCCTAGACAAAATTTCTTTTCTGTGTAATAATAAAACAGTATCTTGTACTTGATCCCAACTAAGATATAATTAATCCTTATTGGAAGCAAAACCAGTCTATTGGGTTTATTTCATATTTACATGATTTTCTAGTAGACTTAAAGTATAAAGATCCAAATTATGGAAAGATACATTACCCGGAAAACCCCAGGTCCCAAGCATTCTGGAAAACAGGTCCCACACATGTATATTATGTCAAATTGTCTCCCCTACAGATGGGCAAAATACAACCAGATATCTAACAGACAGCTCGGAAAAGACCCAAAGCAGAAGCCTAAAAGTTCATGCAATTTATGGTAGTATCACCAAGGACTTATAAGATTTTATAAGTGGAAAATAAAGCAGGTTACAGGTCATGTGAATTTGGGGTACTGGACGCAGCCTTTTGTTTTCATTTAGGTGACAGGAATCAGTGAAAAATACATGAGTAATACTACAGTATATAATAATATTATTTATTTAGTTGGAAGATAATTAGAGCCAAAAGTATTGACGGGTAGTGATGGGTGAAATTTCTTCCATTTCACTTTGCCGAAAATTTCCCCTGGAATTTGTAAAATTGCGAAAAATTTTGAAACGCATTAATTGAAGTCTTCATTAATTTTGACGCCGGTGTTAAAGTCAATGGGAGTCCGGATAGTGTTGACGCCAGCGACGTTTCCGACATGCGTCCAAAATAAATTTGTCAGGCGCAATTTGCTGCAAATTTCCTCATTTCGCCACCGGTGAATAAGTTAACAAAACTGCTGCAAAAATTAGCCGGCAAAAATTCCGACTCATAGAAAAAATATGGGCGACCATAAACATTCTCATTCGTCAAAATAATTCGGCTGCCCATTGACTTTAATGCATTCGGCCAAAAAGCCGTGCGTATAACAACTGTCACGGGCATCAGAATTGACGTGCGTCAAAATAACTTTAATGCCCATTGTCTTTAATGCGTTTCTCAAATTTTTAGCTGTTTCGCAAATTTAGCGCGAAATTTGAGAATTTTTTCCCAGGATTCATGAATATTGCAGACAATGAAAAGCTGACCTAGAATTTCTTTTTAATTCTAATTTTTCAAAACTTGAAGTTTTCAGATTTACCAATTGAAAAAAATCTTGAAAAGCCAAATTAGCCCAATAAACTTTGAAAAAAAATCCCAATCTCAAAAAACACTCGATTGAATTAGATTTTTATTTTTTGCAAAAAGAAACCCCCCAAAAAATTGACCAGTAAGCCATCAAGGCCAGTGCTTACCAATATTTAGACTAAACACTAAGGGGCAAATTCACTAACCAGCGAAAATTCACCAGCGCTGGCTTCGTGCACATCGCAACACTTTGGTGAATTTGGTGAATTTTCGCCAGCATTAGCCACTTCGCCCCTAAGGGGGTTATTTATTAAAGTCCGAATGTTGAAAACTCGAAAAATTCTATGGTTTTTTTTACTATAAAATCCAGATAAAATTCTAATTTTTGAGATTTATTATACCCCCAGGATGGAAAAGGTCTGAATCCAAAAATCCAGCATTTTAGACCTGTTGAGGGTGTATATAAATCAACGGGAGCAGTCCCTATTCTATTTGGAAGTTTCTGGGGTCTGTGCTGGTATTAGCCCAAAAATCAAACTACCGGTATTTATTTTAGGAAAAAGTCAGAAAAATCTCCTCGATTTTATAGATTTATTGAATCAGGGTTTTTTTTTAATAATAAATAAGGTAAAATTGTGGATTTTAGTTTGCATGGACTATTTTTAATAAAATTATCAGAAAAATTCAGATTTTGATAAATAAGTCCCCCCCCGGATAAAATACATATATATACCTTTTAAATTGTTGTGTCCTAACTATTTTCTCTTGTATGAGTGATTTAATGTATCTATTTTATGATGTAACTTCTAACCAATTATAGTGTGCTGAATAATCTAATGAAAAGAAACATGGGGATTATGTGGATAAATATATTTGAATTTAAACACCAACCACAGCTGTTATCACTTGCTGCTGAAGGGATTTTCACATAAATATATCATCGTTTTCTCTCTCTCTGTTCTCAATACTGATTTTTTATTTTATTATAAGAATCCAAACTGTCCCCACAAACTTGTCCCCAATCAAGCGCCTTTTAGCAGCCTGAGTCTCCTGACAAACTGAGATTTCTCTGGTTACTTATTATTTTTGGCTTGTCCTAGTCTGATTGATAAAGCCCGGATGCCGTCACTCCACCTCGGCTTGATTAGCTTTCTAATGCCCCAGTTGCATGCCTTGTCCTGTACTTTATTCCACTTCTGACAATCGCCTGCCGTATTAGCTCTGCAATGCCATAATAACACTCAGCATAAAGGTAAGAATCTGCTGAGAAACATAACATAAAGCAGTAACAGCAAAATCCACCCTCCTGTTTCTCAGTATCAATATCAATCCAGGCATTACTGTACGTCCAACTTAGTTGCATTAACGGACAAAGATTTTATGTCGAAAGAACGTGATGCACTTTGTTTTCCAGTTCCTCATCCACCCTCAGAAATGTATAAATATATATATGAAAACAGATAAAGACTATTATATGTAATGTGCAAGAAAATTGACACCACTTTCCAAGAGAAGATCCATACAACTGACTTTCTTTATCATCCGGGAGAACAGCAGCTCAGCGCTGAAGAGTAGAGGTTATCTAAGGTAGTCAGCAAGAGAAGCAGTAAGATTGGTTAGAAAAACAAATGGTAGAAGCCAAATAGATAAGAATTTGTTATTAAATTCCTTTGCACATGTTCTTCTGTCTGTCAGAGCTAAAGAGGAAAAAAACTTAAAGTCTGTATACATTTTCCTTATGTGATTGTTTCAGTGGACGCCTTTCTCTTCTGCAACGTTATCTCTTCTACATTTTCTGTTAAATGAACATTCTGTCAGCTCTGGCTCCTTCATTAGTAATGGGGCCAAGGTGGATATCACAAATTGTACTCTTCTCTCTTTCTGTAAGGTACCTGTAACCGCAGCCGGGGCGCAGACACGGGGGTGCTTAGGTTCCTGAGGATTCCCGGCGTCTGTCGCGCGGGCGCGCGTCCGTTTATTCGGACGCGCGCGCGTCGCGGTGGACGCGCGCGCGTCGCGGTGGACGCGGGCGGATTGACGCTGCGTCATTACGTTTTTGGCGCCAAACTTGTCCCTATAAAAAGACGTCAGCAAGAGCAAACAGTGCTTGGTGATTTCCTTGCTTGTGCTTGTTACTGTGTTCTCAGATTATTCTTTGGATTTGTCTTTCCTGTTACCGACCTCAGCCTGACCTGGACTTTGATTACCTTCTGCCTGCCATCGACCTCGGCCTGTTCCTGACTACGAGTATTTCTGCCTGCCTACTGACCTATTGCCTGATTCCCGTTTACGAATATCTTCTGCCTGCCTCCGACCTCTGCCTGTCCCTGACTACGTTTACCTCTGCCCGCCTACCGACTCTCTGCCTGTTCTTCGACCACGCTTTTGGCTTGCATCTATTCCTTCGGGTCAAGTTCAGCAAGCTGTACACTAACAGCAGTTCTAACTGCTCTTCCTATCGAATCTCCAAAAGAGCCTGACAGAATCACCAAGCCAAAGATGGAGCATTCGGAAGAGTTGCCTACCCTGGTCGACTTGTCTCAACAAATCGTTTCACTCACCCAGGTAGTGAGAGAACTGCGGGGAGATTATTTACATGTGCAGGAACAGTTGCAAGATTTACAGATTGCTGCGATTCCTCCAGTCGCTCCCACATCTGGACAATCTGGTGCCGCCGCCGGAGGAGCAACTTCTTCTTCTCATGAACCTAAGGTAGCTATGCCTGACAAATTTTCTGGGGACCGAAGGACTTTTAGAACCTTAATTAATAGTTGCCGTCTTCTGTTTACATTGAAACCTCAGTCTCATGCTACCGATCAGATCCGGGTGGGAGTGATGATTTCTTTGCTTCAAGGGCAACCTCAGGCGTGGGCTCACCGTTTATTGGAGCAAAATAGTCCTCTCTTGGCTACGACGGATTCCTTCATTCAAGCCCTGTCTAAAATCTATGAAGATCCTCAAGTAGATACAGCTGAGGCAGCTCTACGAAATCTTCGACAGCTCCGTCGTCCAGTAGAAGAGTATGTGGCTGAGTTTCGTTGCTGGGCTCCAGATACCCTCTGGAATGACAGAGCCCTTCGACATCAATTTCGTATGGGACTGTCCAACACCCTAAGGGATGAATTGGCAAGGGTTGGTCTACCTGCTTCCCTGGAGGAAGTGATTTCTCTCGCTATTCAAATTGACCAGAGACTCAGGGAGAGGCGCCAAGAAAGAGGTGTCATCTCATCTACTCCGGACTGGGTGCTCCCTACTGCTCCCCCTCCAGTTTTCCCAATTTCTCCTTCTTCTGACCCAGAACCCATGCAACTTGGTGTGGTTCGTAAGACACTTTCGGTGGAGGAGAGACTTCGACGTAGACGTCTAAATCTATGTTTGTACTGTGGCCTGGCTGGACACCTGCTTAAGAATTGTCCCACAAGACCTGATGGTAAAATTTCGTCATCTCAAACTTACAAGTTGCCCTGCATCCCATCGCTACAATCTTATATTCTACTTCATCTCTCGTTTCAGTGGAACCAAGGAAAGTTTGAAGTGGATGCCGTGGTGGATTCGGGAGCCTGTGGATGTTTTATTAACCAGGCTTTTGCAGATCTTCATTTGATTCCGCTCATTCCCAAGACCCAGCCCATTCCTGTCAAGATGGCGGATGGAAATTTTGTTGCTTCAGGACCAGTAGCCCTGGAGACCCCACATATTCTGACCTTTTCTGTTCAGGGGCATTTTGAGTTATTAAAATTTGATGTGATGGAAAATCTTCTCTTCCCTGTCATTCTTGGAATTCCTTGGTTAAGAAGTCACAATCCCTGTATTGATTGGCAGTCTGGGACACTTGTTTTTAATTCTAATTACTGCCATAAGAATTGTCTTCCTTCCTCACAAGTTTTAGGCCTCACCACTGTGGATGATGAGACTCTTCAATTGGTCCCTCATGTGTATCACGACTTTTTGGATGTCTTCAGTAAGAAAGCAGCGGACTCCCTTCCTCCGCACAGAAGCTATGATTGTCCTATCGATTTACTTCCCGGTGCAGCCATCCCTTTCGGAAGAATTTATCCTTTATCCGAACCCGAACTGGCTACTTTAAAGGATTACATCGATGAAAACCTTGCGAAAGGTTTTATCCAACATTCTACTTCTCCCGCTGGAGCAGGCATCTTCTTTGTCGAAAAGAAAGACCATTCTTTAAGACCTTGCATCGACTTCCGAGAACTCAATAAAATAACTATCAAGAATCGTTATCCGTTACCCCTCATTCCTGATCTTTTTCAAAGACTTTGTCATGCTAAAATCTTTTCAAAGTTTGATCTCAGAGGAGCCTATAATTTGGTTCGTATTCGTGAGGGGGATGAGTGGAAGACTGCTTTTCGTTCTCGTTATGGTCATTTCGAATATACTGTCATGCCTTTTGGTCTTTGCAACGCTCCTGCCACTTTTCAGCACTTTGTCAACGACATTTTTCATGATTTGTTGGACCAATTCGTCATTGTTTATCTTGATGATATTCTAATTTTTTCTAATTCCTTGGAAGAACACCGTCTTCATATAAGAGAGGTGTTACTTCGCCTCAGGCAACATCAACTTTATGCCAAGGCCTCCAAATGCGAGTTTGAGAGATCCAGCATTGAATTTTTGGGTTTTTTAGTTTCCGATCAAGGTTTCAAGATGGATTTCAAGAAAGTAGAGGCAGTTGTTAACTGGCCCCCGCCTGTGGATCGTAAGGGTATTCAGCGTTTTGTTGGGTTTGCTAACTTTTACAGAAGGTTCATCAAAGGTTTCTCTTCTATTATCAAACCTCTCACCGACCTTACAAGCAGTAAAATTAAATTTTTCTGGTCTCCGGCTGCTCAACAAGCTTTTGAATGTCTAAAGAAGCTGTTTGTCTCTGCCCCCATTCTCGTACATGCTGATGTATCCAAACCCTTTATTCTTGAAGTTGATGCCTCGGAGGTGGCCATTGGAGCAATTCTTTCCCAACGCACAGGACTTAAGGACATTTTACACCCAGTAGCCTTCTTTTCTAAGAAATTATCCCCTACCGAAAGAAATTATGACGTGGGAGATCGGGAACTGTTAGCTATTATAGGAGCCTTAGAAGAATGGCGACATCTTTTAGAGGGAGCTGTGCATCCAATGATCATTTTTACTGACCACAAAAATTTGGAATATCTATGCACGGCAAAAAGACTAAATCCTCGACAAGCAAGATGGGCACTTTTCTTCTCTCGCTTTCAGTTCCATATCACATACAAGCCTGGTTCTAAGAATATGAAGGCGGATGCTCTTTCCAGAATTTTTCCTGTAGAAAAAGATGATGTGGCACCTGACACGATTCTTCAGCCTGGACATTTCTTACTTCTTCAATCTTCTTTTATCGAGAATTTAAGAAATTTCCCTCAGTCACTAACGGATTATCCTGGTGTTAATGATTTGTCTCTTCAAGATAACCTTCTTTTTCGAAACAACAAGTTGGTGGTTCCTCCCAGTCTTCGTCTAGAGGCTCTTAAACTTATTCATGATCATCCCTTAGCTGGACATTCGGGGATTCGAAGATCTTTGGATTTGGCTAGAAGATTCTTTTGGTGGCCTTCGTTAGTAAAAGAATGTATCTCTTTTGTACGTTCATGCGAATCCTGTGCAAGGTCTAAACCATCCTGTAACAAACCGGTAGGGTTACTCCGCCCCTTACCTTTACCTGAGAGACCATGGAGTTCTATCTCGATGGATTTTATTGTGGAACTTCCCCCTTCTGACAAATATAACACTATCTTTGTGGTAGTAGATCGTCTTACAAAAATGGCTCACTTTATTCCGCTTCCTCGGTTACCTTCTGCAGCAGTTACGGCAGAGGTATTTATTAAGGAAATTGTGAGACTGCATGGCTTACCCAATGAAATTATCTCCGATCGAGGGTCACAATTTACCTCTAAGTTCTGGACTGCTTTATGTAAGGCTTTAGGTATTTCATTGTCCCGGTCTTCTGCCTACCATCCACAGACTAATGGCCAAACCGAGAGAACCAATCAAACTCTTGAACAATATATTCGTACTTTTTCTTCTTATCTCCAGGACAATTGGTTTTCACTTCTTCCCTGTGCTGAGTTCTGTTATAACAACTCTATACATTCTTCCACAGGTCAAACACCATTCTTCTCTAATGTGGGATTCCATCCTATTATGTTTCCAGATATCTTGCCTGAAATAACCCTTCCTTCGCTCCAGGATCGTTTGAAGTTTTTGAAACAAAACTCTGAGACTCTGAAGATACACATCAGCAAGGCTCAACAAAACTTTAAGATCTTTGCAGATCGAAGACGAGGGGAGGATCCGGAATTCAAGGTGGGTGATAAAGTTTGGCTGTCTACATTGAATCTACGCCTTTCTAACCCCTCCAAGAAGTTGGCTCCGAAGTTTCTGGGACCCTTTTCTGTTAAAAGAGTTGTTAACCCTGTCTCTTTTGAACTTGATTTACCAAAATCCTTGAAAGCTTATCCTGTTTTCCACTCTGCTCTGCTCAAGAAGGTTGTCCCAAATACTTTTCATGGTCGTATCCTTCCTCCTCCTCCTGTGGTTTCTTGTCAAGGCGATGCGGAATTTGAGGTAGAGAAGATTCTGGATTCAAGGCTTCGAGGCAGGAGATTACAGTATCTTGTCAAGTGGAAAGGTTTTCCTAACGAAGAGAATTCTTGGGAACCAGTGGAAAACGTCCATGCTCCGAGGTTGGTTTCAGCTTTCCATAGGAGTCACCCTGAGAAACCTGCTGAAGACGTCCTGAGGCCGCCCCTCAGGGGGGGGCAATGTAAGGTACCTGTAACCGCAGCCGGGGCGCAGACACGGGGGTGCTTAGGTTCCTGAGGATTCCCGGCGTCTGTCGCGCGGGCGCGCGTCCGTTTATTCGGACGCGCGCGCGTCGCGGTGGACGCGGGCGGATTGACGCTGCGTCATTACGTTTTTGGCGCCAAACTTGTCCCTATAAAAAGACGTCAGCAAGAGCAAACAGTGCTTGGTGATTTCCTTGCTTGTGCTTGTTACTGTGTTCTCAGATTATTCTTTGGATTTGTCTTTCCTGTTACCGACCTCAGCCTGACCTGGACTTTGATTACCTTCTGCCTGCCATCGACCTCGGCCTGTTCCTGACTACGAGTATTTCTGCCTGCCTACTGACCTATTGCCTGATTCCCGTTTACGAATATCTTCTGCCTGCCTCCGACCTCTGCCTGTCCCTGACTACGTTTACCTCTGCCCGCCTACCGACTCTCTGCCTGTTCTTCGACCACGCTTTTGGCTTGCATCTATTCCTTCGGGTCAAGTTCAGCAAGCTGTACACTAACAGCAGTTCTAACTGCTCTTCCTATCGAATCTCCAAAAGAGCCTGACACTTTCTGATACTGAGAGTAATGATGCTAAGTAGCACAAAGTAAAAAGAGACACCAGTTACTGAGAGTAGAAGTATGTTAGACATTTTCTAGTTCTACCAGTCCCTTCTTGGCTTACCAGTTTAGTATAACTGCCGAATGTCGCTCTGGGAGATTTAGTATACATTTCAAATTGGGCACTCGAAGAATACTAAAAAAGGTGAAAACTTGGTAACCACTATAGGGGACCTAAAGGGTTTATGTTCCCCTACTGCTCAGGAAGTCCCTGGTCAGTAACCTATGCCTTTTGGGGGGTGTCAAGGATAAGGTAAGGGGCGCTGTGGAGACTGATGGGGAAAGGGCGAGTCCTTGAGGCAGGAGCTGTATGTGCCTAGGGAACACGTAAAGGAAAGGCAGGAACAGGTTGATGAAGGCGAAGAGTCAGACTGGATCAGGTGCAGAACAGAACAGGATGGAGATGGTGAAGATCAGGACTGGACTAGGCAGGATGAAGAGGGTGACGACTTAGGACAGGAACAGACTGAATGGAGCAGGACGGTGCGGGCGTAGATCAGATCAAAATGGGGATAGAGTGCAGAAGGAGACTAGAGCAGGAGAGGACTGGAGCGGACAGCAAGAGAGGACTGGAGCAGATAGCAAGAGAGGGGTACAAGGTACAAGGCAGGGTCAGAAAGCAAGAATCAGGAACAGACGAGGCAAGGTCAGTACAAGGTGAAGTCAGGGCAAGGTACAAGGTGGAACAGGAAGCCGAAATCAGGAACAAGCAAGGCAGGGGTCAGGTAAAAGTCAAGGCTGAATTAGTTTAAGACAAGGTGAAAGGTAGAACTGGAGCAGAACTGGGAGAGAAAGACCAGGCAGGAACAGAACTAGGAACGATAAGGAGGACAGGTTCAAGGTAGGACAGAACTAGGCAGAAGCTGACACCCTTAGCTAGGGACATTGCCACACTGCAAGTTTGGGAAACAATGCTCTGGCAAGGTGTGCTTGGAGGGCTGACCTTAAATAGGGCAGAGTCAGCCCTGACTGGCTGATTATAACTAATCAGGCGGCAGCTGAGCTGGAGCTGCAGAGGCCAAACAGGCTGCAGCTGGGCTGGGACTGCAGAGGCCAGTTAAAACATAGCAGCCAAGCCTACAGGCTGCTCACCTGGCCATATGGTTAAGGTATCGAGCCAGAAGCCCAAAGGTCCCTGGCTCGAATCCCAGCAATACCTGACAGTGGGAAAGTATTGACCACTGCCCAAGGTTATTGGTACATTAATAGTGATGGGCAAATTTATCCGTGAGGCATGGTTTCACTGTGAATTTCCACATTTCTCCATCCGCAAATGTTTTCATGAAACTGCGATGAGATTTCACAGTGGAAAATTCGCTGCAACAAAAAAAATTTGATGTGCGTCAAAATTATTCGGACACATTGACTTTAGTGCATTTGGACAAAAGAGTCGCACATATAAAAACTGCTGTTTTGTTAATTTTTTGGGAGTTTTGCAATTTTTTTGGAGTTTTGCAAAATGGGACAGATTTACCCATCATTATTCATTAATGTAACAAAGGAAGGAAACATGTGTTCATCCATCGTAGAAGGAGGTGGATCTTCCACATGGCCTGAGATAGAACTAGGCTTGAGTACTGGGGCTTATAATATCAGACATTAGCATGAGTGATAGAACATCTAGGAGTGTAAGACAGAGCTAATGAGCAAGAGCAATCCTGTGCTCCACCAAGGGCAATAATAATCGTATGAGTTTAGTGTTCTGCAGATGACATCTTCCTTAATGTAGAGACCACATCTGGAATGGACCTAGACTATGACTTATCCCTAAGAGGCTTCCACTGGAGAGGGTCCATTTCACTGTGGTGTCCATCCTGTTGGTGAGTCTACATGTCACGATCGCCGCCCGGAGCAGGACCAGGAGCTCCGGGCGGCGCAGCTTCCTCTTCCGACGCCGCTCCCAAGATGGCGGCGCCCATGGCCGCCACGTGGGTAGCGGCGCCGGCGCAAAGACGCCTACGCGCAAGTGCGCAGGCGCGAAGACGTCACAACGGCGCGACGGACGCAGGCGCAGTGCGTCGGTCGCAGACGTGCTGACGCCGACGCAAGGGCGCCAAAAAACCCCTTTAAAAGGACGCCTGAGGCACCAAGATGGCGCCCGAAAATAGGATCTCGTGTCTGAGTTTATTCCTGGGTTTCCTACTGCGTTTCCTGTTACCCCTGAAGTTATTCCTGTTTGACCTCTTGTTATTGACCCCCTGCCTGGACTTTGGACTCTGTTTGTATTCTGCCTGCCTTGTGACCTATTGCCTGGACTCCATTACCCCTTCTGCCGAATCCCTGGATACCGCGATCCTGATCCCTCCTGAGGGGCTTCCTCCTAGATCCGGACTACTCCCCCAGAGGGAACTCCCGGTTCCCTGACATTATTTTCGGGCCATGGATCCCACTGAGGAAGCTCAGCCAGATTTCGGCAGGGCCTTTCGGGGCCTGCATTCCCGCATGGAGGCGTATGAAGCCCGGCAGAATTACGTGGGGCACACGCTGGAGGCGATCCTGGAAAAGCTCTCCTTGTTGACACCAGCGACCCCCCTGCCGGCACCTCCTCCGCAAGCGGCTGCTGCCATGGCTACCCAGTTATCCACTTCTGGTCCACATATTCCTGCTCCGCCTCTCTACGATGGCGATCCTCAAGCCTGTCGAGGATTCGTGAATCAGTGCCAGATTCGCTTTGCCCTACACCCCACTGAATTTGACTCTGAACGTGCCAAGGTGGGGTTCGTGATTACTCGTCTGGCAGGAAAAGCTCTCGAGTGGGCATCTCCACACTGGGAGAAGCAGTCCCCACTGATGGATGACGCAGAAGCATTTCTCAAAGAATTCCGGATCGTCTTCGATGCTCCCGGCCGGGTGACATCCGCTGCTTCCCGACTGTTCCAAATCCGCCAAGGGAGTCGCAGTGTAGCGGAGTATGCTATCGAATTCCGTACACTTGCTGCTGAGACTCGTTGGAACAATGACGCATACCATACTGCATTTTATAATGGTCTCTCCCTCCGCATCAAGGATGACCTGGTCTCCCGTGAATTACCCACGCAACTTGAGGACCTCATCGCCTTGGCTGTCAAGGTGGACACTCTTCTGAGAGAGCATCAAACCCTGAGAGATCGTGTCAGGAAGTTTCAACCCATGTTGGCACCCCGCTTCCAGAGGCCTCTCCTGCAGGCTCCTGTCATCCCGCCTGCCCAAGCATCCATTTCTCTCCAGGAGGAACCCATGCAAGTGGGAAGAACTCGCCTCACTGAACAAGAGAGACTCCGCAGACGGATGTCAGGCCTATGTCTGTATTGTGGCGGACATTCCCACTTCGCCAATGCCTGTCCTGCTAAGGCTAAGAGTTTTGTACCCCGAGGTATGTCTTTGGTAACTCATGTAGGGGGCACTACTCAAAGGTCTAGAGATAAGTCTCAGGAGAAGACCCAAGAAAATTCACACAGGTTTCTCCTTCCCTTCCAGGTTCGTCTGACTGATAAGACCATCTTCGGGAATGCTTTCATCGATTCCGGAGCTGGGGGTAACTTCATGGACGCTCTCTTTGCTAAGTACATGGGAATTCCCTTATTTCCTTTGCCTTCTCCCATGCGGATTGTCGCCATAGATGATAAACCTCTGGAGTCTGTACTCACGATGACCACTGGCGAACTACCTGTGCAGGTTGGGACCCTGCATAGAGAGAGACTTTCGTTTCTTATTATCTCTTGTCCCGCTGTTCCAGTTGTTTTGGGTCTCCCCTGGCTGCGCCTGCACAATCCCACCATAGACTGGTCCACAGGGCAGGTTTCTCGTTGGAGCCCATTCTGCCAACAGCATTGCCTTCCTGCTAAACCCCTCAAGAAGGTAATTATCTCCTCAACCGAGTTAAAGTCTCTTCCCTCCTGTTATAAAGAATTCTCCGATGTGTTCTGTAAGAAATCTGCGGAATTCCTTCCTCCACATCGCTCCTACGACTGTCCTGTCGAA
The DNA here is from genome assembly GCA_038501925.1 of Xenopus petersii. Lineage (NCBI taxonomy): Eukaryota > Metazoa > Chordata > Amphibia > Anura > Pipidae > Xenopus > Xenopus petersii. Next base: position 192,281,578 of record CM076674.1, on the reverse strand, counting down.
CTCCTGCCAGGAGCCATGCCCCCCAGAGGCCGCACTTACCCTCTCTCTCCTGCAGAAACTACCGCAATGAAGGAATACATTCAAGAAAATCTCCAGCGGGGGTTTATCCGCCCTGCTACCTCTCCAGCAGGGGCTGGGTTCTTCTTCGTGGAGAAAAAGGACGGAGGCCTTCGGCCATGTATAGACTACCGGGGCCTGAATAAAATCACTGTAAAAAACAGGTACCCACTGCCCTTGATTGCAGAGCTCTTCGACCAGCTGAAGGGGGCAAAGATTTTCTCTAAGTTGGATCTCCGGGGGGCGTACAACCTCATTCGCATCCGTGAGGGTGACGAATGGAAGACGGCTTTCAACACTCGTGACGGGCACTATGAATATCTCGTCATGCCCTTCGGCCTTTGCAATGCCCCTGCCGTCTTCCAGGAGTTTGTTAACGATGTGTTCCGGGATCTCCTAGGAAGGTTCGTAGTCGTGTACCTGGACGACATCCTGATCTTTTCTAAAGACCTTGAAAGCCATCGCTCCCAGGTGAAGGAGGTACTCTCTCGTCTGAGGAAGAACTCTCTCTTCGCCAAGTTGGAGAAGTGCGTCTTCGAGGTGTCCAAGATCCCCTTCCTAGGATACGTTATCTCTCCTGAGGGATTTGAGATGGACCCCGTGAAAGTGTCTGCCATCCAGGAGTGGCCTCTCCCGCTGAGTACCAAGGCAATCCAGAGATTTATCGGATTTGCTAACTACTATCGGCAGTTCATCCGGGGGTTCTCTTCCCGCATTGCACCTATCCTGACCCTCATCCGGAAAGGGGGTAAACCCAGCTTGTGGCCTCCATCTGCCATTGAAGCTTTTCAGTCCTTGAAAGAGGCCTTCACGTCCGCTTCTGTCCTCCGACACCCCAATCCTGAACTACCCTTCTGCATCGAGGTTGATGCTTCTGAAATCGGAGCCGGAGCCATCCTGTCTCAGAGGCACCCCGCTGATGGGAAGTTGCACCCCTGTGCTTATTTCTCCAAGAAGTTCTCGTCCGCAGAGCAGAACTACGATGTCGGGAACCGAGAACTCTTGGCTGTTAAACTTGCCCTTGAAGAGTGGCGTCACCTCCTGGAGGGTTCTCTGATTCCGGTTCAGATTTATACCGATCATAAAAATCTCGAGTTCATCCAGTCCCTCAAGAGGCTAAACCCCAGACAAGCAAGGTGGGCTCTCTTTTTCTCTCAATTTAATTTTATCTTGACTTATCGCCCTGGCTCCAAGAATCGGAAGGCCGATGCCTTGTCTCGTAGCTTCTCTCCGGCGGACCGTTCTCCTGAGAGACAAGAATCAATCATCCCTCCAGTCAAGATTATTGCCTCCCTGTATCCACAGTTCGCCGACCAAATCCTGGCTGGTCAGTCTTCTGCTCCTTCTGATACTCCCATTGGAATGGCGTTTGTTCCTCCTGAGCTGCGTCTGCCTATCCTGCAACAGACCCATTGCTCCAGGCAAGCCGGACACCCTGGTCCCGCTAAGACTCTTGAACTCTTATGACGCCTGGTCTGGTGGCCTGATATCCGCAAAGATGTGAAGGACTTTGTTGCTGCTTGTAATGTATGTGCCACATCTAAATCAAGCCACTCTCGCCCCAGTGGGTTACTACAGCCCTTGCCGGTTCCTTCCCGTCCCTGGACCCACCTGTCCATGGACTTCATTGTCGAACTTCCTCCCTCCTGTGGGAACACGGTGATCTGGGTTGTCATTGATCGTTTCTCCAAAATGGCCCATTTCATCCCTCTGAAGAAGTTGCCCTCAGCAGTGGAGTTGTCTCAGCTATTTATCCAGTACATCTTCCGCCTGCATGGTTTCCCGGTGGAGATTGTCTCCGATAGAGGCACCCAGTTTACCGCCAAGTTCTGGCGTTCTCTATGCAAAGACCTGGGAATTGTTCTTCAGTTTTCTTCTGCATACCACCCGCAGACGAATGGGGCAGCTGAACGTGTTAACCAAGCCCTGGAACAGTTCCTGAGGAACCACGTATCCCTCTGCCAGGATGACTGGTCTAATCTCCTCCCATGGGCGGAATTCGCTCATAATAATGCTTGTCATTCCTCTACAGGAAGGTCTCCGTTCATGTCGGTGTATGGTCAGCATCCTCAAGCTTTTCCCCAAGACTTTGTGCTATCAGACGTCCCGGCTGCTGACGACTCCGCAGCCCATATGTCTGCTATTTGGGCTGCTACCAAGTTGAATCTAGAGAAGAGCGCTCTTGTTCATAAGACTTTCGCGGATCGTCGTCGAAGATCCTCTCCTCCCTACAAGGTGGGTGATAATGTCTGGCTCTCTTCCAGGAATATCCGGTTGAAGATACCATCTTCCAAGTTGGGTCCGAAATTCGTGGGTCCATTTCCCATCTTGGAGATAATTAACCCTGTGGCTGTCAGACTCCAGCTTCCACCAGAGATGAGAATCCCCAACGTCTTCCACGTGTCTCTGGTGAAACCCGCCATCACCAACCGGTTCTCTGGCGGTCAATCTCCTCCTCCTGCCATCTCTGTGGAGGGTCAACTCGAGTACGAGGTGGAGAAAATCCTAGACTCCAGAATCTCCAGAGGATCCCTTCAGTACCTCATTCAGTGGAAGGGCTTTGGCCCTGAAGAATGCTCCTGGGAAGGACACCGTGATGTTCACGCTCCTCGACTGGTGAGGGATTTTCATGCCAAGTTTCCCCAGAAGCCTTGTCCCGGTGGTCCTGAGGCCCCCCGTGAGGGGGGGGGTACTGTCACGATCGCCGCCCGGAGCAGGACCAGGAGCTCCGGGCGGCGCAGCTTCCTCTTCCGACGCCGCTCCCAAGATGGCGGCGCCCATGGCCGCCACGTGGGTAGCGGCGCCGGCGCAAAGACGCCTACGCGCAAGTGCGCAGGCGCGAAGACGTCACAACGGCGCGACGGACGCAGGCGCAGTGCGTCGGTCGCAGACGTGCTGACGCCGACGCAAGGGCGCCAAAAAACCCCTTTAAAAGGACGCCTGAGGCACCAAGATGGCGCCCGAAAATAGGATCTCGTGTCTGAGTTTATTCCTGGGTTTCCTACTGCGTTTCCTGTTACCCCTGAAGTTATTCCTGTTTGACCTCTTGTTATTGACCCCCTGCCTGGACTTTGGACTCTGTTTGTATTCTGCCTGCCTTGTGACCTATTGCCTGGACTCCATTACCCCTTCTGCCGAATCCCTGGATACCGCGATCCTGATCCCTCCTGAGGGGCTTCCTCCTAGATCCGGACTACTCCCCCAGAGGGAACTCCCGGTTCCCTGACACTACACATCCATCATATCAATCGCCAACCTGACTGGGTGTGTAACTGATTTAGTATTGCTGCTTCAACCAACAAGTTTACTAAGAGTAGTATCTTGTTTGTTCAATACGCCTTCAGTTTATGGTTCAGAACCACTGGCGCCCATCTATTTAATACTTGTTTCTGTCACACCAGAGTTATAGTTCATCAACAGCACCTATCCTACAGACACTTCCAACCAGGTCTCAGACCTGAGCTGGATGCAAATTGTCCTTATTAGCAGGGTATACCACAATGTTTCTTTTATATCTAAGGAGCATGCTGTTCTATCCAAGGCACAGCTTGCTAAAATGACCCTTACAATTCCATTTTTTCCAATTATTTTGTTACTAAGCAATATCTTGATCATTTTTAACATTGCAGAATGTAAGTAGTAGATAAACATCCATTTATCATAACATAAATTTGATATGAAATAAGTGTGTAAATGCAAAAGGTTTAATATTCCTGACCTCATTGCAGAATTCTTTGTACAACATAATAACAAGCTTCAGTTTACACATTAATTGCATTTGCCTTGTGTTTCTCCCTCAGTTTTACTCACTTGAATATGATGTTTATTTTACCAACAAATAATCATATGTTACTTGTTGCAAAAGAAGTAAATCAGCCTCCCAGGGTCTATTTATCAAAATCTGAAAATGTGTTTTTTTGAGAATATTGCAACAACAAAAAAAAACAATCTCAATTTTCTTTAAACTTTTGTTTCCCCTGTGACTAATTTGTATGATGTATCAGTTTAAAAATAGCTAAACAAATTTGAATGCAGCTAAAACCTGGCAAGCTCCTGGGTCAATTGGAGGCATACTGTATTTTCAACATTTAAATCATTTTATTTTTTTAATTGATTAAAAATTTGACTTTTTAATATTGAAGGGAACATTGTAATTTTCATTGGAATCAAGTTTTTTTTTCCTGCAAATTAGAGGCCCATTTATTTAACCTTGGATTTTACTGGTCTAATTTTTACAGCAAAACTTGAATTTTTAAAGAAAAAGAACTCAACTTTTTAGAAATTTATTATAACCCAAAACTGCTAAAAATCGGAATCTGAAAACATTCCATCTCAAGCATGTCAAGGTCATGTAGAAGTCAATGGCGGATGTCCCTGAAGATGTTTCTTGACATTGTGATTTGTGATGGTTTTTCGGCAGATAATCTTATATAGTTGAGTTTTAGGGTGTAATTTACTAAACCTAGCATTTTTCTGTTTGGGCGGAAGAGGCCCAAACGGAAGAGGAAGAGGCTGTGTTTCAGCGGAAGAGGCACCTATCCCAAATTGAAGTTATTGTGGTCTTCCGGGGGTTAAGGCCAAAAATCCAACTTTTTGGGGGTTTTGGGAGAAACTCGAAAACACTGAGCGATTCAGGAAAAAAATGAAAATTTGAGCGATTTGGTTTCCGCGCTATTTTATTGAGTTTTTAAATAATTTTAATGATAAATAAGGTCAAATCGAGCATCGAAGTTTGGTTGTGTTTTTTTTTAAAATACAATATGAGATAAATTTGATATCAGTGAATAACCCTCTTAGCGTCCACAATGCGATAGATAAAGTCTTGTTTTCGGAGCACCAAATCGAAAAAGATGCGATTTTGTTGTAACGTTTTTTTCACTCCGCCTTTTTCAAGAAGAGTTATTGATAAACGAGTTACATTCGTGGATGGGAGTTAGGTCAACAGTTTTTTTTTTTGTTTTTTTTTTTAAGGGAGATTAATTTAAATCTTTGTAAATACAGTACCTCACTCTAAACTTTTCAGCTTCAAGTTTTTTTGTAACAATAGTAGAGATTGAGAAAAGCAATCATAATCCTGGAAAATCTCAATCGAGTTGAATCTTGAGTTTCATTTGTGATCAAATATTGCATAAACTAAAATTCAAAAATGTATAAAATTGCCTCCAAGGATCGTGTGATATTATGGGCAAGGTACAAAGTGCAAAAAACACATGCAAAGAGTTACAGAACTTTGACATAATTAGTGATGGGCGAATTTATTCACCAGGCGTGAATTCGCAGCGAATTTGCATGATTCGCCGTCAGCGAATAAATTCGTGAAACGCCTGCAAAAATTTGCGTAACAAAATCGCCGGCGTAAAAATTTTTTTTTCGAAAAAACGGACGCCGGCGCCAAAAACGGGCGCTAGCGTATAAAAAATGGGCGCCGGTGTAAAAAACGGGCGCCAGCGTCAAAAACGAGACGCCGGCGCCGTTTCACGAATTTTTCGGCGAAGCGAAACGGCGCAAATTCGCCCATCACTAGACATAAGGGCTTTACTTGAAAAACGAAAAGAAAACAGGAATCTAGTAGTTATTGAATGTGTTTCTAGTGTAGAACACAATCATTTGGCAAAACAAAGCATTTTTTTTTCTGTTTGAGACTCTGGTGCTCTGGGACTCTGGGTTCTCTAAAGCTTTTGACCCCTATTTCCAAGTTACATTACTCTTCATCTTGAGCTCCATTCTTTGCTTCTTCTCATTATGCAGTAAATCCTGAGCCACCATGAACTTCTGCATAATCAGCATAATCATTGGATGAAATATTCCCTATCCCTATAATAGATCACTATGATAAAGGAGATTCTGTAAACCTTGTTTGGATACACAGTCGAGATTTATGGAACTTGTGCTAATATGATGAATTATTTAAATTAATTTCCTTTCCCATAATCCTGTGTCACCCATCTCCTTAAACTGGATGGTGTAATTTATTAGATTCTGATACATTTAAACCTAGAACAACAACAACCGGCTCTAACCATAAGAATCCAGACATTTGTGTAACGGAGCGCTAAGGGAACCTGTCTCTGTCCAAAATTGTAACTTTTTCTATTCCACCCAGAAACCTCAATCATAATAAATTAATAGGTTGTGTCTCATCTACATATCTGGAATGGAACCAAAATCTAATTACAGAGGAAAGAGAAGCAATCAGAGGCTGCGTAGGCTGGATAACACGGGCTGTGAACACACAATCCATCCGAGGGTAAAGATACTAATATTATATTTGTAGAAAGTAGGTTATGAGTTATAAAGTAGAGAGTTAGATATATCATTATCTAAGGGTTCTGGGTGTAGGGTCTTCTAAGATTGATAAAAAGGGACAGTTATTATTACAAATAGTGATGAGCACCACCGAGTACATCAGGGGAAAACTCTGGTGCTCTTTGTTGTTCAGCAAACAGGGTTGAGTTACATGAAATGGCCCATGATAGAACGAGACTCACCACAACTCAATGCACCTCAGTTTGAGCATTGAAATCTCACGTGATGTAAATGAAGGCTTGCACCAAATTTTTAAAAACATAGCTGTGCACTTAATAAATGATCCCACCTATCCTAGGGTTAGTAAACAAGCCTTCTTGTCTGTTTTAGGCTGGATCATGTGTTGCCAGAGAAAGAGTGAGAATTTTAACATACCACCCATTAGTGTCATGTTATGGTGTGGAAGGCCAGTGCAATTTTCTTGAAATTGTGGTGGTGGCTAACAAACCAGTTATTAAACTTTAATTAGTGTAATATGCAGGATTAGGAACTGGGGCGCAATCAATAATGCTTGTGTAAAAGATATGTGTTGCCCAATGAGTGGTCAATAAGAAGTGGCCAAAAATAAGACCAAGACTGTTCAAATGAAACACTAACACCTAGAGGCCCCCGCCACTTTCAGAAATGAAATCTTATTTGTGTACAAATCAATGACATTATTTTAATTCTCTGATATGAAGCCACGACTGTGTTTCAAGATGATTACAGAAGAACAAATGACTTTCCTTTGAACTTTCATCATACGTTATTTTTGGGAAATGGAAATGTTAATGGTTTAGAGCTTAATGTATAATGCGGAGCCCTGAAACACAGGCACTTTATAAAATTGACTTGCAATTATTCCAAGGAACCAGAAATGGTTTTCTAGATCAGAAAAGACACAACTGTTTCAGAAAAATAGCACAGTCAGCTGAAAGGCAAGGTCTGGCTTGTCTGGTTATGATCACACGATGAATATGCTGCAAGCTCAGACATCAGTCTACAGAAAGGTTGAACTACACCTTATATATGTGCTAATGATCTAGTTTCAGCCTTTTCAATGGAGCCCAGAACTTTGGCTCCATTTTTTTTTACTGAAAAAATGAGTTTTAAATGGAAATATGGAAGATTAATATATTTATATGAATGTGGCTTGAACCAGAGTAGGTGCCACCAACAAACTGAGAAAGTGAAGAAAGTGTAGAAAGTGAAGGTTCCTACTTGTGCCTACTCTTTCTTTTGTGGAGACCCATTTACTTAAGGTCAAATTTTTTTTGAAACCGTGGTTAAACTTTAACCCCCGAATGTAATAAAAGGCACTTTGTTTGCCCAGAAGCAGCATCCCAAATCAACCAATGAGATGTTTGCTTTTAAACAGGTGACCAGTAAGTGCTACCTGCTGATTGGTTGCTATGGGTTATTGCTCCTGAGCAAACTTAGTGCCTTCAATTGCATAACCCCAGTTGTTAAAAGATCTGATTATAAAAAATAAGAATGGGAAAAAAATAATGATTCACTTAAAAATACAAATATCTTTAAAACCTTTAAAATTTTTAGTTTTTCAGACAATTACTAGCAAAAAAAAATCTGAAGACCTCTAAAGTGCAGAATTGCCTGATAGATATTTTCCCAATATACAGCCAAATATTGGTAGGGCAGGCCTTCCCAATGACACTAGCCAATAAACTAGTGACTTGATCCAAAGGGGCAGAGTCAGGAGATGTTGGCAGCCTAAGTGTCTTAAGGCACCTGAAAGCTTCAGGAAATATTTAGGTTATTGCAGATTTCCTTTTGACCTAACCCTGTCGGTCTTTGTAAAATTGCAGGTGGCAGATAAGGGTATTACTGTTGATGTTCAGCACAGTGCTGTGCCAGTTGCCCTGCCCATAGGAAACTGCTATCACCCAGATCCAGGGTTATAATGGGCTGGTGGGACACCAGGGAAAAACCCAGTGGGCCCCACTGACTCAGACTCACACCCTTCTGAGACTCCACGCTGCCACCCTGATCTCCCCTCTGCCCAGATCTTGGCCACAACTAGAGGAAAAATTGTGCGGAGGGTGTGTGTGTGCCAGGTTGTGGCTTGGGCAAGGGTCCTGGAGAGGCAATGCAACTGGGGCAGGGAGCCCAACTACAGAGGAAAAAGACCCTTCAGCTGCAGGCGGGCTCAGGATAGAGGTCCCATAGGACCCTACTTCAAATACAATTTCAATAAATATTGGTACAACAGGTCAACCGCTATGCATTTTGAAGGCTTGAAAAATAACTGAGCAGAAGCCTGGTAGGCCTTGGACCCTCCAGTCTGATGCTGCTAAGACCAAGGGTTGCCATCTGTCTGGTTTTGACCTGGACAACACGGTATTTAGACGGGCTGCCCGGGTCAAAACTTCCTGGCCGGTTTTTCAAATAAGAAAACTGGGCAGGATTATTCCCTCAATCGCCGATCGGCGCATCACAGCCCCACCCTCTGACATCACAGACATGCCCATCTATGTCATGGTCCCACCCCTGACATCACAGACCCACCCCCCTGCCCGTTCTCCATCGTTTCAAAAGGTGGCAACCCTACTCAGACCTGACCCATACAGCCTGCCTACCTTAGGTATCTTAGGAATTGTCATGTACTTCCCTGTGTCATGAAATCACCTATATGTAATAAAAATGAATAAAACACAGCTGTACTAAAATACATTTAATTAGATACAAGCATTGATATCCCTTTAAAACATCATGTCTTTATTATAAAGATGCATTCCTTTATTTGTTTGTTCATTTATTCTGCAGATTCAAAAAGTCCGATGGAAATGGCCAATTAGAACATGTGGGAAACAGGTCCCCAATAAGAGCAAAGGCAGAGGTGGAAGGTTCCTGTATCCTGCCAGTTACTGTACATACTGTATATACACATACATAAAGGGCAGAAGATCATGAGCTGAGAATGTTATTGGTTTCAACAAACATATTACTATTTAACCATGGAAACTGCAGATCAGGAAACAGCGAGGAGATCAAGGCTGAATGCTTTGGAATTGCTTTTTTTTTGCCTTCTCTGATTGGGGACATCTTTCATGTCAGAGGCTGCTGACACTGCTGCTATGCCTCAGGTAACATCTGAAATCATCACAGAACAGGCCGGGCGACATTGATGTTCCAAGGGTTTATTAAAACAAGGTAAATAAGAGATCATACCTGAAAAAGACAAAGAATGGTCAGTGCAAATAGGTAATAGCCTGATTATACTCATATGCTATTGAAGGAGATGTCTGCACAATAAAATCAAGAACAAAAGCCTTTTTTTTTTGCATAATAAACAAAACTACAATTAAATCTGTGCGGAATAAAAATGTTCTTTGGGTGGATATACCCTTTAAAAAAGATTACAAATGGTCTTTTCTACTATTTGCCAAAGCGTCATGTCTATAAGGGTCCCTTTATCAAGTGCCAGAGTCAGATCTACGTTTTTTGGCAGAGCCTTGCCATTATCTGGGTCAGAATTGACTGGTGGAATTCCGGGTAAAAACCCAGTATGCCCCAGACCCAGACACTCCCTGCCTGAAACTATTGCTGCTGCCCTCAAAATCCCTCCCTGGCCTCTGTCGCGCCCATGATTTGTATAATGTATACGTGGGGAGCTTGAGGGATGTTGTGGCTGGGAGAGGGGGCTTTGTGGTTTGGGTGGGGAGGTGGAGGGGTCTTTGCAGCTGGGGCGGGGCAGAGGGGTCTTTGTGGCTGGAGCGAGGGGCAGAGGGGGCTTTGTGGCTGTGGCAGGAGGGAGGGAGGAGGGGGCTTTGCGGCTGGGGCAAAGGGGCGGAGGTAGGGTTGCCACCTTTTGTAACAGTGGAGACTGGGCAGGGGGCGGCCTTTCACATCAGGGGGGCGAGGGCAAGACAAAGATGGGAGTATCTGTGAGGTCAGAGGCGGGGCTATGACACAGTCATCAGCGATTGCCCGATCAAAATACGAAGTGTTAGGGGTCATTCACAAATGCTATTTGTGCATTTAGAAGTGCTATTTGTGGTGCAAACTACATCTTTGAATCCAATTACAGCATTTTTCCATAATCAATCATAATTGAGGCTGTAAACCAAGGTGCATCCTCCACAATTGTACCTGATGTATCAAAGTTGTGCTTCTGTTTTGACCCAAACAGAGAGAAAGCTGTGTATAGCATCTTCATCATATTCACAGTGTGTGTTCAAAATAGTGTTTGTATCTGATTCACTGGCTGCACTTATTGATGTATCCCACTGTGGAAGTCATGAATCTGTCACCAGGACAAGGGTGGCAGTAGCTTTTGGGTTCCCCAGCATCAATAGAAACAGTTGAGTACCATGTCAAAAGGATGGATACATTGGCAATTAGGGATGCACCGAATCCAGGATTCGGTTCGGGATTCGGCCAGGATTCGGTCTTTTTCAGCAGGATTCTGCCCGGCCGAACTGAATCTGAATCCAGATTTGCATATGCAAATTAGGGGTGGGGAGGGAAATCGCGGGACTTTTCGTCACAAAACAAGGAAGTCAAATTATTTTTCCCTTCCCACCCCTAATTTGCATATGCGGTATTGGGCCAAATCTTTCACAAATTATTCGGGGGTTCGGCCGAATCCAAAATAGTGGATTCGGTGCATCCCTATTGGAAGTGAAGCAGCCTGTTTGGGCTCAAAGACCTTAATTGAATCAATATGTCCTCTCCATTGTGTCTATTTTAGAGCAAACATGAGTGCAATCATATATTTTTACCAAAAATACAGAGTACAGGGTCCCATATTTGGTAAACATTTTTGAAAATCTATTCTTCTTTCAAACCTTACATGCAGAGGCAGGACCAATTACCCAGAAATTATCCTTCTTAATATACACCCCACATTCTAATAGCTTGTCAATGCTTAATAGTCAATATATGGCAACAGCAGCACATAGCAACCCTCTCTTGAAGGTGATAAGTGTCTAAAAACCCTGAATACAAATTAAAAATCTTTTTCTATTGCCACCCGGCCCTCTCATCACAGGCATATTAATTACCTTGCTGTTTCCACATTACCATTTTTAAAGTATTGTCAGAGCCCCAAAGGAGCTAATGAACTTTGGCAAGATTCACTTGAAGGCAATCTTTGATATTTTGTTCTCGAAGAACTGACTGTCTCATGGGTGTTGTTCACAGTAGTGTTCGTATGGATGTATGTATATATATTTTCTCAGATAATTCCCTCCTCTAGTTGATGAAAACCTGCCGTATTTCTGCCCATAGGTCATTTGTTTTTACAAATTAATTCACTAGAAACATATCAAATGGGTTACTCTCGCTGAAAACATTGGTGAACTCAATGAAATGTATTATTTTTTTTATTAGGTTCTGGTTATTGATGGGCGAATTTATTTGACAGGCATGGATTCACAGCGAATTTCCACATTTTTTTTCACCGTGAAAAATTCATGGCAACAAAAAAAATTGTTGCACGTCAAAATTGTCACGCACATAAAAATTGTTGCACGTCAAAATTATTCAGAGGCTCACTGACTTTAATGAATTTGGACAAAAGAGTCGTGCGTATAAAATGGTCGCACATGTCAGAATTTTCACTCGTCAAAATTATTCTGACACCCATTGACTTCAATGCGTTTCACAAATATTTTTGCCAGTTTACGAATTTTTACTCAGTTTTCCAAATTTTTGGACAAAGTGAAACAGGACAGATTGGCCCAACACCAGTTCTGGTTGATTCAGGATCATGGTTCACAAGTAATCTTGTTTGGAAAAAAAAAGAGAAATTAACAAAGACTAATGGGTTTCCTTATGTTGTTTGCGCATTTTATTCCAACAGAAGATATTTATTTAGTTCTACTTTGTACTGAGCTATCATCAGTTTTACTTACTTGAGTGGGAGTATTTAGCCTCTATCCCATAAATCTTCTAAAAAGACAGAGAGAAGTTCTGCCTGAGCTCATTTCCATCATTTCACAAGGCAAATATCAAAATGAAAACCTTCTAGTAAGGGAATCCTGAACTTGCAGTCAGTTTACAATAGATTTCAATGTGGACTATGCAACAGCAACCCAACTTGATGATGGTTGCCCAGATTTTAGTTTTTCCGGAATATGCTGAGATTTAAGGAAAGATTTATTACAAGTCAAGTTTACTTTTTTCTGTAATCCAAGAAAATTGCTGAGAAATATGGCAATCTCCATTTTTTTCTGATCTTGAATTGAATTAAGACAGAGAAGTTCCACCTGAGCTCAATTCCATCATTTCACAAGACAAATATCAAAATGAAAGCCTTCTAGTAAAGAAGTTCTGGACTTGGAGTTCGTTTACAGTAGATTTAAATGAGGACTAGGCAACAGCAACCCAACTTGATGATGGTTGTCCAGATATTATTTCTTCTAAAAAATTCAGCGATTTACGGACAGTTTTTTTGGAATTCAAGATCACTTTTTTCTCTGATCCAAGAAAATTGCTGATGAATATGCCAACCTTCAATTTTTTCTGAACTTGAATTAAATGAAGATACAGAGAAGTTCTGCCTGAGCTTGATGACATCATTTCACAAGGCAAATATCAAAATTAAAGGCTTCTAGTAAAGAAGTCCTGAACTTGAAGTCAGTTTACAGCAGATTTTAATGTGGACTATGCAACAGCAACCAAAATTGATGATGGTTGTCCAAATATTAGTTCTTCTTAAAAATTCACAAAGATTACTTTTTTCCATGAAGCACATTTCTGAGAAAAAAACACAACCTCAATTTTTTTCTGAACTTGAATTATCAATAGTAATGGGCGAATTTGACCCATTTAGTTTCGCCCAAAAAAAGTCTATGGGCGTCAAAAAAAATTTGTCGTGCGGCAAAATTTTCTTGACGCACGTCTTTTTATTTTGACGCACAACACCATACAAGTCTATGGGCGTCATTTTTTTGGCGAAACAAGGCGAAAAAATTCGCCCATCCCTAATTATCAAGACGGATCAACTGAAAGAAATTTGCAAAAATTTTCAGCAGAAAAAGTGGATCTTATAATTACACCTGCAGGTGAGGCATTATCTAGACATTGAACCCAGACAGTCCATCATGTCACAGTGTGTCCCTCTGGCTGGAAATTTTAAAGAATATCTGTTCTTCCTGTAGGAATGCAGCTAAAAAAGATAAATATGGGATTGTCTGAGACATTCCTTTGAAAAGAAAAATATTTTACATTTTTCATATTGTCTTTAGATTTTAACACTTGTAGAAAAGATGAGCTACCATTTCCCCATTAGTAGACACATCTGCTGCAAGATGGCCAATTAACGTGTTTTATATTTATATCAGTCTCTTTTTTCAGTCTCTTAAATAAATGTTAGATTTTGCCCGTACGGATGTTGATAACTAAAAGTCTGTTAAGAATTATTTTTATTCTTTGCTTTAACTCAAGCTAATATGAGAACTTAATCATAACGACTGTTTCTGTTCATTATATGACAGATTAGGAGAGGATCATGTCATCTATACAGAAAACAGTCCTCAAGGCTCCTTGTTATAGAGTTCAGACCTGTTGAAGACGTGTTAATTGTTCTTTGGAAACACTCATAAAACACCACCCGGCTGATTTCTTGAAGGGAAGAATTTCTTTTATATCTGTAGGGCTTAGCTTGAGGTTTCAAGATTGTAGCTTAAGAGTTACATGAAGAATTTCATTGCTAATCTGCAGGTGCCTCATTACAGATCCTCTGAACAACTTTTAGAAATTAACAAGGCGCTGTGGGTAAATCATGTTAGTGTTGGTTAAGACGGAACCGTTATTAATAGTTATGTGTTTCTTTATAGTCACAGAACATTAATACAGATAGGGTGCATTTAAAGATAGCTATGCGCCCACAGATGCAACTGTGCCAAAGTTTCAAACAATTATCTTGGTCGGCCAAAACATGCCGTATCGCCATATGAGGGAGATTAAAGTAGTTTTTGAGGATTGGTTTTTCCACTTATTCTTGGTCTTTGCACAACTTATTGGAACGATAAAAAGGTGGTCATATCATGTGTGGCTTCTGTAATGTTTCACATTCATTTGGCCCATGGACCAATCTCCTTGGTTCTTGTATGGAAAAGAAGTTAGTGCTGCTAGCTGCTGTTTTCATATCATCTGACCAAGATTCTTATAAACCACATAAAAATCACTTTGTTGGAGTAGACATGGAGCTACACTTTAAATTGTCTATAAGAATCAAATATCTATAAGAAACAAAAGTGATGAAGCACATCTTAACTGGAAAGCAACTAAAATAGAGTGTGATTAAATTGTGAATGTAATTGTATCTTGCCTATCCTCTGCCTACCCTTTGACCCAAAATTTTCACTAAAATCCATACCAGGTGAAATAATTTGCTCGTCCCTATCATTGCTATCATCCACTACTCGGATGCCGCCAGTTCTAAGTGTGAGAGAATATAAAAGAGTGTTCTGGGCAAGCAAGGGAACTGTACGTGCAACAGGAATGGAGAATAGGAGCATGGGCAAAGACAAGCCGAGTCAGTACCAAATCAGCCAGCACAGTATAAAGTTGAGAGGCAGGAGCATAGTCTAGGTCACAGGCAGGGTCAGTACACAATATACAGTAGCAGATATAGACAGGATCCGAAAAAATGGTCAAGGCACAGGCAAAAATCAGGATGGGCAGCAGACAAGACTAAGTCAGGGTCAAGCAGGGTTAAGAACTAGACAAGTGTAATAGATACAACCGGCACACGGGTCCAAAATCAAGCAGGGACAAGCCCTTGCTGTGTTTATTTGCAAAGTACAACTTTTGGACACCCATCTTTATTGGACACTATAGGAATCTTTTGATGTCTTGACTGAATTTGGACACTATAATGACTCTTTTTGATATTTTTTTTAAAAAGAATGTAAAAAAAATGTTAAAGAAAATTTTTTTGATGGGGTATGGGGGTTTGGTTGCATTTGTTGGTTGGTTTTAAATTACCATGTAACACTAAGTCGACCATTCGCAATGAATTCGGTCAATTGGACTGTGATTGGTTAAAATTAATTATGTTAATTAGCTACACAAGGGGTGGTGTTAAATAGCCTTGTCCTACACTTGTCTGTATGCTTGACAAAGGGGTTTACCCCGAAATATTGCAGTTTGCAAAGAAACACAGCAAGGGCTTGTCCCTGCTTGATTTTGGACCCGTATGTCAGGTTGTATCTATTACACTTACCTGTATTGGAGGATACCCAAGCCTTCTTCACCAAGCACCGGGCTTTCATGATACGGAGAGCCAGGGTGTGCAAGCTGGTATTACTACACTATTCAAGAACTAGTCAGAAACAATAATAAATCACACCCAGGAACTATATGAATAGACCTACTTTGGGCAATGAATACTTGCATATATATTTAAATTTTGCGCCGGTGATCGATGACATCATTCGCAGCGGCAGGTTAAAAACCAGGAAGCAGTCACCATTACAGAGCCTTTTTCCTCCTCTTCAGCAATTTCCGCCTCTTTCAGCTGAGTTGTCAAAACTAAAGTCCAAGGAGAGCAACTAAATAAGTAAGAAAAGGAATGGAAAATAATATACGCAGGCTGGATACATCTGCAATTGGGTTGGCACATGCTCCCAGCCCACACACATGGATGGAAGCCATTAGTTTTGATTGACTGCCTGGCATCTCATGATGTGAAAAGGGGGAAAAAAGCTCTCACACACAGTTATGTCCTAAAAAAAGCAAATGAAACTGTACACAAGGAATATAAAGCATTAAAAGACAGGAAAAAAGTAACAAAATGCCTCAATAAAAAAAATCTATTTATTCAATATCTGAATATTATTACTATTAAAGTGTATTTATAAAATGCCAACATATTCTGCAAGAACTGTACAAAAAATGGGTTTATTCAATGAATATACAGAATTTCATACATAGCAACCAATAACCTCTTCACAAGAAGTGAAGAGGGCCCTGCCCAAAAGAGCTTAACTTTTTGTTTGTATTAAAGAAATTAAAATACCACCGTCTATAAAATCTAAAGATTTTAAAAGTCACTTTACGGAACCCATTTTTAATTTTTAAAATATTTAAGATTTTCTTGGAGAGGCCAATTTTTATATAAAATATTTATAACATACTTAATATACATACTTACAATAATAGCCTATAGCTTTGTTCTAGTTACATAACTCCACAGTAACTTATAATATCCTTATCATTTACAGTAGGGGGTACATTATCCCTTATAATACACGAGTGATACTCAGAGTTCCCTGTATAACTCAGCCTGCAGCCTTGTGCCTTTATATGGTCACAGAACAACCCCTCAGTGACTTCTAATATCCTTATCATTTACAGTAGGGGGTACATTATCCCTTATAATACATGAGTGATACTCAGAGTTCCCTGTATAACTCAGCCTGCAGCCTTGTGCCTTTATATGGTCACAGAACAACCCCTCAGTGACTTCTAATATCCTTATCATTTACAGTAGGGGGTACATTATCCCTTATAATACATGAGTGATACTCAGAGTTCCCTGTATAACTCAGCCTGCAGCCTTGTGCCTTAATATGGTCACAGAACAACCCCTCAGTGACTTCTAATATCCTTATCATTTACAGTAGGGTGTACATTATCCTTATAATACATGAGTGATACTCAGAGTTCCCTGTATAATTCAGCCTGCAGTCATGTGCCTTTATATGGCCACAGAACAACCCCTCAGTGACTTCTATTATCCTTATCATTTACAGTAGGGGGTACATTATCCCTTGTAATACATGAGTGATACTCAGAGTTCCCTGTATAACTCAGCCTGCAGCCTTGTGCCTTTATATGGTCACAGAACAACCCCTCAGTGACTTCTAATATCCTTATCATTTACAGTAGGGGGTACATTACCCTTATAATACATAAGTGATACTCAGAGTTCCCGGTATAACTCAGCCTGCAGCCTTGTGCCTTTATATGGCCACAGAACAACCCCTCAGTGACTTCTAATATCCTTATCATTTACAGTAGGGGGTACATTATCCCTTATAATACATGAGTGATACTCAGAGTTCCCTGTATAACTCAGCCTGCAGCCTTGTGCCTTTATATGGTCACAGAACAACCCCTCAGTGACTTCTAATATCCTTATCATTTACAGTAGGGGGTACATTATCCCTTATAATACACGAGTGATACTCAGAGTTCCCTGTATAACTCAGCCTGCAGCCTTGTGCCTTTATATGGTCACAGAACAACCCCTCAGTGACTTCTAATATCCTTATCATTTACAGTAGGGGGTACATTATCCCTTATAATACATGAGTGATACTCAGAGTTCCCTGTATAACTCAGCCTGCAGCCTTGTGCCTTTATATGGTCACAGAACAACCCCTCAGTGACTTCTAATATCCTTATCATTTACAGTAGGGGGTACATTATCCCTTATAATACATGAGTGATACTCAGAGTTCCCTGTATAACTCAGCCTGCAGCCTTGTGCCTTAATATGGTCACAGAACAACCCCTCAGTGACTTCTAATATCCTTATCATTTACAGTAGGGTGTACATTATCCTTATAATACATGAGTGATACTCAGAGTTCCCTGTATAATTCAGCCTGCAGTCATGTGCCTTTATATGGCCACAGAACAACCCCTCAGTGACTTCTAATATCCTTATCATTTACAGTAGGGGGTACATTATCCCTTGTAATACATGAGTGATACTCAGAGTTCCCTGTATAACTCAGCCTGCAGCCTTGTGCCTTTATATGGTCACAGAACAACCCCTCAGTGACTTCTAATATCCTTATCATTTACAGTAGGGGGTACATTACCCTTATAATACATAAGTGATACTCAGAGTTCCCTGTATAACTCAGCCTGCAGCCTTGTGCCTTTATATGGCCACAGAACAACCCCTCAGTGACTTCTAATATCCTTATCATTTACAGTAGGGGGTACATTATC
Source organism: Xenopus petersii (assembly GCA_038501925.1). Lineage (NCBI taxonomy): Eukaryota > Metazoa > Chordata > Amphibia > Anura > Pipidae > Xenopus > Xenopus petersii. The sequence goes on along the minus strand of CM076674.1, from coordinate 192,263,302 downwards.
CCTTATAATACATGAGTGATACTCAGAGTTCCCTGTATAACTCAGCCTGCAGCCTTGTGCCTTAATATGGTCACAGAACAACCCCTCAGTGACTTCTAATATCCTTATCATTTACAGTAGGGGGTACATTATCCTTATAATACATGAGTGATACTCAGAGTTCCCTGTATAATTCAGCCTGCAGTCATGTGCCTTTATATGGCCACAGAACAACCCCTCAGTGACTTCTAATATCCTTATCATTTACAGTAGGGGGTACATTATCCCTTGTAATACATGAGTGATACTCAGAGTTCCCTGTATAACTCAGCCTGCAGCCTTGTGCCTTTATATGGTCACAGAACAACCCCTCAGTGACTTCTAATATCCTTATCATTTACAGTAGGGGGTACATTACCCTTATAATACATAAGTGATACTCAGAGTTCCCTGTATAACTCAGCCTGCAGCCTTGTGCCTTTATATGGCCACAGAACAACCCCTCAGTGACTTCTAATATCCTTATCATTTACAGTAGGGGGTACATTATCCCTTATAATACATGAGTGATACTCAGAGTTCCCTGTATAACTCAGCCTGCAGCCTTGTGCCTTTATATGGTCACAGAACAACCCCTCAGTGACTTCTAATATCCTTATCATTTACAGTAGGGGGTACATTATCCCTTATAATACATGAGTGATACTCAGAGTTCCCTGTATAACTCAGCCTGCAGCCTTGTGCCTTTATATGGTCACAGAACAAGCCCTCAGTGACGTATAATATGCTGAGAAGTTAGTATATTATTCCTTGAATAATTAAATTATGTTGCAGTCTATGTATCTGGGTATATTTATGTATATGAACTAGATGTAGTTATAAATTAAGCATTTGGCACCAACAAAGTATACAACATTATAAGTATGCACTAACATACACATATAAACAAAACAATAAGAGGGATGTGTTTTTCCTGCATTTTTCAAACTTCGTCCAAAGACACTTTCTCTTATAGTCGATTAAAACAAATGCAAAGTAAATCTGCTCCCTCCTGTGATTACAGTTCAGTTTGTTCAGTTGCTTTTAGTCACATCACTTCAGAATTTTAAGTGTTCTATTCAAAAATACCTTCTTAACTACCTCTCTGGGGACGTGCAAAGTTGAGGAAGCTGAATTGTCTGCTTTTCATTTTTCTTTTCATTTAAAAGCTACTGTCTAGTTGACTTCTCTTGTAGGAGAATTTATTTGCTGATTTCAAATCAGCAGAATGAAGAAGATTACTTTAGAATGTGCCGTGCCTCCCAAACAAGATTTCATATAGAATTTGTTGAAAGCAAGAGATGCTGCAGCAGAATTGAGGTTAATTATAATAATTTCAGTAATTACCCTTGATACTCCAGCTACATGTCATAAATATATTACAAATGAATTAAGCTTCAATGACTTCTGACTTCTTCAATATTTGTCTGACAAAAACACATTGAAATTTTTTTGATGAGCTGTCAACAGTAAGTAGATGTCAATGGGACTGAATGCTCAGCATCACATTTTGTTCAATTTTTTAATCAGCAGAGCCACCTTTCAACACTTTATTTTTGTGGACTACAGAAATGTTTTTGTAGGATCTTTTAACACTTCAGTTCTTCATGAATTTTTGGAATTTACACCATTAAAATGGAACTGGTGGCAACAGGGTTTGTGATTTTATCCAGAATAAAATGTCTATCATAAATGAATAAAAACTCAACAAAACTGGCTTCTTCACTATTTTCTGATTCAACAAAAAATATGGGAAGGCCCATTTACTAAAGGTCAAATGTTAGTAGTGTTAGTGCTTTTTGAAACCATGAGTAAACCCTGTTTCTCTAAAGTCACAAATGCCATGAAAGGTATTAACAGATTAGAATAAAAAAGTATGAACGGTGCATAGAAAAATATGAATATAATTACTGGTGAAAAAAATCTGAAATCAAATTATGCAACTTTTTTAAATTTTGGTGCCCACTTTGACACCCAAAAAACTTGACTTTTAGGATTATAAAACAAAGACCAGCCCGAAAACCCTCAAAGATCATGAAGGCAAAAAAAAAAAAAATATATAAAAGGGACATCTGCCATGACGTTTACATGATTTAGACAGGTTTTAGCTGTTTTCAGATCTGTTGCAGTTTTGACGTATAAAAAATCTCTAAAAAAAATTTCTCTAGCAACTTTTTTGGATTTTTTGTGATAAAAAAGTCTAATAAATGTGTCTTTACATGTCTTAGAAATAAAGTGCAATAGGATCAGCACAGCTCCCATTGACTTCTATGGGACCTCAACTGCGTTTACATTGAATGCGTTTACATTGAATGCGTTTACATTGAAAAGTATTGTATTAGAGTTTTTCATGGTTTTTACACTTTATAAATGTAAAATTTTTAGAGTTTTAGAGAAATTTTAAAAAACCGACACATTTTTTGAGAAAAAATATGATTTGTGAAAAAATAATAGAAATCCAAATTTTAGTAAATTTGCCCCTTAGTATTGTAAAATCAGTCTGGTTGAAATGAACCTTCATCAAAACAATAAAGTGGCATTTAAGTATTAAAATAACATATTTTGTCTAGTAAGGTAGGGCTTTTGTGGGAAGAACTGCAATTTTTATTTGTTTTATGGCTGAGATTCCAGCTCTATTTATACAGCATTTTCTGGTATAAAAATATTAGCAGTACAGTGGATTCGTTAGCAACATTAAAATGATATCTTAATGAGGAAATGTATTAATTTATAAATTCAAGTTAAATAAAATGTTGTTCCTTGATTGCTAGCATATATCTGAAAAATCAGAAAACATTATTGTGTTAATTTGTGCAAAGAAATCTCGAGAATGCATTGTTCCATTCATTTTTACAATATAGACAAAAATTACAAATTGAACGTTAAAATCTCAAAGAAAGAAAAAAGCCAGAATTCACCTCCCATTGACTTCTCTAGAATCTCCTTAAGAAAGCACTCTTTTATGAATAATATTACACAGGGGACTAGTAGGGATGCACCATATCCACTATTTTGGGATTCAGATTTTTGGAAGTGGATTTGGTTCGGCCAAGCATTTGAAAATCTTGCGGAAAAAAGCCAAATCTTGGCCAAATTCCAAACCAAATCCTGGATTAAGTGTATCCCTAGTAACTAGGATCTTCAGTTGGGAGTTCTGTAGAGGTAGAGCTTGTGCACCAACTGGACAGATACGTTTATCCAGGTTGAAGAATTCTCTTTTACAGCATGAAATTGCTGAAAGTTAGTGATGGGCGAATTTATTCGCCAGGCGCGAATTTGCGGCAAATTTGCAGCGAATTTGCACGATTCGCCGTCAGCGAATAAATTCACGAAACGCCTGTGAAAATTTGCGGAAAAAATACACCGACGTCAAAAAATTTTTTGCGTAAAAAACGGGCACTGGCATCAAAACTGCGACGCCGGTGCCGTTTCGTGAATTTTTTGCCGTTTCACGAATTTCGTGCAAAATTCGCGAATTTTTCGCCGAAGCGAAATGGCGCAAATTCGCCCATCACTACTGAAAGTGCAACTTGGGATATATACCTATTATGAAAGTAGTTATAGATTAAATTCCACTTGCAATTTGGGAGAAATGCAGCATTTTCCTTGTGCAAAGAAGAATTGGAAAGAGTTTCAGTGAGACAAATTTTGAGTGTTATTTATATGTTATTGGTATTATTTATATTTTTATGGTTTGCAACAAGACTTGTTTATACCAACGTTTTTTGTTTTTATTTATAATATTGCTGCTGGAAACCCAAAATAGGAGCAAAGGTCTACATTCATGCAGTTATTTTATTCCGGCTGTTTATTTTATAATTCTCAGGGAATCCAAGCCTCGGAACAGTTTCTGATTAAAGGTTACATGAGTGGAAAAACAGGTCCCAACCTTTACAAAGAAAACAATTATTACAAGAGAATAACGGCTCTGCGGATAGGGAACTAAGGCGGCCCATGGCTTTTTTTTATTCTTCTTCTCAACTTGGAACTACTTAACAAAGATACTTATACCAATATAATAAAGAATGCTTCAATTTCCATACAAATTTGATACAAATGCATACATTAGAATAACATAATAATACCATTGTACTTTCAGATTATAATAATGAAAATGATCACCGTGTGCGCCTACAGTGTAATTATTCTGAGCACATGGCTCTATGAGCGCTCTAAATCACAGTCAACCATATAATCTCTCAAATCTGTAAAACTTTAATAAAATATACGTAATATTGATTCAAGCAAGGATTTATGAATTCAAATAATTGCCTAATGTCATGTAAGCAAAAATCTATTTGATCATATTCTAGGGAATTAAGTGACACATAGATTTTTGCAACCAAGTACCAAGTACAAAATTCGAGCTGTGGGTTGTACTGTATATCTGTAGTAATACGTCAAATCAACTGGACTTGCTGTGTTTTCTTTTCTCCTTGAAGACATTTCAGCAGTCATCCGACAGGCTTTCTCAATTCAGAATGACTTGTAAAAAGATGTTTTTAAAAATGTATTATACCCCAAAGCTGCTAAAACTGAGAATCCGAAAAGACTCCATTTCAAACCTGTTGAGGTCATGTAGACGTCAATGGCAGATGTACCTTTTGCAGTGTAAAAATGTTGTGATCTGCGCTATGATAATGTTGGGCACGATTTTGTTGAGACTTTTCATGCGCCAATTGTTTGAGCTGATTTAATGAACGAGTTAAATTCATGGATTTACTTTGTTTTAATAAAAAAAAAAATGGGACAAATTAAAGTTTTAGCAAATACCCCTCTTAATGTTTAAATGATTTTTTTTAACAGACTTAAGGTAAGGAAATCCAAATTATAGAAAGACCCAATATCTGGAAAACCCCCATTTCCGGAGCATTCTGTATAACAGGTCCCTTACCTGTGTTTTTCATAGAAAAAGCATCAGCCAAAAAGGTTTATAAAAAGAGGAAACTGGTTGAAAAGCAGGACTTTGGCCATCGTGAAATTCCTAGTATGTAGCTAATTTTCCACATTTTAACTCCCTTAGAAATTGAATGCATCTGCTTTCATGCTTTTGTGATCTTGTGTATGGTAGGTAATACAATGTACATTGTAAAATAAAGAACATCTTAGGCTTTATATTATGTCTTATAATCATCAAACAAAAAGACATTGATGTCTCCCTGACAAAATTTGCACATTCTAAACTTACAAGTGGAGCTAATACAGACCGCTATGGAACAGATTTATCAAAGATTGAATTTTAGAGGTTTGTGGGGTTTTTTTATACCTAAAATATTCACAACTTGAAAACTCAAATCAGTGAATTCAGGGCGAAAAAGCCAAATACTCAAATTTATTGAGTTTTTGCTGTAAAAAAAAACCCCTCAAATTGCTCGAATTCAAAGAGTTTTCAAGTGACACCCACTGAAAAAAACCCGAACATCACGAAGGCTAACAAACATCTTCAAATGGTTCAAAGGACCTCTGCCACTGACTTCTACATGACCTCAACAAGTTTTCACTGGAGTATTTTCGGGTTCAACCAATTTCCAACTTCGGGGTACAATAAATCTCAAAAAATTTAAGTTTTTTTTTTAAAAACCCCCTGAAAAATTTGAGTGTTTTTTAACCCGAAAGTTCGAGTTTTGACTGCATATACTGAAATACCCTCAAAACCAGTGATGGGCTAATTTCTCCCGCTTCGCCGAAAAATTCATGAAACAGTGAAAAATTTGAGAAACACAAATTTTGATGTCGTCTTCAATTCCGATGCCAGCGACAATTCTGATGCCGGCCACAATTCTGACGTGCAGTAAAGTCAATGGGCGCCTATTAACTTTCGATGGCATCAGAAAAAAAATAACAATTCTGACGTACATTAAAGTCAATGAGCGCCTATTAATTGTCACCGGTGTCAAAATAATTTCCGCTGCAATTTTGCAAATTTATTCGCTTGTGGAGTAACTCCACAAATCCGCACCTGCCGAATAAATTAGTCCATCACTACTCAAATTTTTCGGGTAAAAATCAACTTGACCTTTGATAAATATATGCCTAAGGGGCAGATTTATCAAAATGTGAATTTAGAGCTTATTAAATTAAAACCCACCCATTTTCTATTCATTTCCATGGGATTTTTAACTTTCACACACTGATAACTACAAATGTAAAAATCCCCTAGGAATGAATCGAATGTGGGTGAGTTTTTAATTATTAAGCTCTAAACTCAAATTTTGGTAAATCTGCCCCATAGTAGAAGTATCATGGATGCCCAACCTATGTACAACATGAAAAAAGGGAATCCAAATGTTAGTAAATTGGACCCTATGTTTTATAATATAGAGATTGCAATGGGTTGACTGAAGCTTCTAGAATACAGAGAAACCCTATTTTTCCATGTAAATTAATGGGTATGGTGTGTGCATCATGCACACCATACATCTCAGTTAAGCCTCTTCCATGTGGAGTTGATGCAGTTAATATGCCATTTAAAAGCTTTATTTGATGTGTTGTTTTGACAGGGTCTGACAAAACTGAGAGCTCAGGATGACCTTCAATACCTCAGATAGTCTTCTATGGGTGTATAAAAGTGTAACAAATACTTCTTGAGAGTATCATCAATGCCATCCCAAGCTCCTACTAAAAAAAAATTGGCAACCCAGATGTTTTTTCCCTAGAATTCATGCTGCATTCTCATCTTGGGTTGGTGGCAATTGCAGGTTATTGAGGAGGTAAGTACTTCTACCACTGCTAGAGAGTTTATTGTATTATGTGACTCTACTGCCTTGTTGTTGATGCAATACACTCTCCATCCCTGCTGAAAAACAATACTAATAATGGCATTTTTCTTCATTAAGTGAAAATTGGTTGGGAAAATATCTGCCCAGTTGCCTGTATAAGAGGGTTGGTCAATTACCTGTGATAAATATGTAAAAAAAAAAAAGCAGCACATGCTAGTGAGAAGTGGCCGGCAAGCTTGCTTGAATGATCATTCTCAGAGTGTAATGTTGTGATAATTTATGCTCCTTTTGTACCTGCTGTTGTGAAGTTATACTTCACTTTGAGTTAATTACTTCTCATGTTTAATTGAGAGGCTGATTTATACCATTACAATATTGTATTTTTTTATGATACAATCATGGCAAAGAAAATGCAATGTCAGATTTTTTTCCAAATCAAGTTTTCTGAACATCAAGGGGGTTATTTACTAAAACTCAAACTTACCAATTTTTTTTTTATTAAAACAAAGTCGACCTAACTCCCATCCACGAATTGAACTCATTTTTGAATAATTCTTCTCACAAAAGAGCGAAAAATGGTAGTGGTATTAGAGCGTTATGAAACCACAATAAAACTCTATTTCTCTAAAATCGTGAAGGTCATATTAAAAGATCCAAAATTAAAAATTGTGAACAGAAAAAAGTGACGAACAATCTGAATAAAAAATGCAAATATCTCGAAAACCTAATAAAAAAGTTATTAGGACAGTTACAACATATATAGGATCAGCGCAGCTCCCATTGACTTCTATGGGAGTTTGACTGCGTTAACTTGGGAGTTTTGTTTTAGAATTTATTGTTGGTTTTTACACTTACTAGGGTTATTTGCTAAAAGCCAAATTTATCTCATAATTAAAAAAAAAAAACACAAACTCCTATCCCTTATTTGAACTTATTTATTAATAAATTGAGTGAAAACCCAATCGTCCAATTTTCTTTCCCGAATCACCCAATTTTTTCTTGTTTTTAGCTGAAAACCCAATTTTTTTTTGCATTATCAGGCTAAACCCAGTGCAAACCATAATATCTTCAAATTGGGATAGGGACATCTCCCGTTGACTTTTACAGGACCTTGACAGAGATGGGGCATTTTCAGATTCTGGCTATTGGCAGCATTGGGGTATAGTCTTGAACAATTTGAGTTTTTTTTCCATGAAAAATTCATGTTTGTAACCTAAAAAGCCCAACCAGATAAATTTGAGTTTAGTAAATAACCCCCTAACTAAATCTTGAATAGAGATGTAAAAAATACCAAAAACTTTTAGAGAAAAAATACCATTCGTGAAAAAAATGTTCATAAATAGAGCCCTAAGTATTTCTAGTTAAGAGAAATGCTTATGGCAAAATTTGATAAAGAAATTATAAAATCATAGCAATACTGGTAGTAAAATGTTCAGTTCAGTTGGGATCAATCTTTATTGCCCAATTTGCAAAGATTATTTTGAATCAGACACAAACCGTGGGAAGTAATGAATTAGAGCAAATCTATATTTTATTCATTTCGGTTTTTATCCTATTTAATCTGTTTATTGTGCAGATGGAATTCTACTAAGCAACATTATGTTGCTTAGTAGAATTCTACCAAAGATCATTTTAGAATTTAGAATTTTACTAAAGATCATGTTTTCTTCACAGATCACATTTTCCCTGAATAAATATGCACATAGTGATGAAAGAATTTCATGAATTGGAGGTTAAATTCCACATTTCACCATCTGCATTTTTTTTGAGAAACTTTACTTTAAATTTACAGCAAAAAAAATTGCTGCAACAAAAGTCACTGGGACAAAAAAGTCAATGCAAGAAAAAATGGGCATTGCTTTTTTTGCATTTTAAGTGAGAAATAACTTGAGAAAAAAAGCCCATTCACTAATGCATTTGGACAAAAAGTGTCCAAGACAAAAAAAGATCACAGAGACAAAAAAAGTTGCCAAGACAAAAAGTCACCGCAAGAAAAATGGCTATTAAATTTGATGCATTTAAACTGAGAAAAAAAAATTGTGCTCTTAAAAATTGTCATGAAATGAAACGGCACAGATTCGCTCAGGACACTTTTTCAGCAAATTTATGCTTTTGTTTTTGAAGCAAGGTGGACATCTCTAACAGCCCTGAAATTGCATTTAGTTTTAATCTTTGATCTGGGAAGCCAAAAATAAAAGAATGTTAATGAACCACAGACATCATAGAATAAGTATATATAGAAAAAAACTTTTTTTAACTCTAAAATTACTGACCACAGAATGACATACCTTTCTTCCTGCATTCAGATTTATATCTTTTCTCTATTACAGCCAATTCAACTGCAGCTCTTTTAGTTAATTCCTTGTCTAGTATAAAGCTATACCCCCTTTTGCTTTCTTCACACCTTCTCTCTCCGACTTTGAAGACCTCACCAAGTTACCTACTGTGCATGCTGGATTGATTTACATTGGAGCAGATGCAGTGAGCATGCTCAATAGGCACCTTGAAGAGATCTTCATAATCAGACAGAGAAGTGCTAGGAGTGCAAGAAAGGAAAATAGTAGGAGCAAAAGGAAGCTACAGTTGAACTGACTTAAAATAAAAGGCTTAATTATGCTTTAAACTATAGATGCATACAGCAAAGCCTTTAATTCTTGTATGACTCTTCTGGAAACAGCCCTTCTGCTCACTGGTAATAAGGAGCCAATCGTATCTGCCCTTGGATCATACAATCAAACTCTGATTTTACATTTTCCAAGGGTCCGGGGAAAAAAACATTTAGGGGCCGATTCACGAATTTCGGGTGAAGGATTCGAATAAAAAAAAATTCGAATTTCGAAGTATTTTTTGGGTACTTCGACCATCGAATTGGTTAAATTTGATCGAATTCGATCGAATTCGAACGGTTCGAACGATTAGAAGTAAAAATCGTTTGACTATTCGACCATTCGATAGTCGAAGTACTGTCCCTTTAAAAAAAACTTCGACCCCCTACTTCGGCAGCTAAAAGCTACCGAAGTCAATGTTAGCCTATGGGGAAGGTCCCCATAGGCTTGCCTGTGATTTTTTGATCGAAGGATTTTCGTTCGATCGTTGGATTAAAATCCTTCGAATCGAACGATTCGAAGGATTTAATCATTCGATCGAACGAAAAATCCTTCGATCGATCGATCGCAGGATTTGCGCAAAATCGTTTGACTTCGATATTCGAAGTCGTACGATTTTAATTCCCAGTCGAATATCGAGGGTTAATTAACCCTCGATATTCGACCCTTCGTGAATCGGCCCCTAAATCTGGGACAATGTAAAATGGGAACATGTAAAATCAGGGTTTTTTTCTGTAAATACAGTGTAAACTACAAGAAAAGTCACATTTACAGGCTACATACGATTTGTAAGGAAAATGGGACAAATTTTTGTTTTATTATGCTGGGAAATATACTTAAAATTCAGGAAAAGCTCATGAAGCAACTGTTAAAAAAAGTAATATCTGGGAAAATGTAAAACAGGGATACATAAAATTAGTGGTTTGACCTTTTTTACAATTGAAATTCAAATTTTAAAATCCAGAACTCACCAAACTGAAATATCCATCTATTTATTAATAACTCAATTGTGTAAAAACTTCAACAAGCAACTGGAACACACCAAAATCACGTTCTACCCATCGTTTTCAATGAGTATACTAAATCTCGAAAAAGTCTCGAAACTTTCATTGAAAATTCGTTTCAGTTTTGCTAATACCTTTCCTGTTGACAGCTAAACGAACTGGACAGCTTTTTAGATGGCGAATTTTGTTTTCAGGTTTTTTTTGCACTTAATACATATCAAACATTAAAGTTTCACAAAGTAAAATGAGTTTTTGCAGCAAAATATCTTGAATATTTATTCACTTCATTACTAATTTGGTGCCTGCCAAAATGTAAGCTATGAAGGAAAGCCAATTAAGGGATATCATTCATTATATTTTCCTTAAAATGAAACAACAATCCAAATATTTTTTTTTTCCTTTAAATTAAATGAAATAAGAAATAGAAAATACATGTGATTTGCTTTGATTTAGAAAAAGTAATAGCCGCTTTAGGGCTTTGACATAATGAAATGGTGCAACGCAACTGACACCATTTCCCATAAAAAAGCATTGAACATTGAATACAAGGGTTTTTCATGCCTACATTTTTTGAATACTTTTACTATAATTAAATGCACAGGATTTGGGGACAAATTGCCTTCAACAACTCAATTCCCTTCTATGTGATCTCATTCAAGTGCTTGTCAGGTAAAATTGGAAAGCACAGCAAAGTGCCCCAAATCATTCCATATATGTAGCATTGCTCTAATTAAGAAATTAACAGAAGGTGCTGGGGGCAGTAAGAGAAATACACTATTGAAACATTGGATAAATTTCAGTAGTTCTTAGATTAGATGATTCAGATGTCCTTTAGTTGGACAACTCTGTGACAAAAACAATATAAATCTCAAACAAAATGTAGAAAGGTTATGAGCTAATTAAATCTCAGAAAAGAAAGTTAATTAAGGATGTAGCCATGAATAATGAGGCAGTTAATTTTCCAAGATGCCTCTTCTGATTTGATTCCACATATCACAGAATCTATTGTACTCAGACTACTGACCCAAGTAAAGGCAAAGTGTAGAACAATGATAATGAATGAGAACTATTTCACTCACTGGTGCTATCATTTCCTAACCCAGGTTTATTATTCCCCTGTTTGCCAATTAGCAAAGACAAGTGAGACCCTCCACCGCATTGATTTGAATTCATTTTGATTAACACGTTAAAAAAAATCAAACAAGCAAGCACGATATATATATATATATATATATATATATATATATATATATATATATATATATATATGTTTGAATCTTAAAAAGAGCCTTCTTTTCTTTGCCTATACATATATACAAGTATATATGTGTGTGCTGGAATGCAGGCAGCTGTATTCCTACTGTGCTAGTGGAGTTATAGGTATTTCCTAGTCTATAAAAATTAAGGATTCTATAGTTTTTGATCTTTGGACTAAATTTTTAACCAGGGGGAAAGATATACTAGAGGGCGTTAGACAGAAAGAGACCTTAATAAAGGAGGAGCCTGGAACCCTACGATAGGCCAACACTATATGAGAAGTAGGTGACAGGGACCCTGTGAATGAGGACAACGTAAATAATATCTTATATTTTGTCATATCATATTCCAGGAGTGTGAGAGCATCATGGATAGCTATAAAAGCAGTTCTTTGCTCCAGCAGAGGCAGTGTGGGATTAGTAATCCCAAGAAGACAAGTTATTGGTTGAATAAGAACTCAGGATAGCTCATAAAAGTCCCTAGAATACAATCATTGAAATTAAACTGTACCCTGAGGTGGAAATCTGTGATCCTCAATGTTTGAGGCTAGTATATGGAGGCTATTTCCTTTCCTACTTTGCTTTTGCCCAACCCAGCTAAGGCAAAGGAGTCAAATGTAAAAGTGCTGCTCCTATAGAGTGTCAAACATTGAAGAAATTGAATGCCCCCCACCCTAATTCCTAACAGGGTGCTACATATTTATTTATGATGGTGGCAAACAGAAAGGTAAGATACATGGCCAATAATGGTGTCAACACAAACTCACCTGCACATGGATTTTTTCGTGAAATGTTCTGATTTCACTATTTTTCCAAAATTTGCCATTTCGCGAGAAGCAGTAGAAATTTGCCCATCACTAGTGGTGGCAGACGAGGCTACTGGGGGAGATTAGTCAGCCATTGATAAATCGCCTCTTCTTCGAGCGACGAATTGCCCCTAAATGGCTTCTCATCAGCTAAACTGTAAATCACCGGCAGGATGGCACTCGAAAACTTCATTTTCCGAAGTTGCCTGAAGTTGCCTCACAAGGAACCTTAGGGTGACTTCGGAAAGCCGAATCGATATGAGTGCCACCCCACCTGCGATTAACATTCTAGCCGGTGGGAAGGAATTTAGGGTAGATTAGTCGCCTGAAGAAGAGGTAATTTGTCGATGGCCGACTAATCTCCCTCAGTAGCCTCATCTGCCACCACCCTAACCCTTCCAACAAGAGCATCTCCTCTAATAATGTCCCCATTCCTTCCCTCCCTCACGTTAGCCCCGTGTGTCATTATATCTTCATAAAGTGTTCTGACCCAGGCCCAGCCATTCTGTCCGCTGCTCTTAAGTATATGATGCCTAATAAATATTTTTTCCAGCCTTGTAATTCAAGACTCAAACTCATATTTCCTTTCTACCTGTTTAAAAATCAGTGCTGAATATATTTCTATGTTAATGTCTCATTCAATCCCAATGCACATAAAAAAGCCAGACATTTGGTTTTGTTGCAATTCAGTGGTTAGGTAAAATAAGTACAGTACAAATCCCTTGGAAATTAGAGTTCACTTAATAGATTTTGCAGAGAATAACAGGCGGTAGGCTTGCTCGATCCGTACTGAGAATTTCTTCCCTTGCGTCATGTGACACAAACTCCATTCTACGCCCTTTGGGAAATTACAGCTATTAATAAGTACAATTTTATCAATATTTTCTTAGCCCAACACAACATATTGCTTTCAGGAACATTAATTTTGCTTCTTTGCCTGTCAAGGAAAGTGAGCAGATACATTTGTCAGAAGCTTTAATAGTTTGGTATAGAAATGAGCTGTGGTCTTCTCTCCCCTCAGCCCTGGAAAAATAAAAGTAAAGAAAAATTCATTTTGCAATGCATGCCGAATAGAGAAGAAGAAGCCAAGCTTGGATGAACACTGATGTGTCTCTTGTGAAAGAAGAAAAAAAGACATTGTATGGCCTTTAAAAAGCTTCATTATTGTGGTTGCTTTCCTAAGATTGCTCAGTTGATATACAGATGCAGCCACTTTGGTTTGTCTGTTTGACACAGAATAACTAAACACAGATATCCCATTTATCTCATTTAACACAGAAAACTGCGTCACAACATCCCATCTAATTAAAGCATTCACCATTGTGAACAATGGAGCTTTGGTATGCTAATGAAAAGGTTAAATGCATTAAATGAGTTAAGATGACTTAAGATAACACAGTTTCTTCAATTACCCCTGAGTCATGATGCATTTAACTCACAAATCCAAGTGGCTTCATCTGTAATACCATAATACACTCTGTCTTAAGGAAGTAAATATTCAGCAACTTCCTTATAGCTGTGTGGGATATACACTATGGTCTTCACAAATGCCAAATATGTACCACTCAGCTTGGCATGGCATCTCAAGTGGTGGTCTTTTTTCTTATCATCACATCACATGTGACATCCAGGCAGGACACAGAGGCAGGTAGACAAGTATGCCTTCAGCTTATACTACTGGGCTTGTGCCAGACAGAGGCTTTAGGGGGAATAGGAGACAACTGGCAGAATGTAGTCCTTATGAATTCAAGATAAAGAGCATATTAATAACTCCATTACAGGTGTGGGAATGGGGAGAAGTCATCTATTGCTTATGTATTTTGGGGGCAGGTGTTGGAATTGTACCTGTCCTATAACTCCTTGTTTATTTTTCTATGAGCAAAACAGCCCCTCTGTGACCAGGTTTCAACCACCTAAATCCAATCATGTTGAAGCAGATAACTGCCAGCAAGTTAAGCTGGTACAATAACCAGCTACTTCCCAGAACAGGGACAGCAGCATGATCTACAAAAATAATAGTCTTATTGACTTTGTTTTAAAAAGATAAGAGCATTAAAAAACCTGACACATTTCAGGCTCTTAAACCCTTTATCATAGGCATAATTTTGTATATGATTAGGGTGTAAGAGCTGACACTGTAACGAAAGTACCTGCAAGTAACCCTGGTGGTCTAGTGGGGAGGCGGGGATACACACAGTCTTGAATCCGGTGCATCAATGTGCGCTGTTCCTTTTGACATGTTCTTCCGGGTTACTCATTGCCCAACGTGGGTCTATTTTTGGTAGTTCCTGGGTGCGTTTCTAGTGTGAATCCCTGTTCCTGCCTTGTTTGCTGCCAGTCCTGACCCTAGCCTGTACTATAACTATACTGCACCGCCTGTTTTGATTCTGACCCGGCCTGTGACCCCCGACTATGTTTTGTCTCTTGATTTGGTACTGCACCACCTGATTTGGTTCTGACTCTGCCTGTCCTAGGACCTCGCTTCTAATCTTTGTTCCTGTTGCATGTGCGGTTCCCTTGCTCACCCAGAACTCTTTTCTTGGTCCTCTTACACTAGGACCTGGCTGCTTCTGAGTAGTGGAGGATTCCTCCCAAAGCAAAAGGCAGAACAGTGAGCCGTGACCGGGACCTCGGGTTTGTTCTAAGTTTTTTTTAATCCTCTTGCCTTTTTAAAGTGAAGCCAATAAAGACTATAATTTTCATTAAAGTCCAGATAGGGGAATTGTGTAGAGGCTCTGGCCTAGCCACTCACCAGTGAAATAGTCAAAAATAAATGGAAAGCCAATACCTTGTCTGCTACAAACGGGTGAATCCCAAACTTTATTCCATGGTGCACCATGGACTAAAGTTTGGGATTCACCCGTTTGTAGCAGACAAGGTATTGGCTTTCCATTTATTTAAGACTATAATTTTGACTTTTTGGAGTTCGTGCTGTTGTCCATATTCTGAGAAGTGTGTTGGAAGTATCTGGGAAAGACTGTGCAGCCTCTCAAATTATTATTGGTGAGCTGGAAGTGGCCACATTTTGTATTGCTCATCTTACAATAACCAGTTAGACTGGTAATTGCTGAAAATGATCTGTATATTAATAAGGAATAACCTAAGGGTTGGCCTTCTTCTGTGGTAGATGTCGTAACATTGAGGACAATTAATAGTCAGTCCAGCAGGTAAGTTGCATGTTGCAAACAGTTTTCTTTATAACAAGCGTTTTCCCCCTCCCTGGCAACTTTTTGCACTTTTGGTGGGTCCTTAAAGTTTTGCTAAAAGGCTGCAGGTTGGGCAACACTATTGTGAATTGGTTCTTTAGCCATCTTGCTCTATTGCTACCATCTTACCCTACTGTAAAAACTTACTTACTTATCTTACTACAGACTACAGCTGCTCTTCAGGTCTGTTCTGTGTTTGGAACAGATGTCCCTATTTTCACTATTTAAAGACATCTCTGTCCATTAAGTTTACATATAACCTCCCATAGAATAGTGATATTTCCTAACAATATACATATAGGAGATATACCTACATCATGGGCCATGGTCAGCCACATTGTAATGCAAATGAAACTCTCCATAACTGATGTAAATTCACTGTCTATATAGAGCAATTATTTTTACCCCTATAAATTTGTGTCTAGAGAAATACTTGAGGGTGTAGTTCACATCGAAAATGAGCAGTTCTAGAGATACAGAGCTTTCTATATGTGAATGATATTACTGCATAAATAACTTTATGATGCACAATGGTGAATGCTTTAATTAGATGGGATGTTGTGACACAGTTTTCTGTGTTAAATGAGATAAATGGGATATCTGTGTTTAGTTATTCTTTGTCAAACAGACAAACCCAAGTGGCTGCATCTGTATGTTCCAGGCATCTATATTTGCTTTGTTATGGTTCTACAAGTTTATCAGTGGTTCCCCAAGGGGTTCCTTTCTGATACAGAAGGGATATTACTCAATTTTTCCATTTTTATTGAGTATTTTGAGTCACTTTGTTAAAGTAACTAAAGATTGTTGTCTCCTGAAAAACAGTTGGCTGGTGAATTGGGATGAAAGACCAGTTTGGAAAGTGATTAACTGGACATGGATGAGAAAAGTAGGTAATTGAAAGCTCATAGGAACGCAAATTACTTGCAAGTCCATGAGTCCAAGAATAAATACATTTTCCAGCTGGAAGACGTAACATTTCCCATTTATCTATTCCATTATTAACGCATACTCTGCCTTTTTCTGTAAAACGATCATATTTCAGGATATTATTTTTCTGCAGCAGAATTTCATTTTTTGCATATCATCCTGGTAATGTTCATTAGGACAGAGTCCTTTGGCTTGATTAAATTGAATAACTTATTTCTCTGTAGCCGTATGCTGCCATAAATATATTTAAATTAAAAAAGAAACGTAAAATGTCAATTTTGAGATGGATTCACGCTTGTTATCTTGGTCAACGGTGAATGGCACCTTGCACAAAACATTATAGTAGGTACATTTTATCAATTAGAAAGAGTAAAAACAGAAAATGGCATTTATAAAATGTGTTGGTTTTAATGGGTACTCTTCTAGATGTTATGTTGTTCTAAATTACTTAATCAGCTTAAAGGGGACATACAACCTAAATTTTAATATTGTTGGAAATCATGTAAACATTAAATAAACCCAATAAGATGGTTTTGCTTCCAATAAGGATTACTTATTTCTTAGTTTGGATCAAGTACAAACTACTGTTTTATTATTACACAGAAAAAGAAAATAATTTTTATAAATATGGATTAATTGGATTGCTCTGCATAATTGAGAGCTTTCTGGATAATGGACACAATACCTGTAATGTGAATTGCAAAAGTATTATCACAAATTGTATTTATCAATTTACATTTAGGTTATATGTCCCCTTTAACCCTACCCTGTTTAACTTTCAGGGAACTAAACTCTGTGTTAACCCTTAATGGCCCCCTTTTCAGTTTTTGCCCACAAACCCAATGTATGATGATTTGATAGGCATAATGGTTCCACCATTCACATTAATATGGGACAAGCAGAAACGCAGGCTGAGAACCTCAGAATTGGACTTATATTCCTAAAAAAAAGATTAGCAGCCTATGGGCCATGGATAGGTCCACAAATATTCCTAGGTCCAATAAAATATCTAAAATCGATGGTTCCACAGTTTGCTATAAAATATGCTAAATGCTATTGGCTAAATAAAATAACATGGCTTGTAAGAGATTTATTGGAAATTGAACTATAGTGGGTCCCATCTATAAGGGTCTGCGTCCACCAGAATAACCCCTGGAGCCCTGGCTGGCCAGTCTGATCTTGAATAGTGATGGGCGAATTTGTCCAGTTTCGCTGAAAAATTCGCGAATTTCCCTCAAAACCAGCGAAAAATTTGCGAAACATGAATTTTGATGCCGGTGTCCATTCGTGGGCATCAAAATCGATGCCGGTGACAATTTGACATGCGACTACAGTATTTTGTCCAATTGCATTAAAGGAGATGGAAAGAGAAAAATTGACTTAAGCTGTAAGTGTTGCCTATTTGAATATGGCCGCGCCAAACTGTTACAAGCGCCATAACTTCGGAGTGTTAGTGCTCAGATGCAGCAGTGAAATGTAAGTTTTTACCACATTGTTTCAGGTGGGGGCCTGGTGGGACACGCAATAAAGTAGGATTCAATTTTGTACTTTCCTTCTCCTTTAAAGCCAATGGGCATGCTTTGTTGCTGGACTCAAAATTATCAGCGGCGTTGGAATTGACTCTGGCAATTTCAGAAATGTATTACTGATACAATTGCACCAAAAGTTTATCAGCCAAACCAATAATTTTTTAAAATGTATTTTTATTAAGTTCTGTAAAATAAAGGGGAACAGGTATAAGAAAAAAATGGACCTATCCATGGCCCATAGGCTGCTAATCTTTTTTTTAGGAATAACGGCAGCCTTAAGAAAGGCAGGTCTGAAGAACATGAGCTACAGAAAATATCAAAATGAATAATAAAGTTGATAATGTTTAAAGAATAATTCTTACAGAATCCAAGAGAATAGTTTTTTTTCCAATACCACTGGTAATTTTTCCAGAGGCTATCTATTAAAAGTCTGTGAGCAGAAAGAATATGGTGGACAAACTTTTTGCATTGTATTGGAAAAGGTGGTTAAGATATTCTAAATCAAATCATGGCTGTCTATGAAAAGGAATCTTGAATACATGTTCCCAAAACGGTTTAAGATTTTCCACCATTTTCTCAAAGGACCTCCAGCATAATTTGGATGAATTATATGATATTGAAGTAATTTGGGCAGGAGACCCATTCCATCACTTTTTAGTATTTCTATACAGTATGTTGAAGACATTTTGTCTGAGAAACTGGGGCAGTGAAAACTGATGACCATTGGAAGGGGAATAAGCCATGAAGATCTTTTTCCCAAGCTTCCATTTATATTAATCTACAAAAGTTATTGGTTTATTAAGTTTTCTAAATGTTACTTTCATCCTTGCATTTGCCTGGGAAATTGCAGAATAGAATAAACAAATATTGTTATGGTGTAGGAAATATTGCAGTTTGAAGATTGTAGGAAATCCCTTATTAGGAGCTTTAAGGATTACAAAATACAAAATGAGGAAGATTATATTTATGATGAATTTCCTGGAAAGAAACAAGGCTCTGCTGTAAATAAATATCTTTAAGATAAATAATGTTATGTCTAGTGATGGGTGAAAAATTCACGAAAAAATCGTGAAAATCTGAAAGTTTCACAAAAAATAGCAAAAATCTGAAATTTTCACAAAAAAATCGTGAAAATCTGACATTTTAACGGAAAAATCGGGAGAATCGGAAATGGACTAAAAAGTTGCTCGCCTCAATTTTGATGCTGGCTTTAAAGTCAATGTACATCCGAATAGTGTTGATGCGTGCCGATTTTGAAGTGAGACGCATACAGAATTTTTTGAAGCTGGCAAATTTTTGCAGGAGATTCACAAATTTATTTGCCGGTGGCAAAGCATGAAATTTGCCACAAAGTTATGTAATTTTCAAGATTCCTAAATTTGGAAGTAAAAGTTGAACTGATGATATTGTTATAATGGCGCTAGTAAAGTAAATCAGTTTGAATTCAAGGGATTACAAGTTTTGGAGCTTGAGAGCTAGATTGTGTAGGAGCATTCTTCTTCTTCTTTTTTTTTATATATTTGTAGAATTTGTAGAATGTAAGAATATGAGTGCATCTTTTCTGACCTTATAAATGCCATGCTGTTGTTTGATGAAGACCTAATCGAGAATGTTCTTGCAAGCATTGGTATTTTTTTTATTGCCAAATAAATATCATAACAAAATATTCTTTAATTTTTTTTAAACGATGAGAAGGTACAATGCTTGTATATACACAGTACTGATGTGCGTGCCGGTCTGAAGCCCACGGGATCTGCAAGTTTACCCATGGTCAGGCGGGTTTGGGCCGGCTTCCACACAATGTCCTCGGCCTTCTTCTGCCACCTGTGTATGCGACTTTTTATATACTCATGCAGGCCTGCACCCGCCCCTTTCATGATGTCACAGTAGTATATATAAAGAGGGGAGGATCAGTGAGCTAGGGTCGGGTGCTGGTCGAGTTTTTCTCGACCCACACATCGCTAATAAACAAATCTAACGAAATTTAAGATTGTTGCTGTTTAAAACATAGTAAGGTTCTAGTTTAGTCTATTGCCACATTCTTACTAGGGATGTAGCGAACTGTTCGCCGGCGAACTAGTTCGCGCGAACTTCGACTGTTCGCGTCCGCCGAATGTTCGCGAACGTCGCGCGACGTTCGCCAATACGAGTTCGCGTTCGATTCGAACAAAAATCGTTCGACCATTCGACCATTCGACCATTCGATTCCTTCGACCGCTAAAATCGAAGGATTTTCGTTCGAATCGAACGATCGAAGCCATTCGATCGAATGAAATCATTCGATCGAATGGCTTCGATCGTTCGATTCGAACGAAAATCCTTCGATCGAACGATTAAAATCCTTCGATCGTTCGAATCGAACGATTTTGCGGATGTTCGAAGTTCGCGAACTGTTCGCGAACTGTTCGCATTTTTGCCGGTGTTCGCGAACGGCGTTCGCGAACACATAAACGGCAGTTCGCTACATCCCTAATTCTTACCCCCTTATGTAAAAACAAATGAATATACACCTATGTCTTTTATTTGAGGTATAATGCCCTGCAGTCTTACAGAGGTCAGATAACACCCTCTTTGTTTTTATTGTTCTGAAATGTTTTTAAAGAAATGTTTTTCTTTTTCCTTTTGTTCTAAAACTTATTCTCATCATCATTTTTTTGAAGGTTATAAGTACGCATGAAGGATGCAGTGAGGAGATTCCACAAGGAACTATCCTCTCCAGGTAAAAGGTACCATAATCTGCGTATCTTGACGGCGCTATATAAATAAATGATGATGATGATAATCTCTATAACCTTATACAATAATATTTTTTTTAACCGTCTTTACTATTGCTACATTTTAGATTTTTTCACTAGCAGCAAAACACGACACAGGAACTATGGACTGATGGGATACACGAAAACAAAAACAATTTGGACTTTATTGTTATTTGAACACTACTGTTACACGATTGGATTGAACTTGATTGGGGGTGGGTCCTGATATAAAATACTCCTCCTAATGTGGGGGATAAATGCTGTGTATGTTAAACTATCAGGCAGGCTTGAGAAAGGGCGAAAGGAAGCCAGAAACGTTGCCTATTGGGACCAATAAACACAACTTTTTCACTTTTGCATCAAAGAGGTGCTGCAGTCATTTCTTTTCTAGTATAGTATTCAAAAGCTGGCACCTGCCTGCATAGTTGCATTTCTTGGGATAAGTGTCTCCTGACCTGGACATTGGTTTCACTCAGAGGACTTAGTCCTCCCCTGACATTAGCTTTTAGAAGAGAGAGATTGTGAAGATCACATCAGTCAATGCATGCACTTGCATAGATACTAGATACAATGTTCATTGATCAATCCCCCCTTTTTTCTGTATGTTTGTAGTTAATTTGGCCAGATCAGTATCACTTCCATTGTATTTAAATATATTTTTACTTAGCCTTGGAGTGCTCCCACAACCCTCCTATTTTGCATTTTATTACAACGCCTCTTAAAGTGGACCTGCCACCCAGACACAAAAAGCTGTAGTATAAAAGTCCTTTGCAAATTAAACATGAAATCCAATTACTATTTTTTATTAAAGCATTCATAGCTGTTGTAAGCGCATTTAAAAATCTCAGCTGTCAATCAAATATTGCCTGCCCCTCCTCTATGCCTTAGGCAATTACTTTCACTTTCCATTCAACACTCCCTACATGTCACTGCTCTCCCCACATTCCCCCGTTCTCTTTACCATTTAATTGTGTAACCAGGACATGGGGATGGACATCAGGTCCCTCATTCAGGTGCACAAACAAGATTCTGAGATGATACAAGACTTGCCTTAATAACAGTGTCCACAAAATGGCTGCTGCCTGTTTGCTATAATTATGAATTCCCAGACTGAAGGAAACAAAAATTAAATAATTTATATAGTGTAATTAAAGTTCATTTTGTTTGACTAATGTGATACAATATGATGTTGAATATTATTTTTGTGTGTCAGGTCCCTTTTAATCTTTTCAGATTTGTCCACCCTTCTGTGGACTGTTTTGACCGTTGCTATGTGTGGCCTCTTTGTGGAGAGGGGCTGCTTTTTCTGGATATGGTATAATATTTTGACACGTCTGGGTTCACAGATGAAAGATAAATAATGACCATAGGTGAGTAGTTGGAAGTATGGTTAAATATTGAGGTTATTTTGTAATCCATTCCCTATGGAAAGTCTCCGTTATGTGGAAGTATTTGGTACTGCAAGTGGTGCGACGGCATTTCCCCTTTAAGCAGAATGAGATGCATTTGATACTGTTAAGTGGGAAAAATCAGAGAGATCTTAAATGAGACAAATTGACTACAGTGCACTTTTTTGCATCATTTTGCCTCATTAATGCAAATAAGCACATTCCATTTGCAAACATTTAAAAGAATTGCAAATGTGGTAAATTAAATCAAAACAGGCATCTCTTAGTAAGACTCGCAAGCCACAGGGATCAGCCCGGCCTTTTTTAGATCAAGTGCATTTGGAGTATTTTTTTCTATCTCTCCAGTGGCTCCTCTTAATGATCTCACTGATGTTTCCCCATTGTTGCATTAGGAGATAACAGGAGACAACATTATCTTACAACCCCCTGGCACATGTGGGAGAAAGGATTACAGTGTTTATAAGTGGATGTTATTATGATTTATAGATAGAACAACACACTCAAGAGTCAATTTCATCACATGCTAATTAACCTACACTGCCAGTGTGTCTTTGTGAAACGTAGGGCACTTGTATGATGCACTAACATAGGGGATGATTTATTAATGTTTCCATTTTGTTGTTTCCACAAATCTAACTTTCTACAGCTAAAAAACATCTATTAGAATAATTACTCAAAACCACGAAAATGTTGATATTTATTAAGTTTTAAAAAGCATGAACAACTCTAAAACAAATCTAAAAAGCCGAAGAAAGGACATGTAGAAGTCAATGGGAGCTGTCCTCATCATATTGTAAATTTTTTTATTTGTGTCCAGGTTTTTAGATGTGTTTGGGAGTTTTTGTTTGCTTGTAATCACATGAAAATGACAAAAATTCGGAGTTTCAGGGTTTTCGTCGTCGTATTCTTTCCATGTTTTTATTTTTCATGCTTTTTTTTCATTCTGGGTTTTTAAGCAATAAGTATACATTCAGACATATTTTTTTTAAATCTGAGTTTTTTTGAGGTTAAAAAAAACCTATAAAACGACAAACATTCAAATTTTGATAAATAAGGCCCTGTGTATTAAAGTTAAAAAATCAGTCTTTATTTAGCACAAATAATAAAAAGTAGGCAGGATGACTACTTGTCTTAATTCCCTTTTTTTTATTTATTTATATTTTTTTGTTGTTTGTTTTTTTTGTTTTCTCTCTTTTTCTCTTCTCTCTCTTTTCTTCTTATTTTTCTCTGTGTCTTGGGATTATATCGCAATCTAAAAATAAATATGTGGAAACTGAGATATTTTGGAAAGTGTATGTGAAATGGATAAATTGTGATATTTTTATATGTTGTCATTCCTTTTCATAACGGAAAAATGGAAATAAAGATAAAGTATATAAAAAAAAGTAGGCATACAGACCAATTGATGTTTCACCTTACGCGTTTCGTACCCACAGGTACTTATTCATAGGCATGCTCCAATGTACCATACTCTGCCTGCCCTATGGTCCCTGCATGTGCCATACTCTGCCTGTCCTATGCTCCCCTGTGTCATACACTGCCTGCCCTATGTTCCCTTTGGGTGCCATACTCTGCCTGCCCTATGCTCCCTGTGTCTGCCTACACTGCCTGCCCTATGGTCCATGTGTGTGCCATACTCTGCCTGACTAATGCTCCCTGTGTGTGCCATACTCTGCCTGTCCTATGCTCCCCTGTGTCATACTCTGCCTGCCCTATGTTCCCTTTGGGTGCCATACTCTGACTGCCCTATGCTCCCTGTGTCTGCCTACACTGCCTGCCCTATGGTCCATGTGTGTGCCATACTCTGCCTGACTAATGCTCCCTGTGTGTGCCATACTCTGCCTGTCCTATGCTCCCCTGTGTCATACTCTGCCTGCCCTATGTTCCCTTTGGGTGCCATACTCTGCCTGCCCTATGCTCCCTGTGTCTGCCTACACTGCCTGCCCTATGGTCCATGTGTGTGCCATACTCTGCCTGACTAATGCTCCCTGTGTGTGCCATACTCTGCCTGCATGAGCCTGGTAGGGCTTTTTAGCATTTGGAAACTGTTTTTAGGGGCCCCTAAGGTGTTTATGTGCTGGGGGGTGCTGTGTTAACCAAAGTGGTGGAGGGAGCATATGGATTTAAGGGTATGTGATAATATGACTTACATTTTTCACATGATGAGTGATATCCCTACAGTGAGCACTAACCATTTGGTTTTTGGTGTGTTACCACCATAAATGTGGACATGGTCTCAAAAGTGCGTTTGGTAACATGGGTGTAATTTAAAGTGGTTGTGGGTTAAAAAACAGGATGTGATCAACACTGGCTTCCATTATTGACCATCCACCACATGAGCCAGAAAAATTCCAGCTCTTGGTACCACACAAGTTGGACAGAACTGGTATAGATTATCTACCCCTAGCTACAGAACTCTTATTATTAGTCATAGACCTTCACCTGAGACTACAGACTGCCCAAATAATTATATTCTCCTGGTGTTGTAGCTGTCTAAAGCATTGCTTTCCTAAGCTCCTGTTCAAACCACTGAGGTGCATACTTCTTTTGATCTTACTTCTACATGTGAATACTATCTTGATGTTCTCAATAAAAAATGGACAACGCCCTTACTCCTCTGAAACACGAATTGCCTTATTAACCTGCATCCTAGGGCTATGCCCCCATGTTGACAAACCGACCATCTTTCTACTTCTGAAATCCAAACTATGAAAGGGTACATGTAGAATATTCTGCAACACGGTCTTTCACCTCTCCTGCAGTGGCTAACTTCTCTCTTCTTCCTTCATCAAACAAATAGAGGTCTTATAGAATCATCATCATCAAGCATTGTTATCTTCTGCCTTTCTGAACTCTTTGATCAACTTAAAGGGAAGAGGATTTCTGCATGCAAAATCTTCGTGGAGCCTATTGCCTTATTAGAATCTGTGAGGGCGATGAGTGGAAGCTGGGATTCAATATTAGAGAAAGGCATTATTAATATATTGGCTCCTCTGTCTCTCCTAGGAGACCGCTCAGCCTCCCCCTCCTGTAGCAGCTCCAAAACCTCTTCAGGGGTGCTCAGCCCGCAGCGTCCCCACAGCTTAACTCGAACTGTGCCAAAAGAAAGGGCGGCACTCCACTTGAAGAGGCAAAAAGTCTTTATTGCAAGCTCATGCAAGGATCAAAAACGCCCTACACGTTTCGGGAAACAATCCCTTAATCATAGGCATCATGATTAAGGGATTGTTTCCCAAAACGCATAGGGCGTTTTTGATCCTTGCATGAGCTTGCAATAAAGACTTTTTGCCTCTTCAAGTGGAGTGCTGCCCTTTCTTTTGGCATTATTAATATATTGTCATGCACATGGCCCATGTAATTCACCAACCATCTTCCAGGAATGAATTAATGATATCTTCAGAGGTCTTCTTCTAATTTTCATAGTTTCATCTTGTTGCCCATCACCATCATATCTGAGAGGTCATTGTAGGTCTAAGAAAGAACTTAATATGTTAAAGTCATAGCCAAATGGCAAAAGCATTATCATCATGTCAAGTCACTGCACTTAAATAAAAATAAAGACATTTTATAAGATTAAGGCTGACCAAGTACACTTTTATTTTATTTAATTAAGCCAATAGTACTCTGATGTGCTATACTTTTAATTGGTATTTTTTGAAAATTGAATAAACAAAGTTTCACAAAATTAAAATAACACAGAAAGTAGCCTGAAAATCGAATTTAATATGCATGCAGTGTGCTGTGGATCTTGTCCAACATTTATTTATTTGCTAGTAATCATTCTGTGTACCTTTGTGTTTTGTATATTGCCATCTGCGAAGGAAATAAAATTTGGGAAATATTAACATGTAGCTTATATAACTCTTCCAAATAAACATAAATTAACCAGCTCACAAAAACACTGGGATGCCATTTTCAAAACACAACTTGGTTTATTGTTAGGCGTCTGATGCATAAGAAATGTACAGGGATCTGTAACGGGGGATTGAAGTCTATTTTCCATCCACGTGAAGTATATTTAAAGGGAAAATTCTCTTGAAAATTAAAATGTTTTATTGTGTGAAAATTAATATTCTAAGATTATTTGTCATCATTATTTTTGTGTTTTTTAATTATCTTTCTATTGCGCTCCTTTCAAACACAAAATTTTAAGTAAATTTCATCTTAAAAGAAACTTCCAGAATGTCACTGAACTTTCTAGGCTGTTGAAAACATATTTGCCCCAAATATTCTTAATTGTAGTTATTTATTATAATTGTACTATAATATTAAACCATTTAATTGTTCAACCTAACATTGTTCCACTATACTGTCACTGATGGTTGCGTGGACACTAAAGCTGGCCAAACACGGGCCGATAAAAGTCGGCCAGATGGGTTAAAAATCCTGTTGGATCGTGGATCCTGTTTGTAGATTGGCAGCATTATGATTAGATTGTTGTGCCCTAGGGCCCACAATCAGATCAATCCGATATTGCCCACCTAAATGTGGGCATATCGGGGAGAGATCTTCTTGTTTGACAAACAAGCGAATCTCTACGTGTGTGGCCACCTTTAGGGGGTTGTTTATTAAACTTTGAATTTTTATGGTTGGGTATTTTGGGGAAAAAAGTGAATTTTTCCAGATGTATTATGTCCCAATGCTGCAAAAAAAAAAAAACCTAAATTTGAAAATCTGCCATCTCAGACCTGTAGAGGTCCTGTATAAGTCAATGGGAGAGGCATCTATCCCAAATTGAAGTTATCATGGTTTTCAGAGGGTTTAACCCAAATATCTGACTTTTTCTGGGTTTTTTGGGAAAACAGTTGAAAAAAACAAGCCTTTTGGGAAAAAAGCCCAAACATTTGGGGTTTCACTCGATTTTATTGAGTGTTTCCATGATTTAATAAATTTGGGTTATTTTATTAATAAAAAGGTCAAATCCAGAATGGGAGTTTGGTCATGCAGAGCAGTACACATTGTATTACATTTATATATTAACCTTATGGCCTGGGGAGTGTCAATAAGGGTGCGCCCATTGACCACTTACTGTATTTAATCTTTTGCTGATCTTTTACACATCAACAACAGTGGCACTTACTTTATTTTTCCCTTGTTGACCAACTCCCCTGCTCTAGTCATCCCCAGAGGTGAGCAAGTAGGATTTTCTGCCCCCTGAGGTTTACCCCACCACCAGATCTAGGCATAGAAAGCAGTGGCATAGCAAGGTATGGACACTGGGGTGGGGCATAACATTGATGTTTTATAAGTGCCAGTGGCTTATACTCACAAACAGTAGCAAAGCCCAAAATCTATGAATCATTGATACTTACTTACCATACGTATGTTCAAATAAAGTTTCCCCATCCGTACCTTACTGCTGTTAGATATTATACAGCATTTAGAATTTAATATTAAAAAAAAATATCACCTGAGTATAACTTATTACGTAGGTCTGTATCATTATCTAGCAATGCAAAATGCAGGTATCTTAACCTTTATATTAAGATACAGCCCCATGGGTCTTTCATTTATCATTTTAGTTAATGTCTTCAAATCCTTAGTATAGCTGAAAGCCCTAAAGTACATTCTGCCAACTGGAGCCTCTGTGTATGCTAATACCATTTTATACACATTTTATCAGGCTTAGAGCTGGCAGAGCTAATGGGATCTGAATATAATGTGGTATTGCAGTCCATTAGTGTTTTACTATTACCCAAGTATGTTTTCGTTCCTTGTTAAATTAGGAGAGAGGAACAGACCATTCTATGATCCAAATAGTTCTCATATTAATATTACATATATAACAACGATGTAGCCTCAATATCAGCTGAATATACAATCACCTCTGAAACCAGTGGCCAGTTATTTGGATGTGACCGAGGGGGGCCTCTATAAAACTTATACCAAACTTATCTTGAAAAAATCAGTAGACTCAGAATAACCAGAGCAAGAAAGAAATGGTAAGAACAAATAGAACAGAGACTATGGTGCAATTTGGTATTTAAAGTACAACTGCAGAAAGGCTCAACGTACATGATGCACTTTGCCTCCCAACTGATTTGATGTTTTTGACGAAAATTCTCTGTGGAAAAATTTGCTGCCACATATATACCACTAGGTGGGTCATGGGAACATCATTAGCAATGCAGATATCAGGGAGCTGTTTTCTGGGTACCTTCCCATTGTTGCTGCTGGGGGTGGGGATAGGTGGGGTGTGATATCAGTTTATCAGATCACAAGTCACATGGCTAAGGACACCTGGGAAACTAAAAACATGTCTAGAATTCAAAATATAAAAATATTAAAAAAATCTGTTTGCTCTTTTGAAAAAAGGAATTGAACACAGGATTCTGCCTGAGGAGCGCTATTAATTGATGCATTTTGTAAAAAAAACATGTTTTACCATGACAGAATGCCTTTAAGAAGCAGGGGCACGGCCATTCGCTACCTGTTCAGCCACATTGTTATAACTATAACTATTATATAAATTAATATAAAGTAAAAAACACCTACTGTAAATATGCTACATATTAGCAGCTTGGAAGTGAAGATATTGCACTTTAGAAATACTACATACTGTTCTTAACTGTTGTCGATGTGGAAAACTGGCCCTGACCACTTCAATTTATAATAGGTAAAAAAAAAAATAACTTGTTGCATCTGACCCAAGTTGTTTTAAAGATAGATATTAAGAATGATATTCTAGAAAGAATGATATTAAGTAAACTTGACCCAGTATAGCAACATGTTTGTCTCTTTATAGGTCCCTGGTGAGGCCTCATCTGGAGTATGGGGGCAGTTTTGGGCTCCAGTCCCTCCTAAGAGGGATATAAATGAGCTGGAGAGAGTGCAGAGACTAAGGGGGTTATATACTAAACTCCGAATGCAAAAATCAAAAAAAATTTTATAAAATCTGAATTTTATCAAATCACAATTTTTTCGGGATTTATTGACTTTAATTTTCGAATGTCACGAGTTTTATGCGAATTTCACACATTTTTTGCCTGAGCAAAATGGGAGACAACCACCCATCACTACTGTTAAACATCAGTGATTATAGCCTCTGCCTCACTATAGCCTCCTGTCCTCGGTTTGTTTGTATGAGGGGGCCCACCGGGTTCCATACCCTGGGGACCCCCGCCGCGCACGTGTCACGCATGCACCAATGCCGCACATGTGCAGACGCCGGTGTGTTTGTTCACTGCCGCGCTAGTTTGCAATTTTTTTATGTACCCAGCCAAAAAGGGAGCATGCCTGGGCCGGCGGGGGCTGGGCCCATCGGGTCTGACCCTGTTTCCTCCAATGAAAGTGGCCCTAGTGTGTGTGTTGAAGTGCATCTGGTAGGGGCATTTGATTGCCGGCTCCTCTAAACCATTGTTAATAGTTCATTTCCCTGTAATGGGCTATAGAATATGTCTCCACTTTATAAAATGAAACATAACCATTTTGCAATGTGATCTACAGCAACAAAGTCAGGCATTTGTTCCTTTAATTTCCAAGGCTTTGATGGTGTTTTCTCCAGCTAGTTTACACATCAAGCTTATTCTGCAGACTCAGTAATCAGAATTTGAAAGCTGCATTAGCGAGGAAACATTTACGTAATGAAGAAAGGTGGTTTGTGCAAAGATTGAACACTAATAGCCGGGATCCATCTGCGTTAAGCTAATAAGAATTGGACAGCGGCAGGGGTGGGAGCCGAGAGGAGGTGATGAATTGCTTTCCGTGTCTTTATCTCCCCAGCTCTTCATATACTGTATGGAAATATCCAGCTTATTCCACAGATTGCTATCATAGATAGATTCACCTGAGCCGGAGGAGTTTCTCAGTCCCTGATTAGCAGAGTAGCAATGCCATCAAAGAACGTCGCATTAACTATCATAGGGGGGTTGAGCTGTGGAAAATCCATTGAGCAGTAATTGTCATATAATCGCTTATTCACTTGTTTAAACTCTTATTTCGCAGAGATGTTCATGATCGGCCGCATGAATAGGCCGACTCGGGTTTAGCAAATGCTGACTTGTTTTATTTTCCCCTCCTTCATATTTGAATCCTTGTTTGCAGTTCATCCCATTTGTCAAAAAACACAGGAGACGACGAGGAAGTAATCAAGCCAAAAACAACGGCAATTTCTCATTCCACAATTTTCAATAGATCACATTTACAAAGACGCCAATGTTATTTATGTAGCCATTCTATCTATAGGTGCTCAGTCTTTCTTTAGATTGTGCTGACCAATCATCTGTCAGGTGGGCAAATGTATTCTTTGGTAAAACAATAATTCTTTACCTAGCGAATAGGCCAAATGTCTGTTGTTTCTGGAGACTCCATTATTTTTACTACTTTCATCTAAAGCTCCCCATAGACGCGACGATTATTCTTGCCGAACGACCGATTTTAGGGAAGCCCGACCAATCCTTCGAAATTATCGTGCGGTTAGTGGTATTCGAACGATCGTACATCTTACAATTTTTCGGCCGACATCTGTCGGGAAATTGATCGGCCAGGTCAAAAAATCTTTGTCGGTCCCAGTGCAATGTATCTATGTTTGCAGGGTCAAGCAGGCAGCTCCCCTTTGTTTTCCTGGCAAATTGGTCTTTTTAGTTGATGGTAAATTCGTAGGATCGTACGATATTTCTGAGAAGATCGTGGTCTCACGATCAGCATCTGATCTTTTAAAAATCTCAACATCTATGGCCAGCTTAAGTATACCATACACTACAATATAGATGGAGCCAGAGGTGCTCTGGACCTTCTGCCTGACCAACTGTCATGATTATGGCACGTCCAGCTGCACGTCACTTTAAGGGGCATATTTATTATTCTGTGTAAAATGAAATTCGCATGAAAAAAGACATGCAAATGCCAGATTTTGAAGTGTTTTTTTGGGCTACTTCGAGCATAGAATGGGCTACTTCGACCTTCGACTACGACTTCGAATCGAAGGATTCGAACTAAAAATTGTTCGACTATTCGACCATTCGATAATCGAAGTACTGTCTCTTTAAAAAAAACTTTGACCCCCTAGTTCACCATCTAAAACCTACCGAACTCAATGTTAGCCTATGGGGAAGGTCCCCATAGGCTTTCCTAAGTTTTTTTGATCAAAGGATATTTCTTCGATCGTTGGATTTAAATCCTTCGAATCAAACGATTCGAAGGATTTAATCGTTCGAACGAAGGAATAATCCTTCGATTGTTCGATTGTACTATTTGCGCTAAATCCTTTGACTTTGATATTCGAAGTCGAAGGATTTTAATTCCCAGTCGAATATCGAGGGTTAATTAACCCTCGATATTCGACCCTTAGTGAATCGGCCCCTAAGTCACCCAACAACAATTGCCTCTTCTTCAGTTGACTAATTTCCCCAAAAATGCCTTCCTGTTGTCTAGAATCAAAAAATGTTTTGTTTCGCCCAAAATTTGCTGCTGCCGAAATGTAGCCGACGCTGCACGTCTTTTTTTTGTTGACGCATGACGCCATGCAAGTCTATGGGCGTCATTTTCTTGGCGAATCAAGGCTAAAAAATTCTCCCATCCCTAGTTCCAGACCTTAGTAAATAGAGGCCTGTTACCTATCTGTGTCTGGTACTGGGGAAATGTTTGTTTTTTTCATGATACCTTGGCCTGTTTTATTAACTCTTACAGGTCTGTGTCCTGACACCAACATAATCTCTATTTTATTGGCACAGAATCATAATCCTTTCTCACTGCATATTCTCAGAAAAATGCAATTAGTTTGATATTAATATTTCCAAGCTCCCTTTAAAGTTTAAGGGACTGAATTTAATGATGAATCTTTATGTGGTTTCTTTGATCTCTGTATTATTTAGAACCAGACTTAATTCAATCCGCTCAGCCATTGCCATCGGGCCCTTCCATATAAAACATGGACAGATGAGTTCATACAATCTTGGCTTATTATAATTCAGATTCACAAGGAACTGATTTATCTACTGATTTATCTACTGATTCAGGTATAAGAATCACTTACGTTGTGTTTGTTTGTATCACTACCCATAACCATTTTAATAATATTCTGTAATTTATATTCTCCTTTTCCAATTTTCTCCCTAAAATTACACTAAGGGTGTTATTTATCAAAGGGCCAGTTTGTGACATTTGTGAAGTTTTTTTATATCTCAAATAAACTCACAATTCAAATGTTTTCTAATTTATGAAAAAATGTCAAATCAGTGAATTCAGGGTGAAAAACCCGAATACTCAAATTAATCGAGTTTTCTGCAGAAAAAAACTCAAACACTCTGAAATTAATATTGTTTTCGAGTGAAACCCACAGAAAAAAACCCAAACATGAATTCTATTAATCTTTAAATGGTTCAAGGGGCCCCTGCCATTAACTTCCACATGCCCTCAATAGGTTTTAGCTGGTGTACTTTCGGATTCAAGCTATTTTTTAGTTTCGGGGTATAATAAATCGCAATAAAAAAAATTTAAAACCTGAAAAATTCAAGATTTTTTTTTTGACTGAAAGCTACTCTTGAAAAATTCGAATTTTTCTGGAAAAAGACAACACAACCTTTGATAAATCTGCGCCTAAATGTTGCAGGCTTTAAATGTGTGCATCATATACAGATGATTTGCACTTATATCTCCTTCTTCTGTTTTCCTGATGTTTGTTAGATTTACAATGAAATGCAGATAATTGGAGTTTAAAACAATGAAATTTGCCTGAAACAATCCACATTTCTCTTTGTTTTTCGACGAAACAGCAGGGATTCTCTAGTTCAAAGTAGAAAACCCATCGCTTTGTTTGCTGCCTTCTCTTCTTATTAACCATCTGTTCCATATGACAAAGCCATGTCTGTTTTATGGACATGCACCAACTTATTATGCCATACTACCCGCTATCTGCTATGACCGTGCAATTGTGTTGATTTAGAAATGTTTCTTCCTTTTCTTAACAACAATGGCAATATGCATAAAAGATTTTTTTTTTAAATTGTATTTAAAGGGCATTTTCATGAAATAAAGCTGAAACTAAAATCAAAGCCACTTTTGGGGGCACATTTACTTAGCTCAAGTCAAGGATTCCAAGTAAAAAAGCCTTTGTTTTGGGTACTTCGACCATTGAATAGGCTACTTCGACCTTCGACTACGACTTTGAATCGAACGATTCGAACTAAAAATTGTTTGACTATTCTACCATTCGATAGTCGAAGTACTGTCTCTTTAAAAAAAACTTCAACTACCTACTTTGCCACTTAAAACCTACCGAGCACCAATGTTAGCCTATGGGGACCTTCCCCATAGCAATTTCTGATTGAAAGAAAATCGTTCAATCGATGGATTAAAATCCTTCGAATCGTTCGAAGGATTGTACTTTGATGGTCGAATATCGAGGGCCCTGAAAAGCATCAATTGCCTGGCACACCTTCCTTGTGCATTATTATAGATGTGCCAGGAGATGCCAATGTCCCACATATGTGTTATCACTGTTGTATTTTGCCACATACACAGATAGATCTGTTGGTATACACTGTATAGTATTTCTTATGTGAAGGCAAACTACAGAGCAAAGGTGGGGACTTTCCCAAACACTCATGCCCCTCATTACCAGATCCATCCTCCCTACATCCAAGTGCAATTTCATACTGCTGAATGAGTGATAAAGTCAAGTCATGTGCATTTCAATAGGGTTTCTCAAAAGAGCAAACAGATTTTTTTATATTCAATTTTGAAATCTGACATGGGGCTAGACATATTGTCAATTTCCCAGCTGCCCCCAGTCATGTGACTTGTGC
Source organism: Xenopus petersii (assembly GCA_038501925.1). Classification (NCBI taxonomy): domain Eukaryota; kingdom Metazoa; phylum Chordata; class Amphibia; order Anura; family Pipidae; genus Xenopus; species Xenopus petersii. The sequence goes on along the minus strand of CM076674.1, from coordinate 192,229,322 downwards.
CTGCACTTTAGGAAAGAAATGCTTTCTGGCAGGCTGCTGTTTTTCCTTCTCAATGTAACTGAATGTGTCTCAGTGGGACCTGGATTTTGCTATTGAGTGTTGTTCTTAGATCTACCAGGCAGCTGTTATCTTGTGTTAGGGAGCTGCTATCTGGCTACCTTCCCATTGTTCTGTTGTTTGGCTGCTGGGGGGGGGGGAAGGGAGGGGGGTGATATCACTCCAACTTGCAGTACAGCAATAAAGAGTGATTGAAGTTTATCAAAGCACAAGTCACATGACTTGGGGCAGCTGGGAAATTGACAATACTGTATGTCTATCCCCATGTCAGATTTTAAAATTGAATATAAAAAAATCTGTTTGCTCTTTTGAAAAATGGATTTCAGTGCAGAATTCTACTGGAGCAGCACTATTAACTGATTCATTTTGAAAAAAAATTGTTTTCCCATGACAGTATCCCTTTAAGGTGGCCATAGACGTTACAATTACGATCTTTCCTGGAAAAAATCTTTCCAGGAAAGATTGTTTGTTTCAATACACACATGTAGAGCTGTGTGTATTAGAGAATTCTACCTGTATCTATATTACTGTATTCTACCTGTATCTGACAATTCAGCACTAATAAGGGCTGATGTTCAGGTGCCTTCAAGGGTGCTCAATAAAAGGTTTCTGGCCAGCTCGATATGCCAACCAATATCCAAATCTTCTGCTGATCAGCTCATCACCTGACATACAAAAATTTGTTTTGTACAATAGCATTGGTGTGTCGATGGCCACCTTAAGAGTTGACCTTTAACCATGATGAATCATGGATGGTAAACCTTTTATACACCACTGGACACCTTTTCTAGCATGAATAGATCACATTGCGCTGATCTTCCCTTTATTTTTAAAAGTACAATCAAGAATCTGTCTTCATATATCAACACTCTGCTCTGTCATTGCATCACACATACTTAGGAAGCCTCAATATACAGAACAATGTACTAAAGAACTCTTTTAAGTTCAAGTGGCTGAAAGAACCATTCAGGTTCCGCACATTCCAGAAGCCTTCCTGTGATTCATACAGCAGCTGCTTAGCTGTAAAAACTATAATTGCTGCTGTCTATTCATCATGTCTGTCTGATGTTCTTCTGTTGAGTAATAAACAATCCATCACTTAATTGGGGGCAGTGGGGTGTTATTTATTTTCTTATAGAAAAAGTGTGATGACTGGGCAGAATTTAAAAAGCTTGTGCTAAATTATTGTAGCAAACCCTGACACCTTCTCTAAAAGAGTCACCATTCAGGAGGATTTAGTTATCTCTCCGTCACATTAGCCTTGACCTCGTTCATGATGCTATTTACCTGAAAGCCGGTAATTGTGTTTGTTCTCTTGATTTACTCAAGTGGACAACAGTTCACTTATATTGGCACAGAATGAAGGCAAAATTGTAAAGCACCGTGCAGGAGATATCAGTCAGGTCACGGTGATATTTAATACGAAACCTCCACATCCAGCAGAATTTCTTGAGAAGAGACATTTGCAACAATAACGGTTATTTCTAAACTTCCATATCCTCTATGTATTTCTTATGGTTAACTGTTATAAATACAGCAACACTTAGGGGCACATTTACTTAGGGTCAAATATTGAGGGTTAATTAACCTTCGATATTCGACCGTCGAAGGAAAATCCTTTGGCTTCGAATATCGAAGTCGAAGGATTTACCGCAAATATTTTTTTATCGAAGGAAAAATCGTTCGATCAAATGATTAAATCCTTAGAATTGAACGATTCGAAGGATTTTAATTAATGGATCGAACAATTTTCCTTCGATAAAAAAATACATCGAAAGCCTATGGGGACCTTCCTCATAGGCTAACATTGTACCTTGGTAGTAAATGTGCCCCTTAAAATAGGTTCATATTTTTATAAAGCCTCTTTTTTATATCTAATTAGCTATCATGTTTTAAGACAAGCCATAGTTTTACTAAACAGCTTGGAGGTGGACAGGTTTTCTCTGTGATTATGTGTATAATGAATGTTTACATTTATGGGATAGTTGAATAGTTATTTAGATTCAAAACATACAACTTTCTATCAAGATAAACCCAGTAGGTATAATCATAAATCCCATAGGCCTAGAAGCTACCACAATGGCCACACCTTCTACCTTTTTATCTTCACGTGGGCTTGTACTTACTAGCAAATGCAATGGTTTATCTAAAGACAAACTTTAATGAGATAGAATGGGCATGTACAGCCTGCCTTCTCCAAAACTGTTGAGGCACCCCCAACTATACTCACTCTCCCGGAGAGAAAAACCACAATCCATTTAATGGAGAACAATGGAACACAATACCATCCATTCCAACATTCTGTCTATGGTGAAACCACTAACTCGAGTAAAACTACATGCAACATGTCATGTGACATTATCTGGTCCAATTTCTAGTGCAGCCTCAGAATTACCATTTCTGATATTTTTTTTTAAATATTCTGCCCTATGCTTCTCAGTAGAATGTTTCACAATAACTGGAAGAGAGAACATCCATTGCCTGTCTTCATGTGTTTGCAACTTTATAAGCCTGCAGGCATTTATAACTATTTCCTAGCTAAGTCAATGAATAGAAATAATTTATTGAATAGTTTAAAAGTGGTTTCCATATTCAACCGTGCGCATTGGTTTTAAAAGTTGAGAACTTTACTTAATGTACAATTCCTTTAAAAATTAAAAGAATGCTTTTCCTAATACTCTTTGAAAACTCTACTCTCTTCTCCAGATCAAGTGGTTCCTCAGTAACTCAATATATTTCTCCATGAATTACCTTAGAATATTCTTATTCCAAACAAAAAATAGTATCAGCAAATGTCAGAGCGATCGGGTAAACAATATCTCATTCTTGGGCCCAAACCTAATCTATTTCCATGGAGTCATGTTCAGATACTGAGATGTGCCCTAATTGTTCAGTTGAGTAGGGATGTAGCGAACGTCGGAAAAAAAGTTCGCGAACATATTCGCGAACTTGCGCAAAAATGCGAGCGGTTCGCGAACGGTTCGCGAACCCCATAGACTTCAATGGGAAGGCGAACTTTAACATCTAAAAAAGACATTTCTGGCCAGAAAAATGATTTTAAAGTTGTTTAAAGGGTGCAACGACCTGGACAGTGGCATGCCAGAGGGGGATCAAGGGCAAAAATGTATCTGAAAAATCTGCCTGTGTGTGCTTGGAAGAGATAGTGTAGGGGGAGAGCTGTTAGTGATGCTAGATGGCAGTTGGTTGAATAACACACTGGGCAAAAAATGCCTACAGGGCAAATAATGCCTAAAAGGTCAACTTATACACTACTACAGCGGTAGTAAAATAAAAAAAAGTAAAATAAAAAAAAAATGAATATTAAAAAAAAAAAAATTAAAGTTGGTGCTGCTGAACTACTAGGAGCAGCAGATTAGCACACCAGTCCCACTCCCCAACACTGCTAGACTAATAGCACTGGGCTCTTATAGTAGTAGTAGTAGTAGTAGTAAAACAACAAAAAAATAAATAAAAGCAGTCCTTACAAGGACTACTGTTATTGCAGCAGTCAGCAGATGAGATCAGAAGCAGGACAGCTGCCCACTGCAGCTACATACAGAGCACTGCAGTAGAAGGTAGATTACTAGCCAGCAAAGCTACCTAAGCTTAAATGTCCCTCAAACCCCTGCAGACTTCTGTCCCTCCAATAACAGAGCAGTATCAACACGATTACTAGCCAGCAAACTTTCAACTGTCCCTGAAATCACTAACAGGCAGCAGCTCTCTCCCTACACTATCTCTTCAGCACACACAGGCAGAGTGAAAAAAACGCTGCAGGGCTTCGGTTTTTATAGGGAAGGGGAGTGGTCCAGGGGAGAGCTTCCTGATTGGCTGCCATGTACCTGCTGGTCTGGGGTGAGAGGGCAAAAAAAAGCGCCAACAATGGCGAACCCAAAATGGCGAACGTCGCGCGATGTTCGCGAACTTCCGGCGAGCGCGAACACCCGATGTTCGCGCGAACAAGTTCGCCGGCGAACAGTTCGCGCCATCTCTACAGTTGAGTATAGTTGCTATTATTTTGAGCCCTTTAATTTTATAAAGGTGGGATTTATAGTCAATATATTCATTGTTTTAACATTATTATTTTCTTTGGAGGCTGCATTACTAGAAACAGAATTTGAAAACAAACAAAAATAAACATTTGCTTTTTAGCCATCAGCAAATAATGATATTATATTCAAGATACTTTCCTTATATTTAATTTAGTACCTCATTTTTTTATTCTTCTTCCCACAGCATTTATTTACCAGGAAAATAATTGTTTCAGAACAAAAATGAATAATGCCATGATGAAAGCTTGAATGTAACATAGTAACATAGTAAGTTAGGTTAAAAAAGACACACTTTCATCAAGTTCAACCTTTTAATTTTTTTTGACCTGCCTAGCTGCCAGTTGATCCAGAGGACGGCAAAAAAAACCATCTGAAGCCTCTCCAATTTGCCTCAGAGGGGGAAAATTCCTAAATGACTGCAAAATGGCCATCGGACTAGTCCTGGATCAACTTGTACTATGAGCTATCTTCCATAACCCTGTATTCCCTGACTTGCTAAAAAGCCATCAAACCCCTTCTTAAAGCTATCTAATGTATCAGCCTGTATCACTGATTCAGGGAGAGAATTGTATGTATAAAATTGCATATCCCACCGTCGTTTGCTTATCAATTCCTTCCCTTTCATTCCCTTTCTCTTGTTGTTAGTGTCTCAGCTCTGCTACTATTAAAATCCAGGTATAAACATTGAATAGCAGTGATGGACACAAAGGAAGAAGCTCCAAAAGTATAATTATAGTCATACTGTACCTAATTTGGAATGTAAACTGAATGGACACTTATCCCAAACAGGAGGGATGCAACCAAAGGAAGCACCTACAGAATTAACATAATAGCCATACCTCATTTGGATTAGACATTGAATACCAGAGATGGGCACTTGTTCCAAAAAGGAGAGACCTGACCAAAGAAAGAACCTACAGAAGGCTCATTCTAGTCATACTTCTTTGGGATGCTGGATGCTATAGATGGACACTTTTCCCAAACAGGAAGAAAATTCTTTCATAACTCATTTGTGATGGACACTGGATATCAGAGATGGACACCTACCCAAAATAGGAGGGACAAAACCAAAGAAAGAATATACAGAAGGGTATTTTAGTCATACGTCATTTGGGTTGGTTGTTTGATACTAGAGATGGACACTCATCCCAAACAGGAGGGACAGAACCAAAGAAAGAACAAACAGAAGGGTGTTTTAGACATACCTCATTTGGGTTGGATGCTTGAAACTAGAAATGGACACTCATCCCACACAGGAGGGGATGTCCAAAGGAAGACAGGAAAGTCTGTTTAGTCATACCTCATTTGAGATGGAGACTGGATACCAGAGGTGGAGACTTGTCCAAAACAGGAGGGCTATTACCAAAGGAAGAATGAACAGAAAAGTAATTCTAGTCACATCTCCTATGTTCAACCTAAGTGGCTAAAGTTGGGGGTCGCATTCATTATACTGACCCTTTCCCAAACTAGTATGCACTTATTTCTCCATAGGAGAGGTGTGGTACATGCATGTAATATGTCATTATTTATGGAATATATTGGGTTTCTCCTACATTTTGGGTAATGTAATAGTTTTTAATAAAAAAAAGCATGCTGACATTTTGAAAAAAAATGACTATGCCACCACCAGCATTGAAACATTTTTTTTTCAAAGCAATATATTTTGGAACAGTCACCCAAATTCTGACCTGATATGAATCACTTAAGATAGGATGCTGAAAATAAACTATTTCAAACAAGTTGAGTGATCCAGGATTTGTGCTGGATTTGACATTGTTTTGATTTGAGTTCCTGTAAGTTTTTCATGGTCACTTGAATCCTGAAATGAATAGTGAAGAAGGACACAGACTTTGGTCTGAAGATTCTTCAAAAGTAAATCTTGGAAATTCATATATGATATTCAAAATGGCAGCAAGAAAATGAAAAAAACCTTTTTCTTGAATGCTCACATGCAAATTTCCCCATTTTTAAATAGCTGCCTAATTACAAACAAATTATGCATCAACCCCCATATTCTGATCAGGCATGCCTTGCAGTGCTGAATAATAATGCCCTGTGTGTTGACACATTGTCACATGAGAAGATTAAACTGTTGAAGTTAAAGACTTAAGTTTCATTATGCAGATAAAGCTCCGAGTCAGCAGGAAATAGCTTTCTGTATTCAGATTGAAGATTAATCTCTTTGAAAAATTGAATATCGACCCTTCTAATCAATGCTTTTTTGGCTAAGCACTGCAGATCTTTGCTTTGAGGGGTTAAAGAAACTTCTCTCCACAATGTATATTGAAATGCATAGCCCAACAAGTAATACATTCTTACACCTGAAAGCTTTTAAGTTCTCATTCCATCCTCCCACGCGCAAGACATCATTGTTCAAAGTGGGAATAAAGGGAATTTGAGGATAGGTTCCATAATGATTTTAGATACATTAGACATACAAAGCAGGTTCCAAAGAAAATGTATGATCTTCCATCTTTTAAAAAAAGGATGATATTTACAAACTAAGAGTACTGTTCTATTAATGCTTTAACATATGGCATATTCCTCTCAAATTGTAAGATTGAGAAACATTTGTTAAAATTCAAGATTGTATTTTTTTTTTTCATATTTTAATGTAACAAAAAACTAGATCTCCAAAATCTCTAAAGATAAAATAATAATTATAAAGTGTAAAAAACACAAAAAAAACTCTAATACAAAACTTTGCAATATAAAAAGCAATCAAGGTCATATAGAAGTCATTGTGAGCTGCGCTGATCATATTGGACCTTTTTTTAGTCAATTAGACTTTTAAAGGTTTACATATTTTTGTTAGATTGTTAAGCATTTTTTCCGATCATACTTTCTATATTCGGATCTTTTAAAAAAATTAAAATTCGACCTTAAATAAATGGGCCTCTTATTTTTTTTCTGATAAAAATCTCAAAAACTGAAGTATTCCATTTTCTTTTAAAGTCAATAGAAGATGCATTTTGAAAAATTCAATCTATTTTAAAAATCAGGCTTTTTTTAACAAGACAATTTTCTAATAATGAATGGAATAATGGGATTTTTTTGGATGAATTTTTTTTATTTTTCCATGAATCAAAGCAATTGACTTTTTGGATCATGGATAAAATTTGGATAAGGTTATTTGAGATTTTTATCTCCAGGATTGACTTTCAGAAATGTATAATAATAAATCCACATAAAAAGAATTTGCATAATGTAACCAAATTTAGTTATCAGCAAATTTGCAATATACAGAGGCAGCCATGAGTATTTCAAAAGGAACTCATCCAGAACCATCTTGCACAATTACAGTTAGGAATGCAATTTAGCAAATGACCAAAGAAATAGTCGTGCCATTGCTCCATCCCTGACACATTAAAAGGATTCAGAATCCAGTGAAAGCATATACAAACATCTGTCTTTACGTGATAAATTGTGGCCATTTTATTTTATTCCAAAATGTCAGCATTTACGTAAACCCAAAGTATTAAAAAAAAATTCAAGCAAACAAAAAATGTAAATTGGAAATGGATTACATAAAGGTAGAGTGTTAAAAGATGTTTCTGGCCTACAAACCACAGAACATCAAGTTCCATCAAGACACAATTCTGGCTTACCTTTCCTTTTTCCTCTACAAACTTTCTGAATTTAGAACATGTCAAGATTTAATGGCCTGGCAACGGTTTCCATTCAGCCTGTTCTTATGCTATAGATGGCTGACTCTCACAAAATATTCCTGAGTCATAGACACTGCTTGCATTGGCGTATGTAAGAAGAAGTGTGAAGAAGAATAGAGTCAGATGCTTCCATGTAAACAGAGAAATATGAATTGTATTTGCGAAGAGGAACTCATAACAACAAACCTTCGCTTCAGTTTCCAGCAGCCAAATGTGGAACATTCTTGTGTCAGTGAGATTAATGAGATTAAATTCAAGCAAAACACAAGAGCACACTAATATGGGGTTTGTAGAACAGACTGAAACCCCTCAAGCCAGAGCTATTTATAAACAAGTCACATTGACATGGAACTCTGACTGGAGGTCATGAGCTCTCCAACTTCCTTCTATTTCTAAGGTGCTTTAATACATCCTTATTAAATAGTAAACCCCATTTTGTCTTTTATTTGGATTTAGTCAAATTAATTTATTTTGTTCTTGGTTAAACTACTCTCCACCTTTAATTAAGCCTATCAAAATATTATTCATGGAGTAGGCTTCATCTGTGTATCAGGTGTCATAATATTAAGTTCAATAAGGAAAGCTCAAATTTAGTGATGGGCGAATTTATTCGCCAGGCGCGAATATGCGGGGAATTTGTGCGATTCGCTGCCAGCGATTAAATTCGCAAAACGCCCGCTAAAATTTGCGGCAAAAATTCAAAACGGGCGCCGGAGACAAAAACAAGACGCCGGCGCCGTTTCACTAATTTTTCGACATTTCACGAAATTCGCAAATTTTTTGGCGAAGCAAAACGGTGCAAAATTCGCCCATCACTACTCAAATTATGTCAGCTCCATAAATTTTGGATTCCCAAATACAGAATAATCTGCAAAAGATATGCCTGAACAATGAACCAAATTTAATCCCACATTTTTATGTGCTGTGGGTTAAGGGGTTCTAACGTGCTCTCTATAACCCTGGCTTCCCCTCAGGCATAGGATTGGCTTCTTATTATTATGCCTTTGCATTGCGGTCTGAATAGTGAAGCCAAAATCCAATAACTGAGTTTATTGAGCTCAATAATTGCTTGACTTTAGGCAAAACATGTGTTGTACTTATTAAACTGTGCTTAAAGGATAAGTAAACCTTTAAAATAAGTGGATGTAAAATTGATGAGGGGGCTATTTTAAGCACTTTTGTCATTTACATTCATTATTTATTTATCTTTAATGCCAAGATATTAAGGGATACATGTATTGTTAATATGAATGAATTTTGTTACAACAGCGCCACCTGCTGGTCAGTTTCCCACCAGTCTGACCAGCAAGTAGTCAAGGAAGTTGTCAGGAGAAAGAAAGAGGCTTCTTCTTAGGAAAGATGTGAGAAAGGTTTCTAATTTTATTCCTAAGCAGAAGAACATCAGCCTCTTTCTTTCTCCTGACAACTTCCTTGACTACTTGCTGGTCAGACTGGTGGGAAACTGACCAGCAGGTGGCGCTGTTGTAACAAAATTCATTCATATTAACAATACATGTATCCCTTAATATCTTGGAAATAAAGAAAAATAAATAATGAATGTACACTGCAAAAGTGCTTAGAATAGCACCCTCGTAAATTTTACAATCACTTATTTTAAAGGTTTACTTATCCTTAAACTAAGAAATCTGGAATGATTCACAAGAAAGCAAACCCATAAAACAACCAACAAAGGCACCAGAGTAAAACATGTCAGCAAATCCACTTGTACTAAAAAAAAATGAGCCATATAAACAAGCCTTTTCCTAACTCCTGAAAAACATAAATACATAAAGCCCACATGCAGAATGATTCATTATCTAGCTGGATATGCATAGCAATTAGTAAAATGAGATCATAGCACAGCGGTTGAGTGCATATCTGAAAACCAAGATGTATTTGCTAGTAAAGAACGAGAGATGATCCCGATGTTCAATCTGTCTTCCAAAGCAACCACTGGATAAAATCACATTTAAAGAAACACTAACTTTTTTTTTATTGTACTGTCCAACTTCCACCTTTACATTTACACAGTATACATAATGTGTGTCCCAGAGATGCTTTAGCTCTGAACAATGCACTTGCTGTCATGGGACACCAATTTGAAGGAAAAAAAAGATGGAAATGTGCTTAACTGCCATTGTATAAAGAACTAGAGGTATAACGCCCAACATTTACCTTTATATAGGGTTGATTACGGGAAGTATAATGTGGAGGGCTGTGCTTAATGTGGGAACACATTTGGAGATTCCTTCAACAATTCCGCAGTCTCAACTTTGGGGCAAATTTTTTTACTTACCAAGCTTTGGGCTCAGCAAAAGCTTTAAGACATAAGTGGATACTGCCAGGGGTTCAGTAGAGGTTGAGGTGGGGCTTCCCTGTAAGGGTGTGGTGTTTAGGCACATTGGGAGTGGGGTTTGGGAAAACCTGGGTGGCTTTGTGCAGAATGGGAGCCAGATCGGAGTATGAGACCATTGACATTGGTGCCATCAAAAAACCATTTGTATTATTTTGACAAATCACAAAGACATTTGTATCAATATAACTTCACATTGATATCTGTTCTATTATGATATATATATATATATATATAAAATGAAATTTATGTAAATTTTTCATATATTTTCTAAGAAGACCAGTGACACCGAGAGGATTATATTTTATGTGAGCATATAAACAGCCAATGTGACATTTGTGACAATTGATTAGTCCTATATGTGATTAAAACACAATAATGCACTAAAATTATATGTAAATATTAAATTATATGTAAATAAGTGCTTCTCATTAAAAGTGTGCAATAAACAGTAAGGTTAAAAGTATATGAGCAATCAATTACAGACCATCTCCTAACTCTATAGCTCAGTATTTGGGGGCCCCCTATCTAAGCGTTCAGCTACATATCCATATATGAATAACCTCTATATTTACTACAATCACATGTTTACCATTATTATTTCCGACTCAAATAGAACAAACATGTAGGCACATTCTTATTGAATTCTAGGTACAGATGTATAGCAAGCTCATAAGAAAATGGTATACATCAACCCTCAATATCAATAAGCCATACAATTCAATCTGCAGGCAAAAAGCTTTCGAGTTTATTTTATTTTAATCACTTTTATTTCAAACAATTTTATTGTAACTTAAAATGCATTAGTCACTTTGATATGGTGATGTCACTCCTAAATTGTTCGGTTATCATTGGCTATTTAAACTAAATGAATTGTGGGGTGTGGTTGCTAGGGATGTAGCGAACTGCCGATTTGGTGTTCGCGAACGCCGTTTCGATCGAATGCTTACAATCGTTCGAACGAATGGAAATCGTTCGATTTTTAGTGGTCGAAGGAATTCGAATGGTCGAATGGTCGAACGATTTGTATTCGAATCGAACGCAAACTCAAAATGCGAACGTTCCCAAACGTTCGCGAACATTCGGCAGACGCGAACGGTCGAAGTTTGCGCGAACTAGTTCGCAGCAGAACAGTTCGCTACATCCCTAGTGGTTGCCTTGAGAAAGGTCCTGAAGTGAACCGAAACATCACGTTGGCTGTTTATATGGTCACATAAAATACAATCCTTATTTTTTTGTCCCCGGTGTAAATAACAATAAATAAATATATATATATTGATTTTTGCACCATTAGAAACTTTCTGGGTCACTCAGTTACAAATAAGTTCGAGAATTATAGAACTCTCACACATACGATACTTATGCCCAGTTGCCCACTTCCAGATTCCATGCATTGGGAGATGCCTACATAAGTGGTCAATAGAGCTCGGCTGTCATATCCTTTAAATTATAGGACACCCATTCAATTCAAGTGGCATGATAAACCAGCTCAGTTTGCTTGCAGCCAATAGATGTCATATTCAGCCAAAGAGATGTCCTGATGTACTCATGATTTGGTTCACTTTTATCCAATTCAAATTGAGTAAGGCCACAGAACTACACAATGGTTAAAAAACACTCAAAATGACCCAGTGTGCTATTCCCCTTAATTGACTTTCCATAGGGAAAAATGGCCGTTGTTGCTATGGGTCTGCTCAGATGCCTGATGTTGGTTCTCTGGTCTTGTGTTAAAACAACATGAGCCAAGAGTTGGGGAACAGGTAAACCAGATTAGGGAATGATTTCCATATCATTAGCAGAACTTGTTAATATTCCAGTCCTGGGAGAATGTAAAGTACATTACTTTGTAGTCAGAACACACAAGGAAGTCAAGATCTTGAAGTAGATTTATAAAGACAAATGACATATGTTATTTTCTACACAATTTCTTGAATGCTGAAAAGAATGACAGAATCGTCTGTTGTGTGGAGTGTGGAGATGGTTGAGCGGATTGATGGATAGACAGGCACGTGTAGAAGCAGGCACTGAAACAGTGAAATCTAAAGTTCAAAGCTTTTAGATCTAAAAAAAATGATCTGCTCACTTTCTATGGCTCATTTACTACAGATATGAAAGTTCTAATGAAAAGCATTGTAGCCAATTCCTGAAAACAAGAGGTTATTCTAACATTTCTCCATTGTTGCTGCTCAAAAACTATTTTTTACTCATACATATGATTAAGCATTAGACAATGTTGAGTGATATCAAAAAATGAAAGAAAAAATTATTTCGAAGTCTCCAGTGAAGATATATTATTTATGTACCTTTATAAATGTAACTTATTTTTCTGACAGTAAGATCACCCCTTTTCAATATGAAGAAGAAAGAATTCAGTCTTGTACATGCTCTAGGGTTGACCAACTGTTCATGGGATCCTTTATCCGGAAACCCATTATACCGGCAGCTCTGAATTACAGTATGGTCATCTCCCATGAAATATTTCGAAATTCAAAGTAATTTTTTGGATACTTCGACCATCGAATAGGATACTACGACTTCGACTTCGAATTCGATTCAAAGTAAAGTAGTTTGAATATTCGACCATTCGATAATCGAAGTACTGTCTCTTTAAACAAAAAAACTTTGAATTCAATACTTCGCAAATTACATCTGCCGAAGTGCTATGTTAGCCTATGGAGACCTTCTAGAGCAGTTTTCTAAGTTTTTTTAAGTTGAAGAAAAAACGTTTGATTGATCGCTGAAATCCTTTGAATTGATCAAACAACTTTACTTCGACCACAGGATACCCAAATTCGCTGAAAAAAACTTCGAATTTGATATTCAAAGTCAAAGTATTTTAATTCGATGGTTGAATTTCGAAGTGTTTTTATCTTCGGAATTCGACCCTTGATAAATCTGCCCCTTAAAGTATGGGGATCAAAATTATGGAAATATCCTTTATCTGAAAAACTGCAAGTCCCAAGAATTCTGGATATCAGCATTCAAAATAACTCACGTTCTGGAGCTGAGCAGCTGCTATGAACAATACATAAATTATAAAAGAATTATTTGTATGCACAAGCAAAAACATATAATTGTTGCATACAACTTTAGTCTAGGCCCATTTATATATGGTAATATGTTACAATAAGGATAATTTACAAAAGCAATGCAATGTTCATATCTTAATATCAAAATATTAATCTTAGTATCAAAAAGCATATTTTTTGTACACACAACAAAGCATTTTTTTCAGATTTTGCATTATAAAAGGCCTATGTAACAATTTTGCATCTTTTAAAAAAATCAAATCATAAAAACTCAATTGCAACGAAAATCACATACCATTCATTAATAAATTTGACTGTTCAAAAAGAAAAATTTTTATTTTCAAAATGTTTTTAAAATCGATAAATCTTAAAATGTGAGCTCAGAAAACGTAAAAAACTAATTTGGAGAGCATTTTTTTTTGCATCAATTTTCTCAAGTTGCATGCGCATGCGCCAATAAATACAGGAGAGGCGCGCCACGCGCACCCTAGTTACCGGCGCATACAGGGGAAACAGGATGGCGAGGTGGACGTCCCCGCTGATGGCGAGGTGAACGTCCCAGCTGCACCACTGGACCACCAGGGAGTTAAGTTGTTACATTACCCCCCCTCGAGGAGGGGCCACCAGACATCTTTCTTGCCCACGAAAAAGAAGCCAGCACCAGCAGGGGAACTAGAGGGCCTAATGAAACCTCTTTCGAGGTTTTCTTTGATGTACTCTTTCATTGCTTGGGCTTCGGGCAAAGACAGAGGATAAGTTCTCCCTCTAGGGGAGTAGACCCAGGAATGAGGTCAATTGGGCAGTCATAACGCCTATGTGGGGGTAAAGTTTCTGTGTCTTTTTGTCATTGTCTCAAATCATGGAAAAAAATAAAATCTTGAATTCTGTACATTCTCAACTAGTATGCCGCTTTTAAATTGAATGAGATGCAACATTAAATGTTGGTAAATGACACATATGTTGTTACACTAATTGTTTCCCCTCCATTTGACATCACTTCCAATGTGTGTTGTTTCTGGTATATGTGGGTGTATCTATTATATTCAATTTCCATTCATGTTCTTTAAAATTAGTATTGTCCTAGAAGAATCCAGGAGTCTTTGTTTTTTCTATCACAATCCTTCAACGTTAAAATTTGTTTACACAACATATGCATACAGTATATGATTACCTTCTCTTATCTACCCAGGTTTTAATGAAGTCTTCAGTAATTAGGACTACTAATCATGCTTAATTTTCTGCTATACACACAGGGGTATAGAATGAAATCATTTCTGTTATACTACTATAATACTTAGCATTTTAAAAATAAAAATTCCAAATGTGTTTATTTATCTCAATGCTGATCTGATTTATTAAATATTACGTGTTGATTTAATTTGCTATTATGAATAATTTTCACGTGATATCATCGAAGCGTGTGTTTCTGAAAATAATAAAATGAAAAACACTTTGAGACCTATTTATCAAAATTGGAATTTGTGATTTAGGGGCAGATTTATCAAGGGTCGAATTTCGAAGTAAAAAATACTTTGAAATTTGACCATCGAATTAAAATACATCGACTTCGACTATCGAAGTCAAAGGGGTTTTCACCGAATTTGGCCATCGAACGATCAAAGTAAAATAGTTCGATCCAACGATTAATTCGTCCGAAACAAACGATTTTAGCGTACAATCTAACGATTTTACTTAGATGTGTGAAGACTTAAAAAAATGCATTAGAAGGTCCCCATAGGCTAACATAGCACTTCAGCAGGTTTAATTTGACGAACTATTGAAGTCGAAGTTTTTTAAAGAGACAGTACTTCGATTATCGAATATTCGAATATTCAAACTATTTTAGTTCGAATCGAATTTGAAGTAAATTCGAAGTTGTAGTATCCTATTCGATGGTCGAAGTATCCAAAAAATTACTTCGAAAATTCCCTCGAATTCACTTCGATCCTTGATAAATCTGCCCCTTTTTAAATTTTGAATAAACCTATAAAACTTATCAAACTAGAATGTGTGCATATTTAAATATCAAATAAAAACATGAAAAAAACATGCAGCTAATTTTTATTCAATTGATATTTTTAAATGGGTCTAACTCAGTCATTCGAAAAACTCAATTTGAAAAAAATAATATATTTTGCCTAGGACAACTCCCATTCTACAGAACCTCATACATTTTTACATTAAAGTATTTTAGGCTTAATAAATTTATTTTTTAAAACAAATACGAATTTGAGTTCTAGTGCTCTCTCTAATAGCTGTACCCACTCGAGCTTTTGAAAAACTTTCTTACATTTTAAATAAATTGCTTACATTTTAGCTGGGACAACTCCATTCTACACAAACTTGTACATGTTTACATGAGTTATTTGAGCTTGATAAACCTCAAAAATTCAAGTATTGTGGTAAAAATTCAAACTCCAATGTTGGTAAACCAGCCCTGCAAGTAACCAGGCTTAGAGTAGGGCTGTGACACCATGCCCTTTCTCTCCTATGTCTTCAATAGACTGTTGAAATATTATATTCACATGCATGTTTCCTATAAATCTTACTCTTATATACAGAACCCAACAAAAGTCCCTCTCAATACTTGAGATGATTAGCATCTAACTTGCTCTGGTTGAGTGGCAGATTTGTTTTATTTTCTTCAAAATCAATGTATCTATAGTGAATTGGACAAGGTAAAACATACACCATAAACATGATGGATAAACCACTTGTCTGGATTCACACATGAAGATGTGAGGAAACTGACTGGTGTATTGATCACAGCGAGGAGTCTATTTATAATGTATCCGTGTCCTTTACAGTCCAATAATATAGGTAAGCGACTCAAGCCTGTTATACTCCATTACCTTTAAAGGTGATATTAATAAGGAGATAAATGAGCTACTTACAGCGATAACATCCACCACTTTTGACAAAGAGATGGAGGACACAACAAGACTTTAGAGGGTATTATCTCTAGTGATCTTTATCTTCAAGCTTTATGAAGCATGTATTGAGCTAGTTCCCAATAGTATATATTACATGAGTCTTTTATTTTCACATAATATCAGTATTCAGGAAATATTGACATAAATACAATCTAAGGAGTGCATTTTCAAGACATACATCATACAGTTGCCCAGTAATCCTACCCACCAACGATGTTCAACAACGTTCAACAACAAAGGTGGAATCATTCTCCCTGTGCCTTTCAACCACCTAAATAAGTGAAGTAGATGATCTGTTTACATCCTATGGAAATTCACTCTAATATAGTAAGTGGCAATATCTTTCTCAAAGGAACAGGCAGTGACACTCACAGTAACTTCAAGCAGGTGTTTGCCTGTGTTTTATTCACAGCAGGATGTTCTCCACAAAACATGTATCAAATCCATTCTCTTATTGGTGCTCTAGAAGCCTGAAATCCTCAGATACCTGTATTTAACTCACAGGGGAAGATTTACTAAAGGGCGAAGTGACTAACTCTGGCGAAGATTCACCAGTGTTACCGTTTTCAGGGACTTTGGCGATTTACTAAAGGGCGCAGCCATCACTTCACTAGCAAAGCTAAGTGAATTATCGCTCTGGCGAATGGACGTTACTCCACAAATTCACTAAGATGTAGATTTTACTGAACGTTACCTCTTTCATCAGACTTGCCTTCACCAGCTCAGACCAGGCAAAGTGCACTGGAGTGGATAGATCTTATTCATTCTTCTGTTACTTACATCATTTTTTTTAGTGGAAAGAGTTTCTAAGTCCAAAAAACACTGGCAGATGGCCTGCAAAATTATTTTGGGTAACCGGTTTCCCCCATACATTTTCTACCATATGGACAATTAACTATAAACTGGGCTCATGTGTAGGGCATTATGATGACTCCATTGTCTTTATTAAAGGAGAAAGAAAGGCTATAATAAATCAAGCTTTATCAGAAAGGTCTATATAAATACACCCGTTAACCCTCAAAGTAATGCTGCTCTGAGTCCTCTGTCAAAAGAAACAGCACATTTCTTTCCTTCTATTGTGTACTCATGGACTTCTGTATCAGACTTCCTGTTTTCAGCTTAAACCTCCAGGGCTAGGGCTTGAGCATGCTCAGTATGCTCCTCTCTCCCTCCTCCCTCCCTGCTGTAATCTGAGCCCAGTGAGCAGGGAGAGACTCAGGCAGGAAGTGATGTCACACCAAGTTTATATGGCAGCTGCTATCCTAAACAAACAGAGACAGTGTCTAAATCTGTTTACTCAGGTATGGTAAAGCATTCTGCAGAATAAATATAGAGTTCTAGTTTCCATTATTGTGGCTAATCTGTTGGCAATAAACTGTCTTGGGGCTTTCCTTCTCCTTTAAGGTTCCCTGGACTTGTGTAATGTAATGTATTTGCTGCAACATATACGTCCATTCAACGTTAAATTTCCCGCCGTATGCAAATTAGCCTGAGCAAAAAACCTTTAACGAAGTTGTGTTAGGCAGAATTGAACGATACCGCATCTTCGCTTTAATTTGCTTGCATTGCCGAAATGGATGCAGCTTTTCATTTTAGTAAATCAGCGTTGTTTGAGGGAATTTTCATTGGCGAAGTGTTTCGATAGCTGGGAAGCCATCGCTGGCGAATTTTCGCTGCTTAGTAAATTTATACCGTTTTTAAGGGTATAGATGCTGGGGTCATAAAACTGCAGTTTTCAGACTTTTTTTCAGACTTCTACAAATCCAAAATCAAAGAGAAGGTAAAATTCGGAACTAAATGGATCCTGTAGTGTTTCAGAGTCATGCAAGCAAGCTCATGCATTATGTCTGCTGATTTTCTCACCCTGCATTTTTTATTACAGAGGCAAGGCCCCGCACTTTCATTTTTGATATATCTTATTTCCTGATAAAATACAGTTCATGACATTATGTCCAGTGGTGTAGAACATAGCGTCATAATACAGTGTGTTTGTGAGCTGGAGATTTTCTTCTGGGATATAACATAAAACTTTTCCAGAGATACAATATTATATTTAAAGTGGAATCTGGTATGAAACATTCTATAAACCCTGAACAACATCATCTTCCTGATATTAAGGCTTTGGGAAAAAAGGAGAAAGATTTAGCAAGTTGTAGTTTTAGTTTCAGTTGTTTTAAACCAGAAATGTTAAATTTCGTAGTTATAGACAGCCAGTCAGTCACTTCTATAAACAAATCTCAGAATTTAGTCATTTGAACTACAAGTGCTCATTCCCTACTGACACCATGTTGCTTTGATTATTATTATCAGCAATGAGTCAGAATAGTTTGTATAGTTGTACATATATAAATACAATGCTTTATTATTAGAGTTTCAAGGGCAATTACAGACAGGAGGAAAGTGTGAGGAAGCTCCTGGTTTCGAACCAGGGACCTGTTGTGTTCAAAGCACTGCTCCTCCTGCTTGAGCCACAGAAGGTGGCGTGGTGGCTGCCTGGTTCTGATAAGATGACTGTTGCTTTGCTGCCTCCAGGTCAGCCTGTGCTGGATTATTGGCCCTACTGCTAACTCCAAGCCTCGTGACCTTGATATCCTGATCCTGTTTTGGTTTCTTTTCTTGTTCCTGAAATCTTGAACCTGGTAAATCTTGTCTTGTTCCTGCCTTGTTTTTTCTCTGCCCTGTTTCTTATCTGCTCCCTATACTCCTGATTTTTGGATCTCCCTCAGCCTGTTTTTTGACATTTCAATTGTTGTCTGCTGCCTGCCCTGGAATTTCCGCCATAAGCTGGACTTTTTTTTGGTTTTTGCTGCCTTTTTTTAAGTTTCTGCAAAGGTCTGTGCACATTTTCGTTATTAAACATCTTTCAAATTATTCAGCACATTGGCTCCTGTCTGTTAATCCTTGCAGAAAGAGACACCAGTTGGTCTGGTCACAGCAGATGAGGCATTATGGGTAGAACTTGAGTTGGTGCCAATGGACTGGGCAGGTGGGACACTGGGAAAAGGCACGGTGGGCCCGAGTATTGTACCTGGAGAAGCTGATGACTGGGGTGGGGGCCCATGGGCAGGTGGAATGGTAGAGTTAATGAGGGCATCAGCTTTGTTCTGTATTTTGGAAGTATGAAAAAAATAATAATATGTTCAGAGTTTTCAGGTCATGTCAGTTCCATTTATCCCCAGTTATTCATTAATGTAAGCAAAAATAAATAAATTGTGATAATATTTTTCTCTTTTTATATTAGGGATTTGGCCTTCTTCAGCAGGATTCCGTCGAATTCTTGTGCCTGGCCAAAATGAATCCAAATCCTAAAAACCATGTGACTTTAATTTACAATGCAGCATGCAGCTCTCTTTTTCTGTCCCCCACCCTCATTTACATATCCAAATTAGGGTTGGATTTGGTTCAGTATCCGGTTCGACTGATTCCAAAACAGTGGATTCAGTGCATCCCTATTTTTAATATATATATATATATATATATATATATATATATATATATATATATGCCTGTGTTCACAACAATATTTAATTTATAAACTGCCATGGAGCTTAATGGGTTTTAAATATTTGTGACAGAATGTTCTGTTATACAGATAGCTAGAATCTCAGCTGCCATAAAGCAGGACAGGACTGCTGCTTACAATGGGGATCAGATAGGATCTGTGCAGCCACTGGGACAGAATGTTCTGTTATACAGATAGCTAGAATCTCAGCTGCCATAAAGCAGGACAGGACTGCTGCTTACAATGGGGATCAGATAGGATCTGTGCAGAAACTGGGACAGAATGTTCTGTTATACAGATAGCTAGAATCTCAGCTGCCATAAAGCAGGAAAGGACTGCTGCTTACAATTGGGATCAGATAGGGATGTGTTATTTAAAAATTAAAAACATTTACAAAGCAAACTCATGACTTATCCGGATGATATTAGATTATAATATTCACATTATTTACAAGCAGAAAGTAGAAGAATGAGTCCAAGTTGACTCAATACTTCTCTCATAGCTAGAACTTCATCCATGAAGCAATATGAAACTGCTGAAAAGCCTACACTTCAGTAAGCAAACACTATCCCTCCTCAGAGTTTCAGTGAATGCTTTTCACCCCTACGCTTGCTACATAACTAAACGCTGCATCTTGTTTAGGCTAAAACACAAAACATTGTCTTGTTTCTAAGAGGCCATTTAAGTAAATTGTAAAACTGCATATTGTATTTCACACGGTGAAGAAAAAACCCCCAAATTGAATAAATAAATGAACAATATTGCCTATTTCTGTAATACCCCTCGCTTTTCCATGAATAAATGTGAGATTTTAAAACTGACATCTAAGAACCACTTGACTATGAACATCCCGATATAAAAAAAAAAAAAAAAAATCCATTTACGCCATTGTAATTACTAGGGATGCACCGAATCCACTTTTTTGGATTCGGCCGAACCCCCGAATCCTTCACGAAAGATTCGGCCGAATACCGAACCGAATCCAAACCCTAATTTGCATATGCAAATTAGGGGTGGGAAGGGGAAAACATTTTTTACTTCCTTGTTTTGTGACAAAAAGTCACGCAATTTCCCTCCCGCCCCTAATTTGCATATGCAAATTAGGATTCGGATTCGGTTCGGCCAGGCAGAAGGATTCGGCCGAATCCGAATCCTGATGAAAAAGGCCGAATCCTGGCCGAATCCCGAACCGAATCCTGAATTCAGTGCATCCCTAGTAATTACCTAAAATGCAACTGTTAAATAAACTTAAATTTAATGGAAAGCGGTCTAGCAGTGGCGGTATAAAAAGGATGAAATGACAATGCGAATTCTACTAACTGCCACCTGTAAAATGGACTCTGAAAAGATGCGCATGATAGGCAGCGACCTTGCAAAGTGGCGGGTGAGGATGTTTCCAGAGATCAACCCTCACACTAAACCTTGGCTGCCGCCACGAGAAGCGAATGTAAAGCGAGTCAATAAATCCAGTCACCTTGATTATGACTGACAGGCTCAGCAGAATTGATATATATGAAGGCACCACGAGCCAACAAAGTGATACCAATGGAATGAAAATTAGCCGCTCATTTACATAAGCACAATTCTTTCCTCTTATATTCTTCGATATTTCAGCTTTCCAATAAACAGGATTGCCTATGGGAAATGAAACAATGAGAGGCACAAGGTCCTTAGGACGGCAATTTTAGAAGAAGACCTAAGGCTGACAGTCACTTAGGGGTCTATTTACTAACAATCAGATTTTGATTTCATGCTACAAATCTCTAAATTTGTGTGGTTTTTCTATTTTTTTTTTTTTAAAGAAAAAGCTCTAAAAATTGGAGATTTATTGAGTGTAAAATCCACAAAAACCTCTAACACAAAACTTCAACAGTGAAAAGATGTAGAGGTCCTATAGAAGTTGTTAGAAAATATCAACACAAGGAATTGTTAGAAAATATCCTATATTTAGAGGTTTTTTTTAGGTATTTTGATTTTTAGGTATTTTGATTATTTTACACTTGTACTTGTAAGGAAATCTTACCTGGCGTCCCAAGATGGCAGGTCCCAAGATGGTGACGTCCTCCATGTGGTTCCTCCTGGTCGCAGCTCGGTGGCATCACGCCAGCGTCAAACGAGGCACCGGCGTCGGATTGGTTGCCAGCGCCGAAGCGTCAGAATGGACGCCAGTGTCGAAAACGCATGGGTGAGGACGCCAGCATCATGACATCACTGCATCTAATTTTGGCGCTAAAGGAGGCTTATAAAAGACACTGAGACACTGCTCACCTTGCCCTACAATAGGTTCTTCCTTGTGAGTTCCTGGGTGCACTTCTAGTGTTATTATCTTGACTTTGTGTATTGATCCTTGCCTGTTCCTGTTTACTGAACCCTTGCTGCCTGAACTGACCATATTGTCTGGACTTGACCACTCTCTTTCTAAATCCTTGCCTGTACCTCGATCTGTTGGACTGGTGCTTCCTCCTAGGTCCGCTACTCCTGTCTGAGCCTTTGAGCCCCTTACAGTACTTTATTCAGATTGTTGATAAATGTCATGACATTGGTAGTTTAAAGAGTTTAAAGATCTTCTAAAGCCAATAAAATCCAAATGTTTATAAACAGGCCCCTAAAAGTGCACCCTGTCAGGAGCTCCCGACATAGTGTCCTTCCTTCCTGCCGAAGAATCCAAGATGACGGCGCCCATAGCCACCTAATGGGTAGCAGTGGCGCCATCGCTGTGACACCGGCGTCAGGACGCCCGCGCGATGACGTCACGCAAACCAGTGCCAAATTCAATTCACGCGGGTTCAATGCCCAATCGTAGGAATTTTTTTCTGAGGTACTGGGTGCTTCTTAATTAATGCTGTTTATTTGGACTTTTGATCCTGCCTGAACCTTGACCGCTTCTAATCTGCCTGCCTATTGCCTGGATTTGAACCATATTATATTTAGATTGACGAACCTTTAATGAATTGCAATATTTGCTTCTGTTTTTGCACCACCACCCTAAATGACACCTAAAGACATTTATTCCTAATAAAATAGCCACCCATAGATGGTTCTCTTAAGATTATTAAAGACCTTTTTCCTAACCAGAGTCACTTAGCCACAGTGTTTGCAGTTTGGTTTATGGGAAATATAAAAAAAGAAGCTCCATTGTGGCCAAGATCAAATGACATTGAGAGAGGTGGTTCAACCACAAAACATGGTGGGAACTCATCATTCGTAGATCCCTAGAAAGATGCTCAGATGTGGGAAAATTGAGTATAAGATATAAAAACAAGGACTTATTTTGCATGAGGAGATAGAATTAGGGTGGCACTAAGGTTGTAGTCAGAGGACTATGGCCTTTAATGAAAACTTTGGTGCAGGACATCAACTCCAAAAACCCTAATCTCTACTGATGCCTATTTTATTGTTATTTATTGTTTCCACTCAAAGACTGCATGTATGGCTATGAATTGCTCAGTTTCTGCATTTTATGCTTCTTCTTTGGTGAAGGATCTAATTATTGTAGTAAGCCCTGACCTCCCCTTACATCTAATTCCCTAGGAATATCACCCCCCATGAAATTTCTTTAATTTCACCAGTTGGTGACAAAGCATTGGGCATTATAATTATTAGGGACCCACTCCTGTCTGAGTGCTGAGCACTACAAAACAGAGTCCAATGGATGTCAACCCAAGAAAATTCTTCATCATGAGAAGGTATCCCATTTGCTCTGTTCCTCATCATCAATGAGTTGTGTGGTCAAGTGGTTCATCACAACACATTCCCAGGATCTTAGTAATTGTAAAGCTTTCTTCTACTATCTACATCAGTCACATTAGTTTCTGTCTAGCTTGCAGTTTAATTTATCAAGAGCCAAAAAAACAAGTTATT